>LPNX010279627.1:68213-151334 GCA_001517045.1 Pseudotsuga menziesii
CACAATCCATGAAATGGAAGAGAAGGAAACTGAATCAAAGCGATTCCATGCAGACCTGGAAGCTCAACTGAAGTCCCTTCAAGTTGTTATTGAGGGAAAAGAAGCAGCCCTTGATGCTGCTCGATCGGAAGTTCAAAAGGAAAAATATATTGTTGAGGATATGAAATATATCATTGAAGGGCTTAAATGCCAGTTAAGAACTGAAGAGAAGAATTCTTCCGACAAGCAGTCTGAGATCAAGCACCTTTGCAGGGATCTGAAGAGATCTGAGATGGCAGAGCGCCAGTATGCAGAAAGTCTTAAAGAGGCAGAGGGTAGACTATTGGAATTGGAACAGGATGCCAAAGATCGAATTTCTCAGTTGCAGGAGTCCGTAACTGAACTCCAGGAGTCCGTGACTGAACTCTAGCATGAGTTATCAGTGACTTGTATGAAGATGGAAAAGTCTGAGATGGCATTGAAGTCTGCAAATGAAGAGCTGGTCTCATGGAATGAAAAGTGCATAGCTTTGGAAGAACTTATGAGTATGAAGGACATGGATTTGAAGGTAAACGAAACAGATATATCTTCTCTTCAATTTGATTTAATGAAAAAGAGTGAGAATATTGCAAAAGGGCAATTGGATTTGCAGCTCATGTAGGACCGTCTACACAGTCAACTTGAGAGTGAGCAGGAGTTGGAGAAGACTGTTTCTCTTTTTAAACATCAAGTTGCAGAGCTACAGGAATGCAACCGACAGCTGGACAGTGAGTTAAGTATCCTACGTAGTGGTCATGAGGCGACTGTAAATGAATTAGCTTATACGAAGGATGAAGTACATCAGCTTCGAAAGGAACTGGTGCAGAAGGAGGTGGAAGAAAGAGAGACAAATAGCTTGATCTCTCAGATTAAAGGGGAACTTGCATCTGCCTTGCAAACCGTATGTAATCAGGACACATATACTTTGGGTTTAAAGGAAGATTTGATGGTTTCTCAAGCTCAGCTAGAGGAGTTGATTGTTGCTGCTGGAAGCAGTGAGAAGACTGTCAGTGAGCTTTTAGATAAACTTCAGCTTTCTGAAGATAAAACTAAGATACTTGAAAAGCAGATTGTTGGATTGCGAGTAGTTTTGGAAGGGGAAGAAGGTAGCCTGAAGGAGGAAACCATTGAAATTTTATCTCTGTGCGATTCATTTGATGAGCTGCAAAGTCTATTAGAAAATATTAAAGTGGATGCAAAATCAGCTTTAAGGGAGGGCATGCATTATGCTGCAGAGTTCAAGACTGCGATAAAGAGTTTTCACAATGTAAAACTTTAGTTGGAAAATTTCCAAAACAGAGAAAATGATTTGTCTTCTAAGTTAGTAAGGCTAGAGGAGTTGTTGAAATATAGTTAGTCCACATCCACTATGTAGGCTAAGCAGATTGGTTTGCTTGGCAACACTATCAAGGACTTGGACTCTGAGTTGGTGAGCCCGTTTACAAAGCATACAAAACAGAAAATTAGGTTGGGCTACAGATGGGGCATTGGATGTTAAAGAGAACTCTGATCATGCATATGCATCTTGCTCGTCTTCCATTGAGGCTGTTGACAAGATGGAGATTGTTAGAAGTACAGACAAACGCTTGCCAGAAACAATTGCGGCCCATTGTTTAAATGCCTGTCTAAATATGCCGGGTGAACAAGAGGAGCAGATGGTTCAAGGGTTAGTAAGAGAACTCGAGGCTGCTTTGACAACATTATCTGGAAAGAATACAATAATAGAAGAACTCAATAGAGAAGTTGAGAGTCTCCGGTCACTGGTTAAAAGGCTTGAGCAACGGAATTCTCAGTTAGAGTACAAGGATTCAAGTACAATTGATCCTGAGCGATATTTTCACTATCAAGAACTTTGTGATTCCCTTGTCAGGTATGGTGACATCTTACACATACTCTGTGAAAACATAGATATGAGCAATACAAAATCAACATTGATTGCATCTGATTATTATAGTTGCTTAAATTTTAGCATTATTGATATTATTTTGTCTGTTTTAGTGCTACAAATGCTAACAGGTATCTCTGGAATAAATGTGATATGCTACTTTGAATGAATAAATTCAATTTTTTTATAATTTTGCTTCCAATGCAGATCAAGATGGATAAGAGGCATGCAGGATGTGAATTATTTTATAGTCTCTTATGATAGGTTCTGGAAAATTGCTAAGAGACCATAGTTAATGCATAAACACTTATGCCATGATTATGTTCAGAGTATATAACAATAGCTAAAAATGTTGCTTGAATAGAGCTATAGTTAAATATCTTTAGTGTTTATCTTACCTATATATGTTCCATTGCAATATTGAAGGAATTGTTTTAATCAATTCCATTTCAAAATTAGTACACCCCAGTTGGGAATTCAACATTTTAACTCATCAATCCACCAAGGCAAGAATAATCTAAGTACTTGGAAGCATTTGAGATCACAATGAGGAAGTAATATAAGTTATAACCTGCTTTCAAAATAATTACAATCATATTTGTTTTGGTAAAGTCTCTTGTATGATTATGTGATTTGGTTCTTTCCATTGTCCAGTGTATACTGGATTAATGACAAAAAAACTGCCAGCCAATAGCATAACCTTTGTATGAAATCTCAGTACTAATCCATCCCATAGGGGCCCCATGTAATGTCACAAAAGGCTAAAAGCCATTCAGTCTAAAAGACTATTCTAGCAAAACTGTGTGTGGAACGACAGTATACAACTCTGAATTGTCTTCAGGCCTAAAAGGAATTTGAAAAGATCATTACTCAACTACCATTGGCAAGCCAGGCAGCCTGTACCTTCTTTAAAGAAACTTCTCAGGCAGGCCTGGTAAGCCTGTATTATCCTTAAATCCTTAAAGGCTTCTATAAGGCGTTTCCAGCAAAACTGTGTATGGAAGGTTTCAAAATGGCATTTCCAGCAAAACTGTGTGTGGAAGCCTGTCGCAGACTTAAAGACTTTTCCAGCAAACCTGTGAATGAAACTCAGATTGCATCCTACAACGACTTTATTATCAAGGAAGGGTGAATGTGTCATCTAAATCAAGGCTTGCATTCTTTTCTTTGAAGAGCTTCCCTCCCAAAATTTAGATTAAAAAAACTGCCTATAAAGCTTGATGAAGAAACCATACTATCTGCAATACTATCTGCCATTTCATAATCCATTTTGATTTCATAAACAGGGTGAAAGCCAACTAGACTGCATTTTTCTACTATTAGTAGAAGTTTACATTAGAGCAATTATTTCTTCTTGATGCATTTATTTGTATCCGTACATAACATTATTATTGATGTTTCATGATTCATTTACAATTTTATTCTGAATGTTCCACTAGTTTGTTATAGTGAGTTTAAGTGTTCTGCATCAATACAATTTTGCATTTAATGTATAATTGTTCTATGCTACCTGTAGTCATGCATCTTGCTAGCTACCAATTGCATTATTTTAGTACATTTAACACATCCAGATTGTGCATTGTGCAAATTTCACAGCCATTAACAATAGGAGTATTTTGGCACTTCTGTAGTGACGGACCATTCATAGAGCAAGTGTAGAGGAGTATTTGATGTAATTTGTATTTATTAGTCTCAAATGGACAACTGTCGGGGTTTAGTATTGACTTTGATGTATTGTTCATGCTTTGGCATCGAATGCACTATATATATCGCTATTTT
Organism: Pseudotsuga menziesii; assembly: GCA_001517045.1. Taxonomy (NCBI): domain Eukaryota; kingdom Viridiplantae; phylum Streptophyta; class Pinopsida; order Pinales; family Pinaceae; genus Pseudotsuga; species Pseudotsuga menziesii. The sequence goes on from LPNX010279627.1 coordinate 71,896, forward strand.
TCGATGTTTGTGTGCCAATGTGTTTCTTTTAATTTTTTTTTATTTTTCTGTGGAATACATATCTTGGGGAAACCCCCCAGGTACTTCCCCTCATTTTGAGGATGGTACCTATGCTAAACTGGATTCTTTACAGATCAAGGGCAATACAACAATATACTCATTAAGAGCTGAACATGTCATTTGCAGGAATTTATCCTAGGTGTAACACTCCTCACGACTGCCCAAGTTAGACCCACTTGATAGCCAATTTGCTTAGTTGATGATGCCATTGGTTTATATTTAAAAAAAGTTAAAAAATATAAATCTTTTTTTGTATTTTTTAATTCGTGCTGTGGTTTGTTGATATTTGCCAGTTTTTCTGTTTTCCTGCTATTCAGACCCTCAGCGATTTTTTAGTGATGCTGATTTCTTTAACAATGCCATGTATGTTAATATTTCTAGCTTAGTTTCCATGTTGGATGAACTTATGATTCTATCATGGATGACTAATAAAGGAAGGATGCCTGTTTTGCATATGAGATCATAATTTAGAGTTGCAAACCTTTTGCCAACAGTTCAAGGTGCCCGCAAAGCCAAAAAGAGGCTGCACTGTTGTTGGGTCAATTTGCAACAACTGATCAAGAATGCAAGGTATAAGATGTTGCCATTTATTTATTTTTTCACTTTATTGATATGAGGGCATATAATTGTGCTTCAGGTTCTTTTCTCTATTCTTATTTAATATTATCTTAGATTCTTATCTAATGTGATTATGCATGTGGAGAAATATGTTTAGGCTATGAACTGCACTTATCTCGTGGTACTACATAATACCATTTGTCTGCATTATTTAGTACACTAGAAGAAATAATGAAGCAGAGATATTGTACAGATTAGATAGTTGAGAACATGATGATTTTAAATTTGTTTTGTTGTACATGGCAACATGTTATACTACCAAATCTATAGACTTCTCAAATTGGCATTGCTGCTTTTCTTTTTAACAATGCTTTTTTAAAGCAGGTTCACATAGTGCAACGAGGTGTAGTGCGGCCTCTAATTAAAATGCTTCGATCCCTAGATGCTCAAGTCAAGTCTATGGCAGATTTTGCTCTTGGTAGACTAGCACAGGTCTCCAGCAATGACTTGCGTTTCATTCATGTTTTTGTCTCTCTTTAAACTTTTATTTTCATTTGGCATGTCATATGACTATCTGATTATAAACATCTTCCTTGTCATAAAATATAGGAATGTAAATATAACGTTTCGTTGGGCATTTGATATGTTTTATTATTTCTTAAATTTTTATATACACTAGAACACACACAACCAAGCTGGCATAGTTCATTATGGAGGACTGCCACCATTGCTAGAACTTCTCGACTCAAGAGATGGAGCACTTCAGCACAATGCTGCCTTTGCTATCTATGGTCTCCCAGATAATGAGGTAAGAGATACTGTACTGCATGTGGTGTTTTTTATCTTCTACTTTTGGAGTATTTTGTATGAAAGGTAACATAATTGATTAATACAATTTTAGTTTTATTTACAAGCATATTTGTTTATCGCAAAACATTGAGCCCATTGGGAAATACCACAAGACTTTTCTAGTGTGTGAGTATTTGAGGGCATACTTGATCGTTTATTTTATCAGGACAATGTGTATGATATTTTGAAGAGTGGTGCTGTTGAAAGATTACAAGATGGAGAATTGATTGCTCAGGTAAGCTTGATTTGAGATGATTATAGTTCGTTCAGTGTTACAACATCTCATGGAAATTTATTTAATAATTATGTTTCTATTTCCATTAGCATGACACTTGGTTTTTCTTGTCTCTTGAAAAATGTAAAATCAAGAATTCATCATTTGACTTTAACCTTGGAAACAATCTTGATGTGACACATTCTGTGTAAATTTGGCTGCTGCTTGCATTCACCATTGGTTGGCCCTGAATATTGAGCCGGGAGTTAATGCAGTTAATTATATACTAGAAAACAGTCTGTTGAAATTTTTTTCCATCCTATTTACAGCAATCAAAGGACTATGCAGCAAAGACCCTAAAAAGGTTGGAAGAGAAAATTCATGGAAGGGTGAGATTTCCATCTTGGAAATTGTCTCATCTATTTTTTATGCTCTGTACTTGTATAATAGTGAAATTAGAAGTATATTAATATTTTTTCAATCTTGTGTAGTCATTGTTGATTTGTTTTCATCATGAATCATAATTGACATGTTGCTTAGCAGGTATTGAGGCATTTACTTTATCTGATGCGTCAACTAGATAGAGTTTTCCAAAGACGAATTGCTTTGGCCCTTGCCCATCTCTGTTCTGGGGATGATCTAAGGATGATCTTCATTGATTCCAATGGTAAACATGTAAAACCACATTCATGTAGCTTTTGAAGTTCAACTACTTTACTGGATGATAAATCTATCCAAGTCATGATATTTTCTTGCTTCTCTACTGTCTTATTTGGATAAAGTTGAGGCATCATCTTAACTAAACACAGAAGATTTGATGGGCAGGCTTGGATGTGCTATTGGGGATTCTTGGCCCTACTACAGATTCAAAGTAGCAATGAGATGGTGTCTTTGCATTGCTTGCATTAACCAAAAAGGCAGTTCTATCTCCTATGGTTGCTGCGCCATTTCCTCCTCCTCCACAGGTTTGTGACATAGTTTGCCAGTATGCTCAAGTCTTTAGCTGGTTTGTTGATTGATTCTTTTTATTTGAGTCTAATTGGTGTTTACAATCTACACATTGTGTATTCAGAAAATATATGCCACCTGCTCAACAATCAAGTGTCCATTAAGGAAGTTATATCATATATGGAATTGAATTTCAGATCATTTTCAGCTATGTAGAACTGATTATACAATGATAATGTTGTTTTGGGCTGAGCTTTTTGATTTGGGAACTGAGTTGCTAGGTAGTTAGGTCCATTTTTTCTTAATATCGTTTGTTGTAATATATCAAAGTCTTTGGTTTGAATTGTGTGTTGCAAAGCCTGAGATTGGTTTACATGAACACTAAATAATTAAGCCTTTGTTGAGCCAACTTGTATTTCTTGGTGTGAATGTGAGTGAACTATAGGTGTGCTTAACTATCAGATTGCCCGTCGCTATTCCTGGGGTTTGCATTTTTTTTTTTAACTTATACAAAGCGTGGATACAGCGACGACCAGGCATGGATACAGAGACGGCAAGGCATGGATACAGCGATGGCCAGGCGTGGATATAGCGACGGCAAGGCATGGATACAGAGACAACAAGGCATGGATACAGTGACGACCAGGCGTGGATATAGCAACGACAAGGCGTGGATACAAAGATGGCAAGGCATGGATATAGAGACGACCAGGCATGGATATAGCGATGGCTTAGACATCTAACGAAATATAAAACATTGTCGCTCTTGCAACGCAAATTAGGGGTCGTCTCTATTGCGACGGAATTGTTTCCATGGAAAAAAAACACTTAGACGTGGCAATATCCATGCTTTTCCGTGGATATTGCCACGTTTTTCCATGGAAAAATTGATCACTTGTACTAGTGTGATATACATCTGCAAACAAAGAGGGCCAATAGTATCCAGCTCTTAAAATCCTGTATGCTGTTGCCTTCCAGTACTTGTGACCTCCACAAGCACCTTCATGAGATTCAGAAATTACTCCTTCAATTTCAGATTTATCCAAGCATCTGAGTAGAATACCACCTGGGTCCTTCCAGAATAACTACTCTTCTACTAGACAATACTTAGTAGCTTTTAGTTTTAAATATATAGCAGCTTTTCTATCTAAATGCTCAGGACATTACAAAAAAAACAGAAAATACACAATGTCTGCATACCATGTGGATGCTAAATAATAGTCCATAATCTTCTCTTTTTCCAAGATTGTTGGATATTCTTCCTATGCTAACTCTTCAGCCATCACATGCAATACCAAAGCTTGACAATTTGATTCAGCCAGCAGCTTGGCTAAACCTTGCCCCTTGACTAGTTTAGTAGGTCTGATATCTACATCATACTCCATGATTTTATCTATCCACCTGCCTCTTTTCCCTTCACTATCAGGCTGTGTTAAAACATCTTTTACAACAACATTAGGCACATATGAAATAACTTTAGAATGCAGAACATAGATTCTAAAAAACTTTAAAGTTTTTACCAAAGCATAGGCCTGTTTTTCTAAGATACTGTATTTTAGTTCAGAATCCCTGAGAGTTTTGCTGAAGAATGCAATGGGTTGTTCCAATCCTTCCTTATTCTTCTGCAATAGAACAACTGCTATTATATCTTCTGATGCAAATGAGAATGTAAGAAAATCTCTGGTGAAATATGGGCTTACTAATACAGGAGCTTCAATAAGAACCATTTTGATTTTCTCAAATGCATTCTTTGCTTCAGTAGTCCATTTGACCTCTTGATCCTTCTTCAGCATGACTGTAATCTGTTTGATAGTCTCAGCAAAGTTTGGTATAAACCAACGCAGAAAGTTGATTTTACCAATGAAAGATTGGACATCCTTTTTACTCCTTGGTAAACTTATTTTCAATAAGGCTTTTACGCTTTCAGGATCAATCCTTATACCACCAGTAGACACTAAATGACCAAGCAATTTACCTTCCTGTAGAGCAAAGTGTGACTTCTTTGGATTCAAGGACAAGCCACATTTTCTACATTTCAGGAAAGTCTGCTTCAAATGATTCAAATGTTCATCATCTGATTGTGAGAAAACAGTAATATCATCCAAGTAGATTACCACAAACTTGTCCTTTTCTCCAACAAAAGCAATATACATAGCCCTCTGAAAAGTGGCTCCAGCATTCATTAGACCAAAAGGCATCTTATCATACATGAAAGGTCCCCAAGTAGTAGTGAAACCTGTCTTATCCTTATCATCAGGATGCATAGAAATCTGACTGTACCCTGAGAAACAATCAATCATAGAGATCCTCTGTGCCCCAACTACTTTCTGCAATATTTGCTCAATATTAAGCAGAGGATAATTATCCTTTAGTGAAGATCTGTTCAAATTTCTAAAGTCCACACACAACCTGATTTCTCCATTCTTTTTCCTAACAGGGACTAGATTAGCCACCCATGAAGAATACCTGAGGGGCACTATGATCTTGGCATCCAATAACTTCTTCACTTCTTTTTCAATAACTGGAAACAAGGCTGGATTAATCCTCCTTAATATCTGACGAAAAGGTTTGACATTTGATTTTAAAGGGACTTTATGTTGTATAATTCCAGTGTCATATGTTCTCAATTCCTCATAAGACCATGCAAAAACATCAACATGTTCCTTTAACAATTTAATGTATCTGTTCCTTTGTTCAACTGTAAGAGCTTTAGAAATTTTTACCATTCTAGGCTGTTCTGCAAAGCCAATATTACAATCCACCACATTCTCTTCTGAGGACTGTACAACAGGTTTTAAGAGTGTATCATCTTTTGAAAAAATCCTTTCCAAAGGTACCAAACCCTTTGGAATGAAATTACTTTTTAATTCAATGATTTTATGTCTAGCTATTTCATTTTCAGCAATCTCTTCCACCTGTCCATCCTCTTCATCTTCCTCTTGATCAATCAGGGAATTAGAAAACTCATGTGTAAGCTCTAGAAACCTTTTAATCTCAATTTCATCTTCAAACACTCTCCACTGCTTTACATTATCGGGTACAGATGGTTTGTACCTAACTTCAATGGGATATCTCAAGTGAGTGGTCTTGGGGATTCTAAAGTGTGTAGCAGCCAAGGCCAATGAATCTGCAGTCTGAATATGGTCTCTTGGAATATAGGTAACGTTAAAAGCTACAAAATAATTTTCAATCATGTTCCATACCTCATTTCGATAGACTTTCAGTAAACCTTGCTTCACTTGATAGTTGTTCTTCACCTGCTAAACAACTAATTCGGAGTCGCCAAATGCAGAAATTTGCTGAATTCCCAAATATTTATCAGCTTTTAAACCTAACAGCAAAGCTTCATATTCAGCAGTATTGTTTGTAGTAATAAAATCTAATTTATACATCAGCTTTACTATTTCACCTCCAGGGGATATAAGAAGAACCCCTGCTCCAGCACCTTCTTTGCAAGAGGATCCATCAAAGTATAATTGCCACAGCTCATCCTCTTGTTCCCTGATGCATTTTACTGGCTGTTGATTTTCAACCTGTAACAAACCAGTAGTATTGTCATCCTCACTAAAATGTAACATGCATGTACCCAGGTCTTTATCAACAGCATACAATGGGTGGTTGGTAGGGTTCTTGTCATCTGTCACAATATAGGCAAACTGAAGCTCTCTGTACAGCCTTCTATTTTCTCCTCCAAACACAGGAATAGTGGCACATGATAAATCCATTTGTAAGGTCCCACCAACTTTCTTTGCCCAAGACCTAGAGAGAAGTAAACCAAATTTAGGTGTAATATCAGCTACCACTACATCCATGATCACACTTTTCATGGGTAACTGAGCCAAACTGACAACCATGTCCTTTATTACCCCTAAACACTTCACTGCTCGAGAATCAAATGCATACAGATCATGATAGGGTTTGGTGATACTCAAACCTAAAGCCTCCATAACAGCCTTTGGCATTAAATTGTGTGATGTTCCCGAATCTAACAAACAATTATGTATCATTTGTTCATGGACTATCAGGGTGATGTAGAATGGAGGTGAAGCACCTGCTTCATTTTCAGTCTTTTCAGCCAAAGCTGGTCCAATGAAAATCCTAGGGTTTTCTTCTTGCAAATTTACCATATCAGAAATAGGCTGATTGCTTGCTGAATTAATCATCTTAAGAACTGATTCTTTATATGCAGGGTTTTTCATTAATTCAGTTAAAGGTACAGGAATCTTTAACTTGCCTAACTCATTTTCTAGGCTGAAATTCTGCACAGTTTTATTTACCTCTTCAACCTCCATGTTCTTCTTTTGTTTTTCTGAAACTTGTCTTTTCTCTGTCATAGGATCAGATGATTGTTTAGCAGGGAGAGCTACCTTCTTCTTCGGGATTTGTACCACCTGTTTTGGACCTGACCTCATATTCACAGTCTTCTTGAGTTCGTTTTGACAGACATCAACAGTTACAAGAGTCATTTTCAGACCTAAATCATCCTATGTTTCAAATATATTAGCATCATAGCATTCTGCAGTTAGAAACTCTTCTTCAGTAACAAAATCCCCAGACAATCCTTCTCCAACATGGTTCATATCCTGGTCAGTATCTTCAAATATCACTTCATCATCAACCTCTTCTTCATTAGCAACATTGTTCTAAAGAGGTGGTGGTACTCTTTGGTCCTCATTTTCTCTCCTTTCCCGCTGGATATCATTATTCCTTCGTTCTCTAGGCATGAAACGGGGAGCAAATTGCCTTCTGAATTGGTTCTGATTGTTAGGGTTTCGTTCTCCTTCTGGAACAGGCTTGCTGGAATTTTTCTCTAGCTCTAATTTGTTTAATTTTGTAGTCAAAATTTTCACCAACTTAGCCATCTCATCAATTTTCCTTTCAGCAGAATGGGAAGCTGAACCTCCTGGCACTGCTTCCTTCTTTCCTTTTCTGTCATAGATTTGCTGAGCTGTTTCCTTCTTCAATCTATTGGAATCTAATACGTTAGATTCTACCTCCAATGCTGCATCCTACATATTCAGTAAAGAAATAGGTCTCCTTTCTCTTAGTAGTAAAGAAAATTCATGGTCGAAAGCATTTGCATATGTAAGTTTTGCAGATGTTTCTGTAGGCTTTATTTCTGCAGGAATTCTACTGTACATCTTGTTAAACCTCTTTGAAAAGTCTGCAATAGTTTCATCCTTTTTCCTCCTAAGGGCTCCAAACTCAGTTATGTAGTATGTATGGTCCTTGGTGTCACCCCATTGTCTCATGAAGAGATCACGTAGTTCTTCAATGATAGTGATTGAATTAGTAGGCAACTCCCTGAACCATTTCCTAACATCTCCATCAAGGCTCTGCACAAACATTCTCATCCATACATCCTAGGCTTCAATGTTTTGGTTATCAGCATAACTAAGGAAAGCTTCCCAGTGTTCTTCAGCTATAGTTTCACCTTGTCCACTAAACCTAGGCAAATATTTTTGATAGTCACCTCCAGGCAGTGCAGTTAAAGGATGAGGAAAAACCAATGGTGCATATCTGGCTGCAACCATTCGGTCCATAATGTCTATAGGCTGATTTTGGGCTGCCATTTTAAGGATGACTGACTTTGGTGATGAAGAGGTTTGACTGGAACTTGGCCGAAAGGGGTTTTTACCTAATTTCAACTGAAAAAGAGGTATCTTACCAGGAGAGGCTGTTTTATCTTTTCTGAAAGATTGTGGATTAGTGAAAACTTGGAAACTACTGTCATGGAATATAGGCTTTAACCAAGGTGAAGTTTCTTCCTCTTTTCTCAACACAGATAAAGGTGATGAACCACCCAACTGGTCAGGGTCACATAGGGATGGTAATGACCGAGACCTTCTAAGCTTCCTTGCTGTCTTCAATATCTGTTCAGGATCTGTAACACCCAACTGCAATGGTGAAGTAGGTATGTTTCTAGTTCCAAACTTCCCTAGTAGCCACTGTGAAAAACTGGTGAAAAGTAGCCTTAAAGTTGTGCTGGTTTAAGTTCACCTCTTAAAACCAGTAAAATGATAAGTATCCCAGGGAAAAATTTGTTTTCAACTTCGTTCCCCGGCAATGGCATGTTGAGGCCTGGAAATTCGCAGGCAACAACAGCAAGGGATTCTCCCCAGTCAACGTTCCCAACTAGCCCGTGACTATTTAGTGTAGGAAATCCGTCCGATTTGCGGTCCAGCTACCGTAGGTCAAGTAACAAAATGGGTTTACCAGTTGCGGCCCGGTCCACCGTATGTTTTTGTATTTTTTGACTTAATGTATGATATGCACGTGCCTAATTAACAATGCAGGGTGATAAAGATGCAAAGAGCAGTCACAATGTGATGCGCAGGTTCTTACCTCTCATCTTAGAACTCAGAAGCATCCAAATCATATATGTGCAAGAAAATACAATACTAACTAAACTATCTCTAGAGAGATGGATATTAATTCATGAATAATGCAATACTGCTTGTGTGTTATGGCAAATCACAGATAGCTATTCTTATAACCAAACATACAGACACGAATAAAAGTATATATGATAAGATAGCTCATCATCAATTAAACTCCCATTACTCATGGTGGAAAAAAGACATTGTTATCTCCCAAAATGACCACCGTTGTTTTTCTAATTTTGAAGAGATAAAAACGAGTCAAAAAATTCATTTCAAAATTTTTTAGAGTAGATTAGATGCTCTATTTCTGAGATGTAAAATTGGAAAAATCATTCATCTAAGTCTTAGTCTTCAAAATGCAAAATCTCAGCTTTCGGCAGCTAAGCTTGTCTGTGGAAGTCTAGTTAACTGCCGAAACGGGTCGTTTTCGGCAGCTAAGGCAGTCTGTGAAAAATGATCTTAACTGCCGAAACCTGTAGAATTTCAGAAAAATTGCCTTTGGGAAAAATCAGTTTTCTCAGCCTTGGAATGTCCGTTTCGCATGTTCGAATAGTCGATTGACATCTAAAAATCCTAAGCTATCCAATGGTGCAATAAGATTTGTATTTGAAGCTTGGGAAGGCAGTAAAAATCTCCCCGCAATATCACATGTCGGAAATTGTTTTGCAAACTTGTTACAGGGCAGCAAGCTAGTGTTTTCGCTCAGATTTGACTTTTTCTCAACCAAATCTCTCGAAGTTGGTTTATAATGATGTATAATAATTAAATACATCAGGTTTAAGACTTTATCTTGATGTATTTGATGGTTAAGAAGGTTGAAAAGTGAAAATGGTGGACTAGTTAATGAGCAGAAATACTGTATTTTTGCCAGAAGAGGCAAATTCGAATTTCTCATGATGATTCATCAGCCTTGGAAGGTTTTCTACACCTGTCAAAGAGTTTGGAGGATATGAAGGCTGTCAAGATAGATTTTGACTCATTGGATAGGATCTTTTTCCTATTTTTGACTTTCCAATTTTAGCATTCTAGATCCACTTTTATAGGATCTCATCCTACACTTGTTGGTTTGACTATTTTTGGCAAATTTGATCCATTTTTTATGGATCTAGATTTGATCTTGTAAGGCTATAAAGCCAAAGACATTTGGAGAACAAAGGGTTCAAGCTTGGACACAAGTTGGCCTATGTACTTGATTGCTTATCTTAATACAAATCACAGTCTTCTTTTGCTACTGTTATCAGACTTTTTCATGTATTTCATATCTCTATAGTTTGATTATTCGTCTTAGCTACTAAGAACTGTACCTTCTTATGTGGCTCATGAATATCAGATGATTCCTTATTGTTTAGTATGACCCTGCATTCCTAATGTACTTGGTTATCTATGACCCTGCATTCCATGTACTTGGTTATCTAAATAGTATTCTTCATACCTTTTCCTGTTATATTGTATCTGATTGACAGTTTCTAAAAGCACTGGTTCATTAAGATGTTCTGATAAGTTAATCATTTCATTGTGCTTTCTTGGTATCCCATTGATCCACCTATTGATCCATTAATTTCTTAAGTTACCAAGCACCTTTGGTCTACAACCACAAAGGGTTTCTTGGAGTGATAACAGACATCCTAAAGGTACTGAAGAACATTCAGACAAGAACATAGGTTTAGGTAATTAGAACGCTCTTACAACTAATGAGACACAGCTGAAAACGAAATAGTTCACATTCAACATTGCTCATTTAATCACATTGATATCTTCCACATAGCACTTCCTCCAACAGGCAAAATTTGCAATCTCTGGTTGTAAAACGAAATAGTTCCTCTTACAAGCATTAAGTTACAAGATTTTTCTAGGGGAAAAAGCCCCTGTCACTTTTCACTTTCCAATATTTAAACAAAATAGCAGACCCCTTGGGTTCCCCCCAAACCGTCTGACTTTTCGGTTCTTCGGACGTTTCATATCCCTCTTTTCATCTTTTCTGTGTGTGCTCATGATCAACTAAGTAACTGACGGACCTTTCAGAGCTGCGCCTTTGTTGCTTTTAATTTTTTGTCTTTTACTTTGCTCGTGCCCCTTGAGATCCTGCCTCCTATCTTTCCCTTCACACCGTGGCAATATGAAAAGTCTTTTGGATATTCCTGCAGTTAATCAATGTGCATCATTCACCGAGATTTCACTCTAAACAAAACGCCAAATTAAACCAACAAAATGACTAGTCCACAAGAAATGGCCAGGTGCACCACTTGATCTGATAATTTTAAAAAACGCCGACACCACTACCTCGATAGACATCATCCACGACGAAAAACAGAACACTCATCGGAGGCTAAAAATACTCACACCGGAAGGGTAAATTCATTCACCACCGCATGAGCGGGTCTTAAAAGTGACGAGCACTATGAAACCACTTAATCATATCGAAGTCAGGAACGATAATACCTAATATGCGGGCGGGAAAGTTCTCAATCGGAATTCGGAAGGATGTCGACAGCGGAAGATGAAAGCCTTTCACAGCCGCAACGATGGAAGAGAAAATACTACAGACGTGCGACTAACATCGGAAAGCGGAGTGCTTTAGACTTCGGGTAGCTAGCTGGTTCAGGAGCCGCAACGGCAGAAACAAAAAGGTTACAGCCATGCGACTAGAAGGTCGACGCGCATCGACGGGCGGAGCACTTTAGACTTCGGGTGCTTAGCTGATTTGGGAGCTGCAACGACGGAAACAAAAAGGACAACAGCCTCCAATCAAAGTGACAAAAACTTTAAATTAGGCAGCGATTGAAAATGTTTCTCCTCTGAAACAGTGTTTTGCAAAGGACAAAAGGCCTGGCCCATTTTCAACTCAGCAAAACAAACTCTATATCTGCGAGTTACAACAATTCCAAATATGAGCAATTTCTGAAAACCAGGACGAAAGATAATCTTCAAAAAGAAACCATCAAAATTCAAGCATGACCAAAAGGTTCAAGGATCCAAATAGTTAAAACCACGCTAAAACATGAGGAGGGGACCAAAATTTTAAGAAATTTTGGGAAAACAGTTGCAGCTGGAACAATTGGCGACTACTTGGTGGACCTAGATCTCTGGACAATTTCCTCCTTAAGTAACAGACTATTTAACAATAAAAACAATCATGTTGAATTCTTTTAGATATATGGATTTCCCAAATGGCAGATATATGAACTTTGAATCATTGAGGGTAGTCCAATTAGGAAAATGGAAACCAAGATTTTAAAGTCAAGATAACTCTTTCGAGGCCAGAAGTATGAGTTTCCTTTTTACCTCTGTCTTTGGGTAGCTTCCAGCTTGGCCACCACAGGATCGTAATCATAAGGTAAACAGAGATATTCATTTGTTCCTCATTCCCATGCCATTTTGCACTTTTTTGTGCTTTTGGAATTTTGTCCTTTTGAGTCCTCCTCACGCCTTCCTTTCTGAATTTTTATTCATGCTCCTCTATCCATAGTGTCCTTTTGTGTGAGAGATGTATTTAATTTTTAGCTCACGGATGGAGAGGAACTTTTGGCAATTTTACACTCATATGATTTAGTACTTTGTTTTGATACACATTGCTTTCTTAGGAGTTTTGACTCTTCATAGCCTTTTGGCTTTCAATTCTTGGCATGGGATCATTTATATATAATATACTGTTTACCCTGATTCCTTTCCATGGGTATTTTGCTGTCACCCCTTAGGAAATTTTTTAAGTGTGAGATGGATGGAGCCTCGTAATAGTATTCTAGACCCTTTATCTTGAGTTACTTTACAGGGATTAAGCAGGACTTCAATGCGTTCATAGCCATTTAGGAAAACTGCTAAACTAGAAGAAATTCTATCAGATAAATTCATAATACACAGTCTTATAATCAAGGATTTAGTTAGTCCAGAATTCTAATGCTTTCCATGCAACCGAAGCTTGCTTATTTTATTGAAATCAAACAGAAAAATCTAAACTAAAACAAACTAAACTTCATGACTCAAAAACTAAAAAACGGCTAAGCCAGATTATTTATATACAATATAGAAGAAAACAAATGAAACTCAAGAAAAATAAGGCTTGAGAACTAAACCATTTACTGGTAAGTTCTCTTCCCACCCTTGCAGATCTTGTAACTTATAAGTGGAAGGGCCAAGTTTTTCCGCAATATGGAAAGGACCTACCCACAACTGCTGGAATTTCGTGTGTTTTCCTTTCTCATCATGGGGGTGATCCCACTTGAGAACTAAATCTCCCACCTCAAAGTATTTTGTTCCTACCTTATGTTTGTCGAACCATCTCTTTATTACCTCTTGCTGTTGCTTAAAGCGCTCCCTGGATTTAGATCGAGCTTCTTCCATTTTCAGAAGATTATAGATCCTTATTTGCAAAAATTCATCATCCGACCCTCGAGACTCTTGAGCTATTATGGAAGAAGGTAGCATGATATTGGGAGGAAGAATGGCTTCTTTACCGTACACAAGGGTATAGGGAGACGCTCCTATTGAATACTTGGGGGTGACTCTATCAGCCCAAAGGGCATTTGGTAGTGCTGAGTGCCAACTCCTCTGGTTTTCTATTACAGTCTTCTTTAAAATTCTAATCAGATTTTTGTTAGAGGATTCGGCCAAGCCATTTCCTTATGGATAGTAATTAGCAGAATAATGCAACTTTATCCCTTTATCATGAGCGAAAGCAGTTAATTTAATGGATGAAAAGTAAGTAGCATTATCAAAGACTAATGAAACTGGAACTCCAAACCTGGTCATGATATGATCTTGTAGGAAGCTGATGACCGTGTCTTCATTTATTTTGCGTAGTGGGACAACTTCGACCCAGCGAGTGAAATAATCGGTCGTGGTAAGAATGTACTTGTGTTATAGGGAGGAATTCGGTTTTATTTCTCCAATAATATCCAACCCCCATTGCTCGAACAACTCTGTGATCATTACCGGCTTTAGGGGTGCTGCTGCTTTAGGTTGTCTCCCACTACACCTTTGGAAAATATTGCACTTTCTGACATGTGCGTGTGCATCTTTGAAGAGCGTAGGCCAATAGTAACCGGCTCTGAGGATTTTGTGGGCTATAGTATCTCCTTAATAATGTCTCCCAGTAGGCCTGTCATGCAAATATGTCATGACTTTCTTCGCATCTTCTTTTTCTAAGCATCTAAGCAGAACTCCGTCATAATTTTTTCTAAATAATATTCCTTCAACAATTTGATAGGAAGCTAATTTAAGACGCAGCGCTCTTCTTTGATTAGAATTCCAATGTTCTGGAAATAGTCCTGCCTAGAGGTAATGCACGAGGTCCGTATACCAAGAATTGGGGGCTGTGAACAAAGAACATACATCCATCAAATGTAATTCAGCCTTGTCTTCCCAGGCGTGTTCATCATTCTTCCCGTTTTCAGTCATCAGTTTGCACAACCCATGCCCTTTGACTATAGAGGCTGGTTTGAACTCAAGGTCATACTCTTGAAGAGCCGTTACCCAATTCCCCCTCCTTTCTCCTAACTCCTTCTGTACAAAAAGGGACCTTATAGCTGGGTATGGGACAATCACCTTGGTTCGATTTTTTAATATATAAGGCTTGAATTGTTTCATTGCTTTGAATACTGCGTAAGCTTGTTTATCAATTGTTGGGTAATTTAATTCAGCCCCTTGTAGACCAGTGCTCATGAAAGATATTGGGAATTCATCCCCCCCCATCTTCCTTTTGGGTAAGCACAGCTGCTATTGAATCATCGGATGCAAAGGTATACAAAATAAAATCTTTGTCGAAATCTGGGATTTTCAGGGAGGGTGCATGCGCAACAACAGTTTTAATTTTGCTGAATGCATTCTTCTCAATCTCAGTCCACTTTCATTGTGCATTTTGCTTCATCATTTGCTGCAAAGGCTTGACAATCTGAGCGAAATCAGGCACAAATATTTGCACGAAGTTAATTGTTCCCATAAATGATTGTATCCCCTTTTTATTATGGGGCAAGGGAATCTGTTCAATGGCCTTGATCCTTTCCGGATCAATAGAAATTCCCTTCTTTGAAACTATGTGACCAAGCAGCTTACCCTCTGTAACAGCAAACCCACATTTTTTGGGATTGAGTGAGATGCCATATTTCCGATAGCGTTCAAAAATCTGCCTTAGATGGAACGCGTGTTCTCCTCTCTTCTTTGAGAATATTGTAATATCATCGAGGTATATCACCACACTACGTCCAATCAAACCGTGGAAGGCTATGTCCATAGCCCTCTGGAATGTGGCTCCAGTGTTTATAAGCCCAAAGGGCATTCTTCTGTAAGCGAAAGTTCCCCATTTGGTCCTGAATGTTGTCTTCAACCTGTCTTCTTCAGCTACTAATACTTGATTGTATCCCGAGAATCCGTCTAGTAAAGAAAATAGTTCAGATCCTGAGACCATTTGTAGCAGCTGCTCCATGGGTGGAACAAGGTAGTTATCTTTGTCTGAAGCCTGGTTTAAATTCCTGAAATCCACGCAGAGCCTGATTTCTCCAGATTTTTTTCTTACTGGCACCAAATTTGAGACCCACTCAGAGTGTCTGACCTTAAAAATGATTCTAGCATCCAACAATTTCTTAACTTCACTCTAGATCAGCGGTTCCAATTTTGGGTGCATTTTTCTTAAAGGTTGCTGATACGGCTTGACGCCAGCTTTGATGGGGATAACATGCTTGATGATGCTGGTGTCATATGTCTTCAAATCTTCGTATGTCTAGGAGAAAACATCTTTATATTGTTTAAATAGAATGACGAACTTATCTCTTTCTACTGGTGAACAACATTTGCCAAGATTCACATATTTAGGATTCGTCTCAGTCCCTAAATTTATCAGCTCGAACTGTAGAGATGAGCTGTGAGTCTTCACGTTGGCTAGTCTTCTGAACTTTTCATTTAAATCAAACATTCTTTCTAACGTTCTGACTCCTTTAGGGATGAAATTATCATACTTCATCTCGGCCTGATGTTCTTCATCGTCTATAATTGCTCCTTTAAATACCTCGTCGTTTGTTAAGCATTATATAATTTGCTGATCGTCATCGAATACTCGTAGGTTGGTGATCATATCAAGTACCAAGGGCATGAAAAGTAATTCAACGGAGCATCGATTATTAGTAGGTACAAGCCTAGCGGATGATGTGGCCAACAAGTCAGTTGCTGCATTTTTAAGTCTTGGAATTGAAACAATATTAAATGCGTTAAAACATTTGAGCAGATCCCATACCTCATTTTGATAAGCTTTCAGGTGAGGGGAAACACAATGTATTTGATTCTGGATCTGTTTAACAATTATTTTAGAGTCTCCAAAAACTTTTAGATTACTTACCTTTAGCTCGATTGCTTTCCTTAAACCCTGCACCAGAGCTTCATACTCAGTCGTGTTATTTGTACACTCAAACTCTAATCTACATGAGAGAAAATGTTTATTATTCCTAGGGTCGATCAGAACACAGCCGGCCCCTGACCCTTCTAACGTCTTAGAGCCATCAAAAAACAATGTCCAAAAATCTCTAACTACTACAGGCGAATCTACTCCTACTGCTAAGTTTACTATGTTGCAATCGATTTCATTAGCCTGTGAAAATCGAAGGAGATCAGGCTGGGTGTCTGATGTGTTGCTAGCTTCTTCTGCTTGGTAATTTCCTGGTTCCAACTCAATAAAATAATTTCCCAACACAGAATCCACTGGTTCATTCTTCTCCTCCAGTTGAGTGACGTTGTATTTCATGTGAGGCTCCCGCAAAAATTTTAATTTGGTTCGGGCTTCCTTTATATGGCAGCCACAGATGCGACCAATCCGAGGCAAAATAGCTGTTTAGTTTGGCTGACCAATCTCTGCTCAGAACAAGACCGTAAGCATCTGGTATATCGGCCACCACAATATTAATAACTTGGCACACTTTATCATTTGACACCAGGTGGACTAGGACATCCTCCATCTCACCAATTACCTTTACATCCGTCCTGTCCAACTGAACAACCCTCCACATGGATGGCTTAGGCTTCCCATTTATCTTTTTACAGACTGATATTGGCATGACATTAACTGACGCCCCTGAGTCTACCAGGCAATTATGTACATTGTGATTAAAAATTTTGAAAGTGAGGAGGAAAGGTGGATGTTTTCTTTTAGACTTACCTCCAATGCTGGTTTCTCCGATTTCTTCTTCCTCTTTAGGTCGATTGTCAGTGGGCAGCCTCTCATCCGATGCTTCAAATGCTTTCAATAATCTTTCTTTTTGCTGTGACACTTTACACATTTCAAATAGCGAAACGTTTGCCTTTATCTTCTTTATGTCTTCCACGATGTCATAATCCATCTGCGGTTCAATGGGATGCGGTTTATCAGCACTCATATTTTCTTCATTGGGCTTGGCCAGTGTATCATTCTGCCTAGGATCTTGGTTGGTAATGGTGAATTTGGGAATTTTATCAGCTGCGGAATTATTTTGAAATTTATTAACATTTTTCTGCAACCTTTTGATCTTTGGGAGTATGAAACTGTCTTCTTTAATCAACCCTTGGCTCCTTGTTGTTACGTTGGTTTCCATGACGTCCTTGTAACCCTGATTCTTTTCTTCTTCAGCATCAAATAACAAAACAGAATTCCACAAAACCATGGTCTCCTCTTCTTGTTCCTTTGTTGAAGTGGCACTCTCTTTTCTTTCTTCATCTCCATCTTCTGTTAATTTAGAGTCCAACAGCTGATTCATAACCAACGTCACCGAGTTTATCCATTGAGGACAATTCTTTTCAGAGTGTGGTTGCTGATGGAAAGTGCAGAAATTGTCCATACCTACCTCTGTTAAATTCATAGATGCAGAATTGTGTGGAGGAGGTTGGGACTAATTGTTATCCTCTCTTTTCTTGTAATAGGGTTTGTAGAACTTTTGAGTTTCCTTCTCTTTCTCCAAGTCTATGATCTTGTTAGAAAGATTCTGCATCATCTTTGCCATATTCTCAAAATATGGTGATTTCTCTTCCTTAGGCTTAGTAAACAATAAGGCTTTCCTTCCCACACCTTTCTCTCCTGACTGTTCAGGATAATATTCGATACTTTCTCTTTCAGCCTCCACTATTTCTGCCTCTTCATAGGTTTTCGCCAAAGTAGGCTTGGCTCTTATTTTAGAAAACATGGCCAACTCAGGGCCTAAAGATGAGGTATAATATTCAATCAAGACCTTGTCCGAAGGTTTGTCAGCTTCAGAAAAATTCTTGAGGTATGCTGCAAATCTTTGAGTAAAGCTATGCACCTTCTCCTTTCTCTCTTTCTTCAAGGCGCATAGTCCTTTCATGAGGGCTGCATGAGTCTTTTGAGTCGCATACTTGCTCCTGAAAATTCTCTCAAAGGTATCCCAATCAGGGATAGAGTTTGCAGGCAGCCCGAAATACCATGATGCTACAGCTCCTTTAAGGGTGTGCGGAAAGAGTCTGCAAACTACATCCTCATGCTCCCCCGCCCTTAACCCTTCTATGGCCAAGTAAAAACTTTGCAGGTGGTCGTCTACTAGGATTTTCTCACTTGGATTGAATTTAGGCAACATCTTGTCAAAGGCTTGAGGTAGATCATGTAATGGAGGTGTCAGGTTTAAAGGTGATCTGGCTCTCCAGGCAGGTGGTGGATTCGGTGGGTTTGGTGGTGGATTGGCGTTAACGCCTGCCATGAGTCTAGGTGGAGAGTGAGGAGGTGAGAAAACAGGAGTGTGAGCAGGAGAACTATGAGGAGTATATGGGCCTTCTTGATTCAAAGGCAGTACAACTTCCTGTAAGGCTGTTTCCACAAGTTCTTCCCAATCCCCAACCAACACTGAGTATTCCAATATAGGACGATCTTTTCTTTTATATTCTCTTCTGGGCAATTCAGGGATGATCGACAATCCTCCAATCTTCTTCACGTATGCCCTGGTGTGTCTTCTCAGGTTATTAACAACCTCGTTGTCAATAGAAAACAAATGTTCTTTACTCCTTTCTTTTGGAATCAGATTATGAATCCCACTTCTTTCAGAACTGTTACCGGTGGAATAATATTGGGAAAACGGGTTTCCTCGGCCAGCCATGCACTGGAGGCCCTCCTTCTAGCGCCAGAAACTATTGAGGCCTGGAAATTCGCAGGCAACAACAACAAGGGATTCTCCCTAGTCAACGTTCCCAACTAGGGCGTGACTGTTTGGTGTAGGGAATCCGTCCGGTTTGTGGTCCGACTACCGTAGGTCAAGTAACAAAAGGGGTTTACCGGTTGCGGCCCGGTCCACCATATGTTTTTGTATTTTTTGACTTAATGTATGATATGCACATGCCTAACTAACAATGCAGGGTGATAAAGATGCAAAGAGTAGTCACAATGTGATGCGCAGGTTCTTACCTCTCATCTTAGAACTCACAAGCATCCAAATCATATATGTGCAAGAAAATACAATACTAACTAAACTATGTCTAGAGAGTTGGATATTAATTCATGAATAATGCAATACTGCTTGTGTGTTATGGCAAATCATAGATAGCTATTCTTATAACCAAACATACAGACACGAATACAAGTATATATGATAAGATAGCTCATCATCAATTAAACTCCCATTACTCATGGTGGAAAAAAGACATCCTAAAGGCACTGAAGAACATTCAGACAAGAACATAGGTTCAGGAAATTAGAACGCTCTTACAGCTAATGAGACACAGCTGAAAACGAAATAATTCACATTCAACATTGCTCATTTAATCACATTGATATCTTCCACATAGCACTTCCTCCAACAGGCAAAATTTGCAATCTCTGGTTGAAAAACGAAATAGTTCCTCTTACAAGCATTAAGTTACAAGATTTTTCCAGTGGAAAAATCCCCTGTCACTTTTCACTTTCCAATATTTAAACAAAACAACAGACCCCTTGGGTTCCCCCCAAACCGTCTGAATTTTTGGTTCTTCAGACGTTTCATATCCCTCTTTTCATCTTTCCTACGCGTGCTCATGATCAACTGAGTAATTGACAGACCTTTCAGAGTTGCGCCTTTGTTGATTTTAATTTTTTGTCTTTTACTTTGCCTGTGCCCCTTGAGATCCTGCCTCCTATCTGTCCCTTCGCGTCGCGGCAATATGAAAAGTATTTTGGATATTCCTGCAGTTAATCAATGTGCATCATTCACCGGGATTTCATTCTAAGCAAAATGCCAAATTAAACCAACAAAATGACTAGTCCACAAGAAATGGCCAGGTGCACCACTTGATCTGATAATTTTAACAAACGCTGACACCATTACCTCGACAGACATCATCCACGATGGAAAACAGAACACTCATCGGCGGCTCAAAATACTCACACTGGAAGGGTAAATTCATTCACCACCGCATGAGCGGGTCTTAAAAGTGATGGGCACTGCGAAACCACTTAATCATATCGGAGTCGGGAATGATAAGACCTAATATGTGGGCGGGAAAGTTCTCAATCGGAATTCGGAAGGATGTTGACTGCGGAAGATGAAATCCTTTCACAGCTGCAACGGTGGAAGAGAAAATACTACGGATGTGCGACTAACATCGGAGAGTGGAGTGCTTTAGACTTTGGGTAGCTAGCTGGTTCAGGAGCCACAACGATGGAAACAAAAAGGTTACAGCCATGCGACTAGAAGGCTGATGCGCATCGGCGGGCGGAGCGCTTTATACTTTGGGTGCTTAGCCGATTTGGGAGCCGCAATGGCGGAAACAAAAATGACAATAGCCTCCGATCAGAGTGACAAAAACTTTAAATTAGGCAGCGGTTGAAAATGTTTCACCTCTGAAACAACATTTTGCAAAGGACAAAAGGCCTGACCCATTTTCAACTCAGCAAAACAAACTCTAAATCTACAAGTTACAACAATTCCAAATATGAGCAATTTCTGAAAACTAGGACGAAAGATAATCTTCAAAAAGAAACCATCAAAATTCAAGCATCACCAAAAGGTTCAAGGATCCAAACAGTTAAAACCACGCTAAAACATGAGGAGGGGACCAAAATTTTAAGAAATTTGGGGAAAACAGTTGCAGCTGCAACACCAAAGATGCAAAACCAAAGATGTTTGTGCCAGAAATTGTTTCCAGGCTACAAAGAAACAAGCCAACACAATCTCAAATGTTCAATCAAACAAACTAGGTTTTTAGGGTTTTTGAAAGGTTTTTCTGGTTGTGAAGTTTGGTGACAAAAAGGGAATACATTCATAAGCCAAATAGGAACTGAATCACAAATAAAGAAGAACATATATGCATAATATAATAACCATGAACCAATAGAACATAACTTTGAAGTTCATCCACAACTGATAAGCATTACAAGCATAAAGACTATAAACCAGCAATGAAATTGTCAATTATGTAGCTAAACAAGCTAAAAATGAAGCCAAAACACAGACTGAAGGGTAATATGGATCATATATTTCATAATTCTGTTCATCAAATACACATGAGAGTTTAAGTACTTAGCTCATAAACAAGTCAAGAGACCTCCTTAAGCCCACCAAAAATCGAACCCCTTGTTCTCTTTCTGATCTTCCTAAATACTGTTTTTCAAAATTTAGTTAGGGTCTAAACCCTAATTGTTTTTAGCCTACTCATTAATAGGATAATTTCAAAATAAATTATTCCTCAAAAACATAACAAGTAATTGTTTTAGCTAACAATGCTCAAAGGTATTTAGCAGCTTCTGCTAATAAAGCTATCCCATCCAAGGCATGGGCCTTTTTCCTAGCTTTCTGCTGCTCAGCTTCCATATCTGTCATCCTTCTTGTAAGTTCCTTGTTATGTTGCTGTAGGATTTTGACGATCAGTTTCAATTCTACACACTATAAATCTATACTCATTTTCCTTTTTAGGGCCTCTTTGGAGATTGCAATAAGTTCTTGGTAATGATCATTCACTTCTTCTAAGTCTTC
Organism: Pseudotsuga menziesii; assembly: GCA_001517045.1. NCBI lineage: Eukaryota > Viridiplantae > Streptophyta > Pinopsida > Pinales > Pinaceae > Pseudotsuga > Pseudotsuga menziesii. Next base: position 93,810 of record LPNX010279627.1, read on the forward strand.
CCTGAGTCTTCTATTAGCTATGATCAAACCATCATTTGTTTCTTGCATGTACTCCATTTGATGCTTATACTGTTTGATGGTTCTTTGCAGATTTCCTTGTCTGAGTCAAATGCTTTGCCTCCTACTGTATTCTGTAGCTCACTAGGCAGCCATGGGATATTCAGCTTTCTGAAGATGTCCTCATCCTCAGGCAACAGCTCTGTAGAAACACCATGAACACTTGGCTTTTCTTGATTAACTCTTTCAGTAGGTGCAATTTCATCCATTAATAGCTTGTTTTCAGAATAAGAAACTTCTATGTCCTCTTTCTTTTGTTCCTTTAACATTTCACCTCTTAATTCCAAAAACATAGCAGATAGTTTGGTTTCGGTGAGGCTGGACTCTTCTACTGTCTTCAATGGTTTCTTTCCTTTGCTGTCACTTTTGCTAGATTCTATCTTTTGATCTGAAGAAGAAGTATCAAGCACAGTTACCTCTTCTGTGTTTAACTTAGGGTTTCGTAGCTTTTTCATGTTCAGCCTCAATTTGTTTTTGGATCTAGTTTTGGGCCTCCAGCCTGGAGCAAACTCTCCTACCATCTTTAAACTCTTTCTTTGATGCATGATAGAGGCAAATTCTTTAACCTTGATATTCTTTTTATTTGGCATGATTGTCTTATCTTCGTGACTGGAGAACTCCCTGTGTGTGCCAACCCTAGTCTCAGTACTGACAGTCAATTCATCTCCTTCCAACAAGTATGCTTCATCTTAAGATAAAATGGTAATTGGGCTTCGTTGTTGGACCTTATTATTATCTTCACCTTCTGCAACCTTCTCTGTGAAAATTTTTTTTTCATCTATGAGTGCCTTTGCTGGTGCTTTAATTTTCACAGGCTGAGTTTCCTTTTTAATAAACAACAAACTTTTGCTCTTACTGTCAACTGAAGGCTGCTGAGATTCATAATCTCCCTTTGAAGGTTCTGCCACTTCCTCAAGTTTGAAACATTTCTTATCTTCAGCCTTGACTTTTTGTCCTAATTTTCTAATTAGGGTTTGTCCCTTATCAACATGCTTTTTGGTAGGCTTTCCTTCCTGGTTAATTTGGAACCCAGACCAAAAGAGAAAGTAGTCCCAAGTCTTTCCTTCTCTTTGCAGAACAGTACTGATAATAAGCTTGATCAATCCATGATGAAAGATGGACTGTGCAGTGTGGTCATGATGCTCCTTGATCCTGCTTGACATTTTCTGCAAACTCTTTAACAGGAAGAAAGGAAGACTCATCCTTGATTCACCAGCAAGGTGCTGTAGGAACCTGAAATGATACTTGAAGACAAAAGCATACCTCCCTTCAGAGGTGATGTAGCTTTGTAGGACCTTGATGGGCTCTACCCATTCAGCTCTGAAATTCTGGATGAGCACTCCCTTGCTCCAGTCTAGAATAATGCCAGGAAAAAGATACCTTTGGTCATTGAAGGCAAATGGCACCTTTTTGAACCAAAGCTCTCCTTCATTCTTGACTCCTATTGCTTCAGCCACCAGCACTACAGTTAATTTGAATTTCAGAGTGTCAAATGATACTGTATCTTGGTTATAACATTGAGCAAATTTATGAGAAACTTCGGTGTTATATCCATCAATATTTTTAAAGAAATCCAACCATCCAGCATTCTCAAAGAGCTCTGCACAACCTGGAAACTTGTCAATCCAATTCAGCTCAGTGGGCTCAGCCCTGTTGGTCTTCCCACTTTTCTTCATTTGCTTTCCCCAAGGATTGATGATGTTTCTGTGTAATTTTAAGAACCTGCTAGTGACTTAACAGCCCTTTTTTCCTCCAGTTTTTAGAGTTTTGACAGTCAGTTCTGCTTTGGATTTTCCCTGGCTGATTGTCCTTGATTTTATACAGTTTGTTCTATTGTCAATGTAGGGAATGTTTTTTACCGAGCTTGGGTAACTTAGGTCAAACAGAGCACCAAAAATCTATAACAAAACTGCTGCTGAACTTAACTAACATCCAAGATGTTCATTTCGACCTTTTAGACTGATCTCTCACCGTTGGGAGTTTGTTAAAAACATGAATTTATGTTTTCCTTAATCAATTTGACATAACAAGGCTTAATAGAAAAACCCCAAATTTAGCAAGCCATGAGCAAAGTGACACGAAATACCTCACTTCGGGCTTGCTGTAGGTGTTTAAAATTGATCCTTAGACTATCTGAATGTCGAATTTAGCCGTCCAGGTGTCCTCAAATCTTCAGCTTACTTCTAACTATCGCACTGAGAAAATCCTAAATTCCCTTATTCAACTGCAAAGTCTGGATTCTAAGCAATTTGTCTTCATTCCACTTCTCCACCAGCTTCGTGATGCCTATGTGGAGAACTTCTTTCCCGTCAATCTCGCCTCGCTCCTCTGTCTGTCATGATTTGCAGAGTCCTAACTTCTGACTGCCACGATCTTCCTCACGTCATAGACCACACCTGTTTGCATGATTATCTTTGATGAAACACGTATCAAACCTGTCTACACATGTGATTAGTCATCCAAGAGAGAAATGATGGGAGAATTTGGCGCAAAAACTGACAAATTTAGCACCCGCGATATTCTTGTAGCGCCTTAGTGTAAAATTTTTACCGTTGCGCTACAAGAAAGTTTTAAAACCAAATTTGGTTCTTTTTTAACCATTAATTCCATTTTAAATAAGGTTTATATGGTAAAATTTGATCTTAGTGTTTATTTGAGAAACCTTTAATCAACATATGTCCTATAGAACCCTTCAGAACCATAAGAAAAACAAAAATTGATGGAAACCTAAAGGCAGAAAATCAAAATTTCACTCTAGACCAAAATTTTCTAAAGGTAAACAAATGAGTAAACTTAAAACAGAAATCACAAGCAAAATATAAGACTGAAGAAAACAAATTCATGACTTAACATCTGGCTCCAGCTACGGGATGAAATCCTCCCTGTGAGGCTTCAAGAACCTGTAGACCAGTGCCTTCTCTTATGCTACCTACTAGTCTGCAAAATTTACATTGGGTTATGGAGTCCTTATTATACTTTACTCACACCGGTATATACAATGAAAAGGAAAAATCTCTTTAAAGGCTGTAAAAATTCTTGAGGAATCGTCCATTGACTGGACTTGACAATTCCTCACCTTCCAAAGACCGTGGGACAAAAGTGTTATTTTCCAGAATCTTAGTCACTAGGAAAGGGCCAAACCAGAGGTTGTCAAATTTGCCATGCTTTCCTTTTTGCTCTTTCCTGGCATCCCACCTCAAAACCATATCACCAACTGAGAAAGTGTTTTCTTTGATGTTCCTGTCAAATCTGTTTTTAATCTTCAATCTGTATAACTGTGGCCTTTCTTCCACTTTTTCCCTGTTCTGCTGCAACTCTATCATCTCATAAATCCTTCTTTGCATATCATTTGGTTCCTCCTGGAAATTCTGAAGAAACTTTATCACTGGGATTCCCAATTGAACAGGAAAAATTGCATCTATGCCACACACTAATTGGAAAGGGGAAGTTCCAATTGCTTGTTTGACTGTTATCCTATCAGCCCATAATGCATATTTCAGCATAGAATCCCATGATCTCTTATTATGCTTGAGCAACTTTTTGATACTCTGGATGATGTTTTTATTTGAGGATTCTGCTAAACCATTTCCCTGGGGATAGTAAGGATTTGAATGCTTCAGCATGATACCATTCTTTTCACAAAATGCTTCCATTGCCTTAGACTTGAAAGCCTTTGCATTATCTGTTACTATTTGCTGAGGACACCCAAACCTAATAAGGATATTTTCTTCAATGAATTCCATAATTACTTTGTCTGTGGCATTCCTAGTAGGGATGGCTTCCACCCATTTGGTAAAGAAGTCTGTTGCAGTTAGAATCCACCTGTGTTGTCCTGAGGAAGATGGATTTATCTCCCTTATAAAATCCAAACCCCATTGATGGAAAGGGGCACTTACTGCAATAGGCTTTAGGGGCAATGAAAGCAATTTTTGTTTGCCAGCAAACTTCTAACAAGGGATATAGGCTCTTACCTGCTGATATACATCTGCAAACAAGGAGGGCCAATAGCATCCAGCTCTTAAAATCCTATATGTTGTTGCCTTCCAGTACTTGTGACCTCCACAAGCACCTTCATGAGAATCAGAAATTACTCCTTCAATTTCAGATTTATCCAAGCATCTGAGTATAATACCACCTGGGTCCTTCCAGAATAACTGCTCTTCTACTAAACAATACTTAGTAGCTTTTAGTTTTAAAGATCTAGCAGCTTTTCTATCTAAATGTTCAGGACATTGCAAAAACAACAGAAAATACACAATGTCTGCATACCATGTGGATGCTGAATAATAGTCCATAATCTTCTCTTTTTCCAAGATTGCTGGATCTTCTTCCTGTGCTAACGCTTCAGCCATCACATGCAATCCCAAAGCTTGACAATTTGATTCAGCCAGCAGCTTGGCTAAACCTTGCCCCTTGACTAGTTTAGTAGGTTTGATATCTACATCATACTCCATGATTTTAGCTATCCACCTGCCTCTTTTCCCTTCACTATCAGGTTGTGTTAAAACATCTTTTACAGCAGCATTAGGCACATATGAAATAACTTTAGAATGCAGAACATAGATTCTGAAACACTTTAAATATTTTACCAAAGCATAGGCCTGTTTTTCTAAGATTCTGTATTTTAGTTCAGAAACCCTGAGAGTTTTGCTGAAGAATGCAATAGGTTGTTCCAGTCCTTCCTTGTTCTTCTGCAATAGAACAGCTGCTATTGTATCTTCTGATGCAAATGAGAATGTAAGAAAATCTCTTGTGAAATCTGGGCTTACTAATATAGGAGCTTCAGTAAGAGCCATTTTGATTTTCTCAAATGCATTCTTTGCTTCAGTAGTCCATTTGACCTCTTGATCCTTCTTTAGCATGACTATAATCTATTTGATAGTCTCAGCAAAGTTTGGTATAAACTAATGCAAAAAGTTGATTTTACCAATGAAAGATTGGACATCCTTTTTACTCCTTGGTAAACTTATTTTCAATATGGATTTTACCCTTTCAAGATCAATCCTTATACCACTAGCAGACACTAAATGACCAAGCAATTTACCTTCCTGTAGAGCAAAGTGTGACTTCTTTGGATTCAAGGACAAGCCAAATTTTCTACATTTCAGGAAATTCTGCTTCAAATGTTCATCATCTGATTGTGAGAAAATAGTAATATCATCCAAGTAGATTACCACAAACTTGTCCTTTTCTCCAACAAAAGCAATATACATAGCCCTCTGAGAAGTGGCTCCAGCATTCATTAGACCAAAAGGCATCTTATCATACATGAAAGGTCCCCTAGTAGTAGTGAAAGCTGTCTTCTCCTTATCATCAGGATGCATAGAAATCTGACTATACCCTGAGAAACCATCAATCATAGAGATCCTCTGTGCCCCAACTACTTTCTGCAATATTTGCTCAATTTTAGGCAAAGGATAATTATCCTTTAGTGAAGATTTGTTCAAATTTCTAAAGTCCACACACAACCTGATTTCTCCATTCTTTTTCCTAACAGGGACTAGATTATCCACCCATGAAGAATACCTGAGGGGCACTATGATCTTGGCATCCAATAACTTCTTCACTTCTTTTTCAATAACTGGAAACAAGGCTGGATTAATCCTCCTTAATTTCTGACGAAAAGGTTTGACATTTGATTTTAAAGGGACTTTATGCTGTATAATTCCAGTGTCATATGTTCTCAATTCCTCATAAGACCATGCAAAAACATAAACATGTTCCTTTAACAATTTAATGTACCTGTTCCTTTGTTCAGCTGTAAGAGCTTTAGAAATTTTTACCATTCTAGGCTGTTCTGCAGAGCCAATATTACAATCCACCACATTCTCTTCTAAGGACTGTACAACAGGATTTAAGAGTGTATCATCTTTTGAAAAAATCCTTTCCAAAGGTATCAAACCCTTTGGAATGAAATTAATTTTTAATTCAATGATTTTATGTCTAGCTATTTCATTTTCAGCAATCTCTTCCACCTGTCCATCCTCTTTATCTTCCTCTTGATCAATCAGGGAATTAGAAAACTCATGTGTAAGCTCTAGAAACCTTTTAATCTCAATGTCATCTTCGAACACTCTCCACTGCTTTACATTATCGGGTACAGATGGTCTGTACCTAACTTCAATGGGATATCTCAACTGAGTGGTCTTGGGGATTCTAAAGTGTGTAGCAGCCAAGGCTCATGAATCTGCAGTCTGATTATGGTCTCTTGGAATATAGGTAATGTTAAAAGCTACAAAATAATTTTCAATCATGTCCCATACCTCATTTAGATAGACTTTCAGTAAACCATGCTTCACTTGTTGGTTGTTCTTCACCTGCTGAACAATTAATTCGGAGTCACCAAATGCAAAAATCTGCTGAATGCCCAAATATTTAGCAACTTTTAAACCTAACAGCAAAGATTCATATTCAGTAGTATTGTTTGTAGTAATAAAATCTAATTTATACATCAGCTTTACTATTTCACCTCCAGGGGATATAAGAAGAACCCCTGCTCCAACACCTTCTTTGCAAGAGGATCCATCAAAGTATAATTGCCACAGCTCATCCTCCTGTTCCCTGCTGCATTTTACTGGCTGTTGCTTTTCAACCTGTAACAAACCAGTAGTATTTTCATCCTCACTGAAATGTAACATGCATGTACCCAGGTCTTTATCAACAGCATACAATGGGTGGTTGGTAGGGTTCTTCTCATCTGTCACAATATAGGCAAACTGAAGCTCTCTGTACAGCCTTCTGTTTTCTCCTCCAAACATAGGAATAGTGGCATATGATAAATCCATTTGTAAGGTCCCACCAACTTTCTTTGCCCAAGACCTAGAGAGAAGTAAACCAAATTTAGGTGTAATATCAGCTACCACTACATCCATGATCACACTTTTCATGGGTAATTGAGCCAAACTGACAACCATGTCCTTTATTACCCCTAAACACTTCACTGCTCCAGAATCAAATGCATATAGATCATGATAGGGTTTGGTGATACTCAGCCTAAAGCCTCCATAACAGCCTTTGGCATTAAATTGTGTGATGCTCCCGAATCTAACAAACAATTATGTATCATTTGTTCATGGACTTTCAGGGTGATGTAGAATGGAGGTGAAGCACCTGCTTCATTTTCAGTCTTTTCAGCCAAAGCTGATCCAATGAAAATCCTAGGGTTTTCTTCTTGCAAATTTACCGTATCAGAAATAGGCTGATTGCTTGCTGAATTAATCATCTTAAGAAATGATTCTTTATATGCAGGGTTTTTCATTAATTCAGTTAAAGGTACAAGAATCTTTAACTTGCCTAACTCATTTTCCAGGCTGAAATTTTGCACAGTTTTATTTACCTCTTCAACCTCTGTGTTCTTCTTTTGTTTTTCTGAAACTTGTCTTTCCTCTGTCACAGGATAAGATGACTGCTTAGCAGGGAGAGATACCTTCTTCTTCAGGATTTGTACCACCTGTTTTGGACCTGACCTCAGATTCACAGTCTTCTTGAGTTCGTTTTGACAAACATCAGTAGTTACAAGAGTCATTTTCAAACCTAAATCATCCTCTACTTCAAACATATCAGCATCATAGCATTCTGCAGTTAGAAACTCTTCTTCAGTAACAAAACCCCCAGACAATCCTTCTCCAACATGGTTCATATCCTGGTCAGTATCTTCAAATATCACTTAATCATCAACCTCTTCTTCATCAGCAACATTGTTCTAAAGAGGTGGTGGTACTCTTTGGTCCTCATTTTCTCTCCTTTCCCACTGGATATCATTATTCCTTCGTTCTCTAGGCATGAAACGGGGAGCAAATTTCCTTCTGAATTGGTTCTGATTGTTAGGGTTTCGTTCTCCTTCTGGAACAGGCTTGCTGGAAATTTTCTATGGCCCTAATTTGTTTAATTTTGTAGTCAGAATTTTCACCAACTTAGCCATCTCATCAATTTTCCTTTTAGCAGAATGGGAAGCTGAACCTCCTGGAACTGCTTCCTTCTTTCCTTTTCTGTCATAGATTTGCTGAGCTGTTTCCTCCTTCAATCTATTGGAAGCTAATATGTTAGATTCTACCTCCAATGCTGCATCCTGCATATTCAGTAAAGAAATAGGTCTCCTTTCCCTTAGTAGTAAAGAAAATTCATGGTCGAAAGCATTTGCATATGTAAGTTTTGCATATGTTTATGTAGGCTTTATTTCTGCAGAAATTCTACTGTACATCTTGTTAAGCATCTTTGAAAAGTTTGCAATAGTTTCATCCTTTTTCCTCCTAAGGGCTCCAAACTCAGTTATGTAGTATGTATGGTCTTTGGTTTCACCCCATTGTCTCATGAAGAGATCGCGTAGTTCTTCAATGATAGTGATTGAATTAGAAGGAAACTCCCTGAACCATTTCCTAACATCTCCATCAAGGCTCTGCACAAACATTCTCATCCATACATCCTTGGCTTCAATGTTCTGGTTATCAGCATAACTAAGGAAAGCTTCCCAGTGTTCTTCAGCTATAGTTTCACCCTGTCCCCTAAACCTTGGAAAATATTTCTGATAGTCACCTCCAGACAATGCATTTAAAGGATGAGGCAAAACCATTGGTGCATATCTGGCTGCAACCATTCGGTCCATCATGTCTATAGGCTGATTTTGGGCTGCCATTTTAAGGCTAACTGACTTTGGTGATGAAGAGGTTTGACTCGAACTTGGCCGAAAGGGGTTTTTACCTAATTTCAACTGAAAAAGAGGTATCTTACCGGGAGAGGTTGTTTTAGCTTTTCTGAAAGATTGTGGATCAGTGAAAACTTGGAAACTACTGTCAGAGAATATAGGCTTTAACCAAGGTGAAGTTTCTTCTTCTTTTCTCAACACAGATAAAGGTGATGAACCGCCCAACTAGTTAGGGTCACATAGGGATGGTAATGACCGAGACCTTCTAAGCTTCTTTGTTGTTTTCAATATCTGTTCTGGATCTGTAACACCCAACTGCAATGGTGAAGTAGGTATGTTTCTAGTTCCAACTCCCCTAGTAGCCACTGTGAAAAACTGGTGAAAAGTAGCCTTAAAGATGTGCTGGTTTAAGTTCACCTCTTAAAACCATTAAAATGATAAGTATCCCAGGGAAAAATTTGTTTTCAACTTCGTTCCCCGGCAATGTTGCCAAATGATGTTTGTGCCAGAAATTGTTTCCAGGCTACAAAGAAACAAGCCAACACAATCTCAAATGTTCAATCAAACAAACTAGGTTTTTATGGTTTTTGAAAGGTTTTTCTGGTTGTGAAGTTTGGCGACAAAAAGGGAATACATTCATAAGCCAAATAGGAACTGAATCACAAATAAAGAAGAATAGATATGCATAATATAATAACCATGTACCAATAGAACACAACTTTGAAGTTCATCCACAATTGACAAGCATTACAAGCATAAAGATTATAAACCAGCAATGAAATTATCAATTATGTAGCTAAACAAGCTAAAAATGAAGCCAAAACACAGACTGAAGGGTAATATGGATCATATATTTCATAATTCTGTTCATCAAATACACATGAGAGTTTAAGTACTTAGCTCATAAACAAGTCAAGAGACCTCCTTAAACGGGTTTCCTCGGCCAGCCATGCATTGGAGGCCCTCCTTCTAGTGCCAGAAACTATTGAGGCCTGGAAATTCGCATGCAGCAACAACAAGGGATACTCCCCAGTCAACGTTCCCAACTAGCCCGTGACTGTTTGGTGTAGGGAATCCTTCCAGTTTACAGTCCGGCTATCGTAGGTCAAGTAATAAAAGGGGTTTACCGGTTGCGGCCCGGTCCACCGTATGTTTTTGTATTTTTTGACTTAATGTATGATATGCACGTGCCTAATTAACAATGTAGGGTGATAAAGATGCAAAGAGTAGTCACAATGTGATGCGCAGGTTCTTACCTCTCGTCTTAGAACTCACAAGCATCCAAATCATATATGTGCAAGAAAATACAATACTAACTAAACTATCTCTAGAGAGTTGGATATTAATTCATGAATAATGCAATACTGCTTGTGTGTTATGGCAAATCACAGATGGTTGTTCTTATAACCAAACATACAGACACGAATAAAAGTATATATGATAAGATAGCTCATCATCAATTAAACTCCCATTACTCATGGTGGAAAAAAGACATCCTAAAAGTACTGAAGAACATTCAGACAAGAACATAGGTTCAGGAAATTAGAACGCTCTTACAGCTAATGAGACACAACTGAAAACGAAATAGTTCACATTCAACATTGCTCATTTAATCACATTGATATCTTCCACATAACACTTCCTCCAACTGGCAAAATTTGCAATCTCTGGTTGTAAAAAGAAATAGTTCCTCTTACAAGCATTAAGTTACAATATTTTTCTAGGGGAAAAAGCCCCTGTCACTTTTCACTTTCCAATATTTAAACAAAACAACAAACCCCTTGGGTTCCCCCCAAACCGTCTGACTTTTCGGTTCTTCGGACGTTTCATATCCCTCTTTTCATCTTTCCTGCGCGTGCTCATGATCAACTGAGTAATTGACGGACCTTTCAGAATTGCGCCTTTGTTGCTTTTAATTTTTTGTATTTTACTTTACCTGTTCCCCTTGAGATCCTGCCTCCTATCTGTCCCTTTGCGTCGTGGCAATATGAAAAGTATTTTGGATCTTCCTGCAGTTAATCAATGTGCATCATTCACCAGGATTTCATTCTAAGAAAAATGCCAAATTAAACCAACAAAAGGACTAGTCCACAAGAAATGGCTAGGTGCACCACTTGATCTGATAATTTTAACAAATGATGACACCATTACCTCGACAGACATCATCCACGATGGAAAACAGAACACTCATCGACGGCTCAAAATACTCACACCGGAAGGGTAAATTCATTCACCACCGCATGAGCGGGTCTTAAAAGTGACGGGCACTGCGAAACCACTTAATCATTTCGGAGTCGGGAACGATAAGACCTAAGATGCGGGCGAGAAATTTCTCAATCGGAAGTCGGAAGGATGTCGACAGTGGAAGATGAAATCCTTTCATAGCCACAACGGTGGAAGAGAAAATACTACGGATGTGCGACTAACATCGGAGAGTGGAGTTCTTTAGACTTTGGGTAGCTAGCTGGTTCGGGAGCCACAACAATGAAAACAAAAATATTACAGCCATGCGACTAGAAGGCCGACGCGCATCGGCGAGCGGAGCGCTTTAGACTTTGGGTGCTTAGCCAATTTGGGAGCCGCAACGGCGGAAACAAAAAGGACAACAGCCTCCGATCAGAGTGACAAAAACTTTAAATTAGGCAGCGGTTGAAAATGTTTCGCCTCTGAAACAACGTTTTGCAAAGGACAAAAGGCCTGACCCATTTTCAACTCAGCAAAACAAACTCTAAATCTGTGAGTTACAACAATTCCAAATATGAGCAATTTCTGAAAACCAGGACGAAAGATAATCTTCAAAAAGAAACCATCAAAATTCAAGCATCACCAAAAGGTTCAAGGATCCAAACAGTTAAAACCACGCTAAAACATGAGGAGGGGACCAAAATTTTAAGAAATTTGGGGAAAATAGTTGCAGCTGCAACACCAAAGATGCAAAACCAAAGATGTTTGTGCCAGAAATTGTTTCCAGGCTACAAAGAAACAAGCCAACACAATCTCAAATGTTCAATCAAACAAACTAGTTTTTTAGGGTTTTTGAAAGGTTTTTCTGGTTGTGAAGTTTGGTGACAAAAAGGAAATACATTCATAAGCCAAATAGGAACTGAATCACAAATAAAGAAGAACATATATGCATAATATAATAACCATGAACCAACAGAACATAACTTTGAAGTTCATCCACAACTGATAAGCATTACAAGCATAAAGACTATAAACCAGCAATGAAATTATCAATTATGTAGCTAAACAAGCTAAAAATGAAGCCAAAACATAGACTGAAGGGTAATATGGATCATATATTTCATAATTCTGTTCATCAAATACACATGAGAGTTTAAGTACTTAGCTCATAAACAAGTCAAGAGACCTCCTTAAGCCCACCAAAAATCGAACCCCTTGTTCTCTTTCTGATCTTCCTAAATACTGTTTTTCAAAATTTAGTTAGGGTCTAAACCCTAATTGTTTTTAGCCTACTCATCAATAGGATAATTTCAAAATAATAATTAAAAAATAAAGTATTCCTCAAAAACATAACAAGTAACTGTTTTAGCTAACAATGCTCAAAGGTCTTTAGCAGCTTCTGCTAATAAAGCTATCCCATCCAAGGCTTGGGCCTTTTTCCTAGCTTTCTACTGCTCAGCTTCCATATCTGTCATCCTTCTTGTAAGTTCCTTGTTCTGTTGCTGTAGGCTTTTGACAATCAGTTTCAATTCTACACACTGTAAATATGTACTCCTTTTCCTTTTTAGGGCCTCTTTGGAGACTGCAATAAGTTCTTGGTAATGATCATTCACTTCTTCTAAGTCTTCCCTGAGTCTTCTATTAGCTATGATCAAACCATCATTTGTTTCTTGCATGTAATCCATTTGATGCTTATACTGTTTGATGGTTCTTTGCAGATTTTCCTTGTCTGAGTCAAATGCTCTGCCTCCTGCTGTATTCTGTAGCTCACTAGGCAGCCATGGGATATTCAGCTTTCTGAAGATGTCCTCATCCTCAGGCAACAGCTCTGTAGAAACACCATGAACACTTGGGTTTTCTTGATTAACTCTTTCAGTAGGTGCAATTTCATCCATTAATAGCTTGTTTTCAGAATAAGAAACTTCTATGTCCTCTTTCTGTTGTTCCTTCAACATTTCACCTCTTAATTGCAAAAACACAACAGATAGTTTGGTTTCGGTGAGGCTGGACTCTTCTACTGTTTTCAATGGTTTCTTTCCTTTGCTGTCACTTTTGCTAGATTCTATCTTTTCATATGAAGAAGAAGTATTAAGCACAGTTACCTCTTCTGTGTTTAGCTTATGGTTTCGTAGCTTTTTCATGTTCAGCCTCAATTTGTTTTTGGATCTAGTTTTGGGCCTCCAGCCTGGGGCAAACTCTCCTACCATCTTTAAACTCTTTCTTTGATGCATGATAGAGGAAAATTCTTTAACCTTGATCTTCTTTTTATTTGGCATGATTGTCTTATCTTCGTGACTGGAGAACTCCCTGTGTGTGCCAACCCTAGTCTCAGTACTGACAGTCAATTCATCTCCTTCCAACAAGTATCCTTCATCTTCAGATAAAATGGTAATTGGGATTCGTTGTTGGACCTTAGTATTATCTTCACCTTCTGCAACCTTCTCTGTGAAAACAATTTTTTCATCTATGAGTGCCTCTGCTGGTGCTTTAATTTTCATAGGTTGAGTTTCCTTTTTAATAAACAATAAACTTTTGCTCTTACTGACAACTGAAGGCTGCTGAGATTCATAATATCCCTTTGAAGGTTCTGCCACTTCCTCAAGTTTGACACATTTTTTATCTTCAGCCTTGACTTTTTGTCCTAATTTTCTAATTAGGGTTTGTCCCTTATCAACATGCTTTTTGGTAGGCTGTCCTTCCTGGTTAATTTGGAACCCAGACCAAAAGAGAAAGTAGGCCCAAGTCTTTCCTTCTCTTTGCAGAACAGTACTGATAATAAGCTTGATCAATCCATGATGAAATATGGAGTGTGCAGTGTGGTCATGATGCTCCTTGATCCTGCTTGACATTTTCTGCAAACTCTTTAACAGGAAGAAAGGAAGACTCATCCTTGATTCACCAGCAAGGTGCTGTAGGAACCTGAAATGATACTTGAAGACAAAAGCATACCTCCCTTCATAGGTGATGTAGCTTTGTAGGACCTTGATGGGCTCTACCCATTCAGCTCTGAAATTTTGGATGAGCACTCCCTTGCTCCAGTCTAGAATAATGCCAGGAAAAAGATACCTTTGGGCATTGAAGGCAAATGACACCTTTTTGAACCAAAGCTCTCCTTCATTCTTGACTCCTATTGCTTCAGCCACCAGCTCTACAGTTAATTTGAATTTCAGAGTGTCAAATGATACTGTATCTTGATTATAACATTGAGCTAATTTATGAGAAAATTCGGTGTTATATCCATCAATATTTTTAAAGCAGTCCAACCATCCAGCATTCTCAAAGAGCTCTGCACAACCTGGAAACTTGTCAATCCAATTCAGCTCAGTAGGCTCAGCCCTGTTGGTCTTCCCACTTTTCTTCATTTGCTTTCCCCAAGGATTGATGATGTTTCTGTGTAATTTTAAGAACCTGCTAGTGACTTAACAACCCTTTTTCCTCCAGTTTTTAGAGTTTTGACAGTCAGTTCTGCTTTGGATTTTCCCTGGCTGATTGTCCTTGATTTTATACATTTTGTTCTATTGTCAATTTAGGGAATGTTTTGTACCGAGCTTGGGTAACTTAGGTCAAACAGAGCACCAAAAATCTATAACAAAATTGCTGCTGAACTTAACTAACATCCAAGATGTTCATTTCGACCTTTTAGACTGATCTCTCACCGTTGGGAGTTTGTTAAAAACATGAATTTATGTTTTCCTTAATCAATTTGACATAACAAGCCTTAATAGAAAAACCCGCAATTTAGCAAGCCATGAGCAAAGTGACGCGGAATACCTCACTCCAGGCTTGCTGCAGGTGTTTACCTTAGACTATCTGAATGCCGAATTTAGCCGTCTAGGTGTCCTCAAATCTTTAGCTTACTTCCAACTGTCGTGCTGAGAAAACCCTAAATTCCCTTCTTCAACTGCAAATTCTGAATTCTAAGCAATTTGTCTTCATTCCACTTCTCCACCAGCTTTGTGATGCCTATGTGGAGAACTTCTTTCTCGTCAATCTCACCTCGCTCCTCTATCTGTCATGATTTGCCGAGTCCTAACTTCTGACTGCCACGATCTTCCTCACGTCATAGACCACACATGTTTGCATGATTATCTTTGATGAAACACGTATCAAACCTGTCTACACATTTGATTAGTCATCTAGGAGCGAAATCATGGGAGAATTTGGCGCAAAAACTGACAAATTTAGCACCCGCGATATTCTTGTAGCGCCTCAGTGTAAAATTTTTACCGTTGTGCTACAAGAATGTTTTAAAACCAAATTTGGTGCTTTTTTAACCATTAATTCCATTTTAAATAAGGTTTATATGGTAAAATTTGATCTTAGTGTTTGTTTGAGAAACCTTTAATCAACATATGTCCTATAGAACCCTTCAGAACCATAAGAAAAACAAAAATTGATGGAAACCTAAAGGCAGAAAATCAAAATTTCACTCTAGACCAAAATTTTCTAAAGGTAAACAAATGAGTAAACTTAAAATAGAAATCACAAGCAAAATATAAGACTGAAGAAAACAAATTCATGACTTAACACCAATCAAATAGGGATGTGAATGATAGTGGATGTCCAATGTCATTTACAATAGAAGATATTTATTATTTAATGGTATATGGATTTAATATATCTATGGGTTGAGTTAATGTGGGACTCTACATTTGAGTGAGCTATCAAGGCATTATGCAGATAGGTAAACCCTTATTATTTTATAATAGATTGATATTCCTTGGAATATTATCAAGAAAGGAGGATGGTGGTGGGGAAAAAAAGTTAGAAGTGATTTTGGAGGTGAGATGGGGTTGGTGAATGAGCATTTGGAAGGGAGGAGCATAGGAGGAAAAAAATCAGTGAGTCAACTTGAGTTTGAGACTTGACTTGGAGACTAGTTCTTGAGAGGTTGATCTCTAACCACATCCACTACTTGGCATTTAACTGAGTATATCTTCATAAATTCCTCAAGATTTCATGGTATAATTCTAATTCAATTTTTTGGTGAACAAATAATGTCTCCATGCTTTCAAGACTCATATATCACCACTCTTCCATTTTGCACAAGCATTTCTCTAAAACCTTTAATACTAGCATCAATGCATTCTAGGAAATCTTTATAAAAAATGAGTATCATTAATATATGTTTCGATATAAGTAATTGATAAATATATTGAAATTATTTCGATAGTACCTCGCCAATATCAAGAAAATTCTAACTTCAATTGCATTCTTTGGGGTTGGCCAACTAGATATGAATTTGAATTTCTTATGGTTTACTTCAAATCCATCCCCAAATATTGTTGGGTATATGTTATATTCTTTGAATGTGTGTGGTAGGTGCGCCCATCAGCGACGCACCTAACGATCCATGTCGTCACCTTCACGAAAATAATTCAGTAGGATGTTTCCGTTAAAAACAGTCGTTAGGCCATTTTTTATGCCGAAAATGGCTTAAAATGGAGGATGGTTCCATTATATTCTATGTAAAGAAAACAACAAGTGGGAGAACGTTGGGTATATTTTATATTATTTGCATGTGTGTGGGAGATGCGCTTGTAAGTGACGTGCCTGACGATCCCTCTCGACATGGCCATTTCCAACGCGAGTGCATCAAGCCCAATTTTTTGGTTGTTTTTGGCTATTTTTGGGAATTTTCTAAAAATATGTAATTTAATCTCGGTTAAGGGATTATGGTCTATTTTATAATCTGGGTTAACAGATTCAGGTATTGAATGTTGTGGAATACCTATATTTTATTGTGAATTATTCATAATGAAAATGAGAAAATAAGAGGTGTGGCTCGAAGGTTTGTTAGTTTTCCCGGTTAAGGGTTTCAAGGGTAAATCTCTGTGTTTTATGTGTGAATTTTGTCGTTTAATATTTTCTTTTCTCAAAGAATCTATATGCTTTGCTTCTTTGCATAGGTTTAAAACCTACATGTGGTATCAAATCTTGATTATTGGCATCAGGGGGATGCCTTTGTTCTTGAGGGTTCGACACGGTTGATAGATATTGGATATGTGATAAACCTTGGTTCAATGGGAGATTTGTAGTGTTTATTTGTGTATTGAAAGAGAATGGTGAGCAGTTTGAGAATTAAGATCGAGAAATTCAGTGGTAAAAAGTATGAGCTATGGAAGCTCAAATGGAGGATGTTCTTGTAGATCGAGAATAGTGGATTGTTATGGATCCAAGCACAAAACCCATTGGGACATCACAAGAAGATTGGGATAAATTAGAAAGAAGGGAAAGGAATACAATTAGACTGTTCTTATCAGGCTCTATGTTATTGAATGCATATGGTTAATATAGTGCGGAAAAGATTTGGGGGAAACTAGGGAGTTGGTATCAACAAAAATCCCTTATTGATTTTGCAAAAGAAATTATTTCATCTCATAATGGATGAAAATGACATGGTGACAAAGCACTTGAATGTCTACAATAATTTGGTAAGTCAGATAACCTATGTTGGCATTCAAATGGTTGAAGAAGATAAATGTATTACATTATTGTGTTTTTTTCCATATTCCTGGGACAATGTTATTGTTGCAATAGGTAGTGCTAGTCAAATGACCTTAAAATTTGATGAAATAGTATCATCCCTACTATTAGAAGGGATGAGGTGGAAAACCTTGGATGTTCATAGAATGGATTCCTTGTCTATGAGAGGTATCCCCCATGAGAGAAACAAAAACAAAGGATATCAGGGAAGATATAAATCTAAGGGTAGATATAAATCCCCTGGAAAAGGAATAAAGAAGTACTTGAAATGTGGTAAAGTTGTGCACTATAAAAAGGATTGCAAATCTAAGAATGTTGAGAAATCAAAGGGATCTAAGGATATCCCTTCCACAGAGGTGAAGACCTCGTCGGAAGGAGGGGATGTGTACCTAGATTCCATGAGTAATCATTCAGAACATGTTAAATGGATGATTGAATCATGTGCGTCATGTCAGATGACCCCTCTTCGAGAATGGTTATGTGAATATGAAAGTACAATGGAGGAGATGTGTACTTGGGAGATGATCATTATTGTTGGAAGTGGTAGAGTCAAGTTGAAACTCAAGGGTGGAATGATTAGAACTCTACCTGAAGTGATACACATTCCAAATCTAGTGAGAAACTTGATATCTATTGGAAATATGGATGTTGCAGGTGTAAATAATGTGTGTGGAGATAGTGGTTGAAAAATGGTTCGACATTCAGTTGTATTAATGAGGGGATTTCAATATGGAACTATGTACAAACTATTGGGAAGCACCATCATAGATTAATATAATGGTTCTGTTGTTCCTGAGGAAGGATGTAAATATGATAGAACCTGTCACGTCCCCTCCCCTCTGAGGGGACGTGACTCAACTGCTCTGTCTATCAGACCAGGGATCTAGACCCATGAACATAAACCAAAAATGCAATGAACATAAAACATACATATATAGATGCATAATATATTTAAACATACAATGGAATAAAATATTTTTCAACACATTCCATATGTTCATAATAATTCTTAAAACAATTACAGCTGCATAAATTAAATACACAGAGAATACTTATCTTGAAAATAAGTTGTCCTGCAACTAGCTATGTCGCTGCAATGTTTTGTTGAGGCTTGGAAAATCACAGGTAACAACAGTAGGGATTCTCCCCAATAAACGTTCCCAATTAGCTTTTTATTGTTTGGCATGAGGAACCCGTCTGGTTTACGGTCTGGATACCGTAGGTCGAGTAATGGTTAAAGCTTATTTTACCAGTTGCGGCCCAGTCCACCATTTAGGTGTATTTTTTAGTTTTATGTTTAGGTATGATATGCAATTTCATAGCTAAATGTAGTTGATAGAGAAAACAAGGAGCGTCACAATGTGATGCAAGTTTGGGTACACAGGGTACTCCCAAAAGACCGAACACCTAGAGAAACCACTTCACACAAACAAATCACAGATCAATACACTGATGTTTGTTAAGTGGTTAAAACCCTCGAGAGGGAAATAGTCCACGACCCTAGCCAAATAGCTACTTGGAGCAATTTATTATGCAAAAGAAAGAAAGTTACATATGAGCTTCTCATAATCGATCAAATAGTTAAGGACCCTCCATGCTCTTTAAATAAAGATCATGGACCAATTAGGTGTTAAGCCACAGATCAATGGTAGGTATGATCTAAGAGAAGTTGAACGGTCAGATCACTTTATGTCTAGAACATATCATGACCGTCATATTAGAATATTTACAAATGCATACTAATGCATACAAAAGAAATACACTTTACCTAATAGATATATTACCCAAGTTGATCTTAATTAACTCCTAAGTGTCTAAATATCCTAACATCCCCCCTTAAGAACAACTTGGGATAGGATTGAAGGATTTACAAAAGTGATACTATTAGGAGAAGGAAGGAGGCATTAGAGCCTATCCCCCCTTAAGGACACATTCCTAAACTCCTAACATAGATCAAAGTTTAGAAAACTTCGCTTCTGTAAGAGACTTGGTGAAGATGTCTACAACTTGATCATCTGTAGGGCAATAGAAAATTTCAAGAACATGATCATGAACAAGATTTCTGATGAAGTGCATGTGTAGCTCATTTTGTTTGTTGCGTTGATGTAGAATTGGATCTTTGGCAAGCTCGATGGCACTTTGATTGTCACACCAAAGTGGAGTAGGTTACTGCTGCTCGAATCAAAACTCTAAAAGGATCTATTGAAGCCATAAAGCTTCCCGATTGGCATTAACCATGGCTCAATATTCTGCTTCTACTGAAGAAAGAGCAAGAGCTTGTTGTTTCTTACAAGCCCAAGTGACAGGTCTAGATCCTAGACTGAAAACATAACATGCAGTAGAATTTTGATCATCAAGATCACCGACACAATCTGAATCAGTGAAACCAACCAACAAAGGTGTCGCCCCTGTATTGTAATGAATCCCAAACTAAATTGTACCTCAAATATACCGAAAATTCTTTTTGCTGCTTTCCAGTTACTTTTATGAGGAGTTTTCATATAATGGGAAACACGACCAATCACAAAGGAAAGGTCAAGATGGGAGTGAGTCAAGTATAAAAGACTACCAACAAGTTGATGATACAAGGTGGCATCTACTTCAGGGGAAGTACAAGTGGCAGAAAGTTTGACTCCAAATTGGAAGGGAGAAGGGGTTGGTTTACAATCTTCCATGTGAAAGAGTCAAAGAAGGTCACAAGCATAATTAGACTGGGAAAGAAAGATTCCTTCTTTGGTTTGCAAGACATGGAGACCAAGAATATAATGCAAATGTCCTAAGTCTGACATTTCAAAAATTTTCTTAGGACTGGATTTCACATGGGTTAAAATTTTAGGGTCACGATGAGTAAGGATAATATCATCAACATAAAGAACAAGTATGATGAGATGGTTTCCTGCTTTCTTGGTATAGACATTGGGGTCAGAATGGCATCTAGAAAAACCAGTGTCAAGGAGAAAGCTATCCATTTTGGCATACTGATCTCTAGGAGGTTGCTTAAGGCCATATAATGATTTCTTAAAGAGACAGACAAGGGTAGAGTTATCCTGAACATATCTAGGAGGTTGTTCCATGTAAATTTCCTCCTATAAATCACCATGTAAAAATGCATACTTGACATCCATTTGATGGACTTCCCAGTTATGTAAGGCTGCAAGGGAAAGAACAAGGCAGATGGAGTTCGTTTTTGCGACAGGAGCAAAGGTTTCATTGTAGTCAATCCATTCAACTTGGTAAAAGCATTTGGAAACTAACCTTGCCTTAAGTCTTTCAATACTTCCATCTGATGCATACTTAGTGCTATAGACCCATTTACATCTGATAAGTTTTCTTCCTTTTGGAAGAGGAACAACATCCCAAGTATCATTTGCCATTAAGGAACGATATTCTTTATCCATAGCTGCATCCAAATTTGGATTTCCTGAAGCTTCTACAAAAGTTTCTGGATACTGATTCTCGAAAACTTGAGCCAAAAGAGAAGAGGCTCGCTGAAACTGAGAACGTGTTCGACGTTGATCTCTAGGATCACTAGCAAGATCACCAGTTGCTTCACATGTTGAGTGAACTCATCGAGGAAGCATTGGTGCCGGTGCAATTGGAGGAACGCGAGCAGGTAGAGGTGGATTTTCATCCTCATTGTCAAGGAAGTTGGAAGAAGAAGAAGGTACAAACGCCGAATCAGGCTTACAGGCCAAAGATGGCACACCCGCCAAGTTAGGCTTGCAGTCCAAGAGATTTTCATCAAATTTAACATCTCTTCTAATGATTATATCATGAGAATGTGGATGAAGAAGTATATAACCTTTTACATCTTCTGAATATCCAACAAATATGCACTTTTCACTTTTAGGCTGCAATGCTTTCCGTTTTTTATCCGGAATGTGAGCCCATGCTTCACAAGCAAACACACAGAAGTGACTTACATCTAGTTTAATTTTACTTCATGCTTCTTTCAGTGTTATACCTTGTAAAAATTTAGTTGGTGTGCGATTAACTATGTAATTTGCACCATTTATGAACTCAGCCCAATATTCAAGACTTAGTCCCTTAGATTGGATCATGCAATTAGCCATTTATTTTAAAGTGTAGTTCTTCTGTTCAGCTACACCATTTTGTTGTGGTGTATATGGAACAATGTGTTGTTGTTGGATTCCTTGTTTAGTGTAGAAAGTAGTGAACTTTTTGTTAAAATATTCTCCTCCATTGTCAGATCTTAACTTAATAATTTGATGACCAGATTGTTTTTCAACAAGGGCCTTGTAGGCCAAGAACATGTTAAATAATTTGCTCTTAAGTTTTAGGAAGTAAACCCAAGTGCATCTAGAGTAGTCATCAATGAAAGTTCAGAAATATTTGAAACTAGAAAATGAAGCAAATTGAAGAGGACCACCCAAGTCACTATGCACAAGCTCCAAGGGAACCGAGGCGTCCCAAGAGGCACGTTTGTCAAAACTCTCCCGATGATGTTTTCCGAGTACACAACTGGAACAAACACCATCCTTGATACCATTGAAAGACCAATCATCATATTGTCTTTACATAGTTGTTGCAATGAGCGATAATTTAAGTGACCAAATCACTCATGCCAAAGTTTTCTCAAGTTATCACTATGAACAACAAAAAATGAAGGAAAAGGTGATGACCCAAAGTTGTTAAATTTGTACAACTTGGTAATATCATCAACAACTCCAGTAGCAAGGACATTTTGAGGATTTTTAAAATCCTTGATTACAACTTGGTGAGGTGTAAACATCATAGTTTTACCTTCACCTGAATGAGTAATTTGACAGACTGATAACAAATTGCAAGAAATTTTTGGAACACATAGTACATCACTGAATTGATCATTTTCTACTAGAACTATTTCAGATCCTACAACACTTAGAGATCTATCATCATCAACAAATATTTGTTTGGTGTTACATTCATGCATAGTAGAGAAGATGGCTTGACCCTTAGCCATATGATAAGATGCTCCAGAATCAATGAGCCATTCATTTGAAGAAGAAGAAGAAGAAGATGCAGTATACGAGTAACCAGAAGCACAAAGTGCATGCCCATGAGAGGTAGATTCTGAAGATGAATATAGGCTGATGTGGTGCTTCTTCATTGCTACTTCCAAGGCTACCATCTTCTTGAAACACTTAGATTCATCATGATTATCTTTTCCACAAAAATTGGAATGACGCTCAGTCTTCTTTCCTTTTGGCTTGGATGCTTTGTCATTTTTTAAGGAAGGATCTGATTGAGAGGGTTTGGACCCTTGTTGTTTGGCTTATTATTGCGAAAATTCTGTTTCTTGGGAGGCTTAGAATTTTATTTCTATTGGGAGAATAAGGATTTCCCATATGTATCTGCATTGTTAATTATTTCAATATGAATGAGCTTATCTTGCTCTCTATTTAAGGAATCACAAAATTATTCAAGACTAGGCTCTTGATAGCTAGCTGCAATCAAGGATTCTTTCATGGAGTAGAATGTAGATACAAAAACATAATATGCAGGTCCAAGTTTGGAAATAATATGATAAATACATTGTTTGTCTTCTTTCTTAATCTTGCATTCTTCACATAAGAGTCTAAGAGTTTTATACTTAGATAAATAGTCTTGAATGCATGAAAAATCACTTGGATTCAAAGAAATCAACTCATTCTCAAGTTGATGACCTCAAATTTCATTGTGTTTACCAAACACAGATTCCAACTTTTGCCAAGCTTTATCAGGTTCATCAATTCCAGATATGTGGAATTGCAAATCAGTAGAGATTGAGATCCCAATCAATCCTCGAGCTTCATCACATCTATTTACCCATTTTATTTTCTTATCATCATCAATGGGTTCTCTTTCTTTCCCTGATGTAATTCTGAAAATTCCCCTACTTCGTAGAACATTTTCCATATGAGATTTCCATGAGAAATAGTTAGAACCGGTAAGTATAATATCACAAGGTGTGGCCATACTTGAAAATAATGGTTGAAAGAACAAAAACTAACTGCTTGGATGCAAAGAGCTCGAAAAATTAGGTTGTTTAAAAAAAAGTGGCACTAAAAACCGATTCCGAATGATGAAGTTATGCTTGATCAAAGAAAATGTTGAAGGTGTCCCCAATAGTGACGTGGCAGATATAAACTTGACCAACTAAAAAAAAGAACCCCCCTCTTCCCAAGATCAACCTTTGACAATCACTTTACAATAAAGTTGCTTTTAAGTGAATCACTTTTGTAGAATAAGTGATGTTCACTTTTACAATAATGTTACTTTAAAGTTTACATAGTGCGGCAATAAATTAAAAGACATAAGTGACTCACTTTTTATTTTATTTTATTTAAGTGAGATACACTTTTACAATAAAGTAACTTGAAAATAGAAATTGCATGCACTAAAACTAGCTTAATAAGACTTGAACTCAAGACCTATTAAGGAATAAAACAACTTTGGACCAAGTGAGATAAGTTTAAAAGGTACGTAAAAGAATGGAAAGAGGAAGGGTTTTTTTTTTTTTACTTTTCTCTCTTGTTCTTTGTGCTTGCCTTTTTTCCCTGCAAATCACAAAAAAAATGAAAAACAAAAACAAACAAAAAAACTTTTCCACACAATGGGGCTAGATCTTGGTTAGCTTACCTGGAAAGTCTACGTTTTCAAGTTTTCTCGTTGTTTCTAATTTTCCGTGATCACACAAGGTGCACGACAAAGAGCATACGTAGCCGAGAAGACAAGAAAAAAAAAACTTTCCCTTTTTGTTTCTGATTTGTCACGATCATGCAAGGTGCACGACAAAGAGCATACGCAGCCAAGGAAGGCAACAGTCCGAGACTAAAACAATAAAGATCTAAGAATAAAATTGATAAAATATGAGAGATTTAAAAAAAAATTAAACAAATCCATCACTGTAACATTATACCTTTAGATTTTCCGAAATGGGTGTTTTTGGAACAAACGAAAATAGTTTTCGATGATACGAAAACTATTTCCTAATAAAAATGACACTTCGGACGCAATGGAACAACTCCCATAGCCCACAAATGCACAGAAATTCCAAAACCAGAAACCCTTTCAAAGTTTCAGTGTAATGTCCCTGACCCTTCGACCGACGAAGAGGACACTACTAACACCAAACATACGGGCATCTAGCCTCGTGAACATGAACATACATACATATAATGCTGAAGCATGATACTTGAAACCCATCAAGTAAACTACGATGCATTAATCATTCATATACATAGCAGAAGCAAACAACATGCATTCATATACAATTCAGCATTCAACATGTACATCATCATTCATCAATGGTAAATATGATTATAGACATAAGTTAGGCAAGAATACTTATCTTATAGAGAACTTGTCCCGCAACCAGCTATGTCGCTGCAACAGTCTACCTAACCATAGGCCCACATGCTCTTTACTCTCTTAGCAACGCTGCCACCCCCGAGTCGGGCATGATTTCCCAAGGAGTAAGGAACTAGCAGGCTTACACATATCCAAGGATAACAACACCACAAGGGTACACAATTCATCCAAGCCAACACAGTTGGGTTTATCAGGCCATCCAGGAGCTGGGAAAGGCTAAATGCTAAGCTGGTGAGCTCATTGAAGAGCTAAAGACACCTACACTAGAACTAGCCTGGCTTCTAGGACACCCACACACACACAACACAAGGAAATCAATCCTTTCTCTACAACGCAGTCCCTCAAACCCTGATCTCCCTTCCAGTGCTATTTAGGGGTTGTGGAGAAGAAAGCCAGCCCACTAGCTCTGTCTATGTGGTTCCCAAACCACCAGGTTTATCAAGCACATCAGGCCCTCATTCACCACTCCAATGCAGTCTGAAGACAAAACACTGCGTACATGCAGCAAACCAGCTATTCAAGCTTTGACAGGGAAAACAAACCCCTAAATCGTTCTTGGCCCTATCGTGGCCAAAAGGATTCCACAATGATTTACAACAACCCAAATCACAAAGGCAACTCAGCCAACAACTGTGGGAAACAATAGCCAACGAATCACAAAAGAAAACCACAGTCCACAATCAATAATGAAATGTCTGGACAACTACAACAGGAACGCGAGCAGGAAACCGATCCTCAACATAGACAAGAGGAAGACATATCACTAAGGAAAACACGAAAAACATCCCACAATGAAAAACCATGGCAACATTTCACAGTCCAACAATGGTGGAGTCAAAACACATTCTGCATGAACAAGAGGAAGAACATCTCACTGACTAGCAAAAAAGGTGTGTGAGAGGAAAAAGTGAACCGCCACACAATGGATTGTAATCCTTTTAACTCCGCTCTGCATGGGGAAAATGAACAGCTCACAATCGGCATAGTGGACAGACCATCCGCAACCCAAAATGGCGCGTCGTGGAGAGAGTGCAGGCGTGAGCGTAGTGGTTTTCCTGCCAGCAAATAGATGCCCCAACTAACAACAGAACAATTAAGGTGGTGGTTGGATGAGACAAGGGAAGGTGAACAAAAAGAGTGGTGACAAATGGCTTTTCCCATAGAATCCAGGTTTATCAATCCCCCCCTTAACCTTAGGAAATCATGCCCCTTTTCAATTCGGTTGTAGTGAACATAGCTGGTTGGGGTTATTTAAATTAAAGATGCATAGTTACATGATGCCACAACTTAATATGTATGCTGCATGTCCCGATATACCATCAGTGACAATTCCAATCCAAAACATAACATAACCAAATCTATGGTGGGGCTTTTGCCTTTAGCTCCGCACCATGATTATTTACAATGTATATATACATATCATGTATATTTAATGCATCAGGGTCAAAATCAGGGTGTTACATTCCCCTCCCCCTTAAATAGCACTGTCCTCGGTGCTTTACAAAATTTGAACAAAATGCTGCATTGGTACCACCTCAGTGTTCCACAGAATTGAACAAAAATGGATGTGCCAATTGCATGGCATTCTCCAGCTCCCACGTAGCCTCTTCAGGTCTGTAGTGCTCCCATTGCACCTTTATCTGCCCTATGGCTCGGTTCTGGAGCATTGTGACCTTCTTGTCGAGGATGCGCATTGGCTCGATTTGGAACTCTCCCTCGGGTTCCACCTGAATCACATCCCAATTTATCACATGGTTAGGATCATGTACATATTTCTTAAGCAAAGAAACATGAAAAACATTATGAGCTCTAGTACTAGCAGGAAATGCAAGTCTATATGCAACTGGCCCTATTCTTTCAAGCACTTCAAACGGCCCACAATATCTTGGTGACAAATTGGCACAACTTCCAAGCTTCAAGGAACTTTTCTTGGCCCTCACTCTGAGGTAGACATGATCCCCAATATTGAACTCTCTGTTCATCCTATGCTTATCTGCATAGCTTTTCTGTCTGTCCTGTGCTGCTCTCAAATTTTGCCTGATCTTTACAACCTCTTACTCCATTTGCTTGAGCAATTTTGGTCAAAGCACAATCCTGTTCACTGGATTATCCCAAGTCACTGGTGTCCTACACCTTCTTCCATACAAAGCTTCATACGGACTCATCCCCAAGGATGCCTGCTGTCCATTGTTGTAAGAAAACTCTACCAAGTGTAAGTAATCTTCCCACTTGGTTGGTTTGTCCATCACATACATGCGAAGCATATCTTCAAGCACTTGATTCACTCTTTCTATCTGTCCATCTGTCTGAGGATGGTATGCAATGCTAAAGTTTAGCTTTGTACCCAAATATGCAAACAATCCCTTCCAAAAATTGGATGTGAACTTGACATCTCTGTCAGAGACTATTGCCTTCGGCAATCCATGCAATTTGAATATATCCTTCATGAAGATCTTTGCAATGTCATCCATCTTATGCGTAGACTTCACCGGTATATAATGTGCTGCTTTTGCCAACTTATCTACCACAACCATGATGGAATCATGTTGTCTCCAAGTCATTGGAAATCCTGTAATAAAATCCATGGAAATAACTTCCCATTTCCATTCCGGAACTGGTAAAGGCTGCAACAAGCCTGCTGGATGTTGATGCTCAACATTTACCTGTTGACATTTCATGCACCTTGAAATGTATTCAGCCATGTCCTTTTTCATTCCTGGCCAAAAATACTACTTTCTAGCTGTAGCAATTGTCTTATGATATCTTGGGTGACCAGAATACGAGCTTGATAGATTTCATCCATAACAACTCTCCTCAAATCTGCTACATCGGGAATATAAATTCTGCCTTTATAAGTAAGAATTCCATCTTCTTCCAATTTATATCCCTCATACCTCTTCTAAAGACTTTGCTGCTGCAATTTGTCTTTTACCTGCTCATACAATTCATCTCCGACAACATGTTTAACAATCTGCTGCCCCAAATTGGATTGGTAAATAATAAGAGATGCCACATGCATTTCCTGTACCTTCCTGCTAAGTGCATCAACTACCTTATTCTCTTTTACCTTTATGTGCTTAATTTCAAAATCAAACTCACATAAAAATTCCAGCGATCTTGATTGCCTAGCATTCAGAGTAGGCTGATCAAACAAATACTTTAGTCCACAGTGGTCTGTCCTGAGTTCGAATCTTCTACCCATCAAGTAATGCCTCCACATCTTGAGAGCATGTACTATGGATGCAAGCTCTAGATCATGAGTGGCATAGTTCTTCTCATGATCCTTCAGCTTTCTTGATTCATAACATATCACGTGGTTGTCCTCCTTAAGGACTTCTCCAAGCCCTTGTCCGCATGCATCGGTACATACCACAAAATATTTCTATGGGTCTCCAACTTTCAATACTGGTGTACTGGTGAGAAGATTCTTAAACTGCTAGAAGATTTCTTCACACTTCGAAGTCCATTCAAACTTTATCCCCTTTTTTTGCAAAGAAGTGATGACATGTTCAACCTTGGAAAATCCCTCAATGAATCTCCTATAGTATCCTACAAGTCCGATAAAAGATCTTACATTTGTCACATTTATTGGAGTAGGCCAATTCATAATGGCTTCAATCTTCTCAGGGTCCACAGATATACCCTCTTTTGAGATAATGTGACCCAAATACTGAATTCTATCTCTGTAGAAGTCACACTTGCTCAGTTTTGCATACAACCGATGTTCCCTGAGCAATTGCAATGTCAATCTCAAATGATCTTCATGCTCTTTCTCATTCTTAGAATAAACACAAATGTCGTCAAGGAAAACAAGAACAAACTTGTCCAAATATTTGCTGAAGACACTATTCATAAGGCACATAAATGTAGCTGGTGCATTTGTGAGACGAAATGGTACCACTACAAACTTATAATGTCCATACCTTGTTTTGAAGGTTGTCTTATGAATGTCTTCGTCCTTGATTCTCACTTAATGGTAACTAGACCTCAAGTCAATCTTGGAAAATACCTTTGCTCCTCTCATATAATCAAAGAGGTCATCAATCCTAGGCAAAGGATATTTATTCTTCACAGTAACCTTGTTCAACTGTCTATAATCAATACACAACCTGAGTGTACCATATTTCCTCTTTACAAACAGAACCGGTGCTCCCCAAGGAGACACACTCGGTCGAATATACTTCTTTTCTAACAACTCTTGCAATTGCATATTTAGCTCTAGCATCTCCGGTGTGCTCATCCTATAGGGTGCCTTAGACATTGGTGCTTCTCCTAGCACAAGTTCAATGGTGAAATCAATGTCCCTCTTGGGAGGAAGCCCTGGAATCTCATCAGGGAACACATCCTTGAATTCATGTAACACTTGATAGTCCTCCAACCTAGGAGTTTCATTTCCTATTGGTTCTAGAATATGAGCTGCATACAACTAGCAACCTTTCCTATAGAACTTCTTCAACTGCATTGCTGAAAGCTGCCTTACTGAAATTACCTTTGGAATACCTTTCACAACTATTGGGTTTCCTTCTTCATCCGTGCATTCAAAATTTTTGTTATAACTATCAAGCCTCACTCAGTGAGCTTCTAACCAATCCATTCCAATGTGAACATCATAGGAACCAAGCGGTAGAACATTTCGATCTATGAAAGTGGTCAATCCATTCATGACCAATGGACATTTCTCTACCACTTCACTGAATTTTCTCTTAGTCCCAGTGGCTAGCTGAACTAACCAAGATTTCCCATGCTTTACCTTTTTAAAAGCACAAATATCCACTACTCTAGGACTGATATAACTATGAGTAGAACCAGGGTCAATCAAAATAGAAACATATTGTTCAACAATCTTACCTGCAACTTCAACCACAGTTGACTGGTGATCTTCCTGGTGATCCTCCAGTGTTGCATAAATTCTAGGGACTGCTCTTGTTACTTGACCCATTGTTTTTTCTTCCTGAATGTTATAAGCTAGCCTTGCACTTTCATTCTTAAGTGTACAATATCTGCACAAGTGAGGTCCTTCACATTTCCAGCATTTGAGTGGACCTTTAATCCATTGTGGCTCTTTAGGCTTTCCACCTGTCACTTCAACTGGATTACTCGCAGCTTGGGATGGCTGCTTCAGCTGATTCCTGAATCTAGAAGGTTTGAAACCTTTCTTTCTTTGGTCAAAATTCTCATTCTTCTTGTCCTTCCATGCCTTATGGTAATCAGGTTTACCTATGTTTTTCTCATAGCAATACTTAGCCTTCCTTATGGATTCTTTAAGAGTTCTAGGTTCATAAAACTCAATTCTATCTTTGTAATCTTGAGGCAATCCACTCAGAAACCGCTAGACCTTCACTTTTTCATCTCTGATGTACCGGACATACCTCAACAATTCCAAGAACTTATTTGCATATTCATTCATGGTCTGCTGTCCCAATCTCATCTCATGGAACTCCTTAATCTTGTCATCATAATACCTGTCAGAGAGGTATTTCTGCTTGAAATACTTCTTAAACTATTTCCACTTCAATTTCCTTTCACTGATCCTCTTTACTTGCTTGAAGTGTTCCCACCAAATGGATGCTCTTCCATTCAAATTGAATATGGAAACTCTTGCCTTCATGTTTCCTGAATAATCCTGCACTTGGAAGTACTTCTTTATCCTAAGAAGCCAAGCTTCAGCCTCTTGTCCAGTCTTTACCTCACCATCAAGGGTAGGAGGTTTAGCTTTCTTAAATTCATCCCGAGAGCGATCCCTATGGTGTCTTCTTCTTTTCCTTTTATGAGAAGATGAACTTGTATCTCCAATAGATTCTTCAGAGTCAGATGATCCACTAGAAGTCCTTCTCCTCCTCCTAGTGCTGCTCTTACTGCCTTCAGGTCTTGATGTACCTCATCCAGAATCTATCTTTCTCTGCAAGTCTGTCAAACTCTGCAACATGGCAGCATTCAACTGATGCTGCTCTTCTTGGGCTTTAATCAAGCTTCTCATGGTGGCTGCAACCTCGAACGGTGTCTCCTGGAATCTCCTTCCATTAGACTCTATGCCATCATTTCCATTATGGACATTTTCTCCCATGGCACCTCTTGCGTGCTCGTAAGAATCTTGAGCATCATACCCATCATGGGTTCTCATGACTAAACCACCTCTTGCTTTACCACACTGTTCTTCCTGGAATACTTCTCTTGGAGGTGTCTATAATTCTACAAATGTGTTAGTAGCAAACTGTTAGATGCATATCATTAATGTAAATCAGAACTACTTACCTTCCTCTTCTGGAAATTCATAAAACAACAATTTTGATTAAAACACAAAATTTCCTCTCTCTCGTGTTTAGCCCTGTAATCCACTGACAATCTGCTGCAATACGCTAAAATAGTTGGAATTTGCTGAGAAAAATTCTACTTAAAAAAAAAACCCAAATCTCCTTTGGCCCAATCGGACCTCCACCCAACTATCTTTCTGACACTTCGATGGTCAAAACACCTAGCTCATTGGTGGTCTGTTCATTTATTTATCTCTGGTGCGTTAGGTCTGTAGTGATCTAACCCTCCAAACCGTAGCGACGAAGCCAAGGTCTATCCATCGACGATTTCATCCGCTAAGGTTTTCTACTGTATTGGCGATCGAACACGTTATTCATCGGGTGCACAGTACCTTGGGCAGCCGCAACGGTGGAAAGTGATCCCACTGCAGGTTCCGCGGATATCTATCGGCTATCGGACCTACTATCCATCGAGTGGATAGTGTCTTAGACTGCCGCAATGGCAGATTTACAAACCTTCGAATTCTTTCGATCGACGGCCTGATCCTTAATAATTTTCTGATGACTTGATACTCAAACAAAATCTTCAAAATTTTCTTCCTTGCATCGGGTCTCTTCCGCACTAACTTTTCGGTGTTTCAACAGGAAAATCGTTTAAACTTCTGATATGTATCAGTGATGTCAAGGACTGTTCATCGGGTCCTTTCTTCACTAACCTTCCATCGTTTCGGTAGCTAGAACGTCTAATTTTCTCCACTGTATCGACGGGTTGTTTGTCTATTTCCTTCCGCATATCGAGCCTACAGTGGTCTACTATTTCAAGTTTTATCGACGATCCGCTTGACTAATTTTGTTCGCTGTATCAGGTCCATAATCATCTATCACTCTGAACTTTATCGACGATAAAATAGACTAACTACTACATCGATGGTCGGGTGCTCTATCCGTCGGATGGCTAGTCGTCAAGGTTTCCGCAATTACGGTCAACAGACCTTCTATGGTTCACAACTTTGTCGGTGGTCGGAGCGACTAGTCTCTGTGGCATCGGCTGGATAGTTAACTAGGCAGCCGCAACTACGGCTGGTACTCCCATTGCGGTCTCCGCAGACCTTATACGCCATCAGCAGCTTCATCTTCTATCCGTCGACGATCGGATCCATTATGTCATCGGATGGGTAGTCTCTTAGGCAGCCGCAACTACAGTTCATCATCATTGAACTTTTTCTAATCGACGGTCCGATCCACTAATAACTTTCAATCGGTGATCTGAAGCACAACTTCATTGGCATCGACAGTCGGAACCTTTACCAGTCAAAATATTAGTGCACTAGACCTCCGCAACGGCGGGCGCACGAACCACTAACTTCTTCTGATGTTCATCAGCAACCAATACCACTAACATTTTTTGATGGCCAATGATCTTGTGCCTTAGAGAAATTTTTAAATTTTTTTCTTGCATCGGCTCTTCCTTCAACTAACGTTTGCCGATCCACTTCACTAATCCTCGACGATCTCAACAACTATTCATCGGCGATGTCAACAACTATTCCTCGACGATGTCAACAACTATTCTTTTTCGATCGCCGATGATCCCGTTCCTTAGAAAAATTTTCATTGCGTCGGCTGTCAGAACGAATTTCCTCTACGGCGTTGGCGGTCAGGGACTCTATTCATCGAAAGGATAGTCCTCTAGCCAGCCGCAATGGCAGACACAAAATCAACTAAACATCAGTGGCGCAATCAACTAATCATCACCGATCCGTCTAACTAATTTCGCCGCCGTTGGGGTCTGCTTCGGAGGTCCATCTGTCTAAGTTTTCTGATGTGCCGATGACCAAGCACTTAGAGAATTTTCCAAAACCAAGGTTGTTTGTCCCTCATTAGGTGACCTTCAGAATAGCTCTTCTGCTGCATCGAAAGAACTTCTCACTAAGTTTTTCGATGAGCTGATAATTCTGGCACTTAGAAAATTTTATGAATTTTCCTGTCATTCCCCCATTTCCTCCTAGTTTCTTCTGGGAAGTAAGCAACCTGCCTCTGCTAACTGATCTTTCCTAGCCCTCTGAGGCCCAAATTCTACAACATAAGTTGCGTCACTACATCTTCATGACCCATTCAGGCCCATGCTGCAACCAGAGCTCTGATACCACACTGTAACGTCTGACCCTCCGCCTGACGAAGAGGACACTATTAACACCAAACATATGGGCATCTAGCCCCATGAACATGAACATACATACATATAATGCTGAAGCATGATACTTAAAACCCATCAAATAAACTACGATGCATTAATCATTCATATACATAGTGGAAGCAAACAACATGCATTCATATACAATTCAGCATTCAACATGTACACCATCATTCATCAATGGTAAATATGATTGCTAACACAAGTTAGGCAAGAATACTTATCTTAGAGAGAACTTGTCTCGCAACCAGCTACATCACTGCAACGTTCCACCCAACCATAGGCCCACGTGTTCTTTAATATCTCAGCAACACTGCCACCCCTGATCCAGGCATGATTCCCCAATGATAACAGCACCACAAGGGTACATAGTTCATCCATGCCAACACAGTTGGGTTTATCAGGTGAACAACAGATCAGCCAATCCAACAAAGTTGGGTTTATCAGGCTATCCAGGAGCTGGGAAAGGATAAATTCTAAGCTGGTGAGCTCATTGAAGAGCTAAAGACACCTACACCAGAACCAGCCTAGCTTCTAGGACACCCACACATACCCAACACAAGGAAATCATTCCTTTCTCTGCAACGCAATCCCTCAGACCCCGATCTCCCTTCCAGTGCTATTCAGAGGTTGTGGAGAAGAAATCCATCCCAATAGCTCTATCTGTGTGGTTCCCAAACCACCAAGTTTATCAAGCACATCGGGCCCTCATTCATCACTCCAATGCAGTCTGAAGACAAAACACTACGTGCATGCAGCAAACCAGCTATTAAAGCTTTGATAGGGGAAAACAAACCCCTGAATCATTCTTGTCCCTATCATGTCCAAAAGGATTCCACAGCGATCTACAGCAGCCCAAATCGCAAAGGCAACTCAACCACCAAATGTGGGAAACAACAGCCAACGAACCACAAAAGAAAACCACAGTCCACGATCAATAATGAAATGTCTGGACAACTACAACAGGAACGCGAGCAGGAAACCGATCCTCAACATAGACAGGAGGAAGACAAATCACCAAGGAAACCACGAAAAACATCCCACAATGAAAAACCACAGCAACATTTCACAGTCCGACAATAGTGGAGTCAAAACACATTCTGCGTGAACAAGAGGAAGAACGTCGCACTGACTAGCAAAAATGGTGTGTGAGAGGAAAAAGTGAACCCCCACACAATGGATTGTAATCCTTTTAACTCCACTCTGCATGGGGAAAATGAACAGCTCATGATCGGGATAGTGGACAGACCATCCGCAACCCAAAAGGGCACGTCGTGGAGAGAGTGCAGGCATGAGCGTAATGGTTTTCCTGCCAGCAAATAGATGCCCTAACTAACAATAGAACAATTAAGGTGGTGGTTGGATGAGACAAGGGAAGGTAAGCAAAAAGAGTGGTGACACATGGATTTTCCCACCGAATCCAGGTTTATCAATCCCCCCCTTAACCTTAGGAAATCATGCCCCTTTTCAATTTGGTTGCAGTGAACATAGCTGGTTGGGGTTATTTAAATTAAATATGCATAGTTACATGATGCCACAACTTAATATGTATGCCGCATGTCCCGATATACCATCGGTGACAATTCCAATCCGAAACATAACATAACCAAATCTATGGTGGGGATTTTGCCTTTAGCTCCGCACCATGATTATTTACAATGTATATATACGTATCATGTATATTTAATGCATTGAGGTCAAAACCGGGGTGTTACATTCGACAACACCGGTTCCAGATCTTGATCAAAACTGAAAGCGACTCTTTATAAACGCTCTAATACCATGTTCGGGTACATAGGGTACTTCCAAAAGACTGAACACCTAGAGAAACCACTTCACACAAACAGATCGCAGATCAATACATTGATGTTTGTCACGTGATTAAACCCCTCGAGAGGGAAACAGTCCACGGCCCTAGCCAAATAGCTACTTGGAGCAATTTATTATGCAAAAGAAATAAAGTTACATATGAGCTTCTCATAATCGATCAACTAGCCAAGGACCCTCCATGCCCTTTAAATAGAGATCATTGACTGATCGGGTGTTAATCCATAGATCAATGGTAGGTATGATCTAAGATAAGTTGAACCATCGGATCACTTTATGTCTAGAACATATGTTGACCGCCAGATTAGAATATTTACAAATTCATACTAATGCATACTAAAGAAACACACTTTACCTTACGGATATATTACACAAATTGATCTTAACTAACTCCTAAGTGTCTAAATATCCTAACAATGCATAGGTTCTTACCTCTCGTCTTACCTCTCTCGCTTCTAAATCATAAACAAAAGAAACTGACTAAGACTCACTAACCTATCCTTAGGGAGCAGTACTGTAATTAATGCTGAGTAATGTATTATATAACATGCATAAAGAACACTACATATAACTATTAATATTTCTGAATACATGAACATCAATAGACATATAAACAAAGAGATAGCTCATTGTTAATTAAAACATTCATTACTCAAATATGATTGTGTAAGTTTCACAGGAATAAATAGGAGTACATTCATAACATGAAAGACTTCATAAGTTAGAACGATGTCACAGTTCATGGAAACAAGCTGAAACAGAAATAGTTCACATCCAACAAGTCCATATCAAACATTTGAAACCCCACAACGCTTTCTCCAGTCAAAAATATAACTCTTTATTATAAGATAAAATAGTTCTTCTTACAATAATCTTGCACAAAGATAGTCTGAAAAAAGGTCCTTGGCTCATAATTTTTTCCTATATTTATACAAAAAAACAAAACTCCTAGGCTGCCCTCATTGCCTTTTGGGATTCCCTAACCTTTCCCTTACAAAATTTTGTCTTTTAGCTTGTGAACAAAAAGATAAATACAATATATTACATTATTTATCAAAGTGCTAGACAATCCAACTAAGAGGGTCCAGCCTGCTCGTTCATAAACTTTCTCCATGCATTTTCCTCTGCTGCTATATTCTCAAAACCAGAAGGTTCGAGAAATCTGATAGTAATTTCATGTTTAGCAGCCTGGGATTTTACACCCGCTATCCTGGCAGGGATCAAGCGCAGCTGGTCTTCCAGCAAGTGGATACTCACAGCTGCATCTGCTATTTCAGTCTTAAGTATCTTTTCATCTAACTCCTTGACTCTTTGAATGTCCTGTTCATCTTCGTTGCATCTTTCTTGTAATTGTTTCAAAAACATTTCATGCTCTAGCATCACTTCTAATCTCTTTGCAGCAGAGGTCTTACACCGATTATAAGTTAGGAGCACTCTCCTATAGAATTCAGTACATGCATCCTTTGATTTCTTAATTGTATTTTTAAGTTCTTCTGCTGCTTCTCTAGCAAATTCGATCAGCTCATATTCCAACTTGATCATCTCCAGATCTTTGATAGATATATCTGTGGGATATTTCTTGTTTGTTTCTACCCATGTCATCCTTCCCCACAGAGTTTCTAAGATATCCTGTGTCCTATCCAAAAAATAAGAAGCTGTATTTACAATTTCTTCTAATCTGATGTCTATCTGTTGAACTTTAAATCTTTCTTCCACCATCTGTAGCTGCATTTGCTGAATATTCTTCTCGAGCATAAGGGCATGTTTCTTTAAAGGCTCAATATCAACCTTCTGCTCCATAACTGTCTTTAGTGAAGCTGCTAGTGAATTATTTTGTTCCTCCAAGGCTACTATCTAACTTTCGTATAGCTTAGCTTTCCATTTTGCAGTGGTATTTTGTACTTCCAACTCTGTCACTTCACCTTCTAACTCTCTCTTTTCCTTATTCAAATATTCAACTGATAGCCTAAGATTATCTATTTCGGCTTCCAACATATGATATCTTTGCTGCAATTTCTCAAACTCTACCAAGGTGGCCTGTTTTTCCTTTTCTATATTTCCTACAGATATTACCAAAGCATCTTTATCCGCCTGTAGAGTCTAACACTCTACCTTTGATACCTCAACTTCACTAATCATATCTTCATACTTCCTTTTCAAACTCTGAGTTTCAATCCTTTCTTTCTTCAAAGTCTCTTTCAACTGTGTGACCCTTTTCTAAGACTGTTCTAGATCTGTCATGATTCTGTCCACATTATCTTCAGTGGATAGGGTTAGAGCTACCCCATCCCTTGCTATTAATCATGGATCTTTGTGTCTACCCTAAACCACTATCTTCTAAGTCACCATCACTGCTGGTTTACCCCCAGTGTTCACCTTCTTTTTTGTTCGTTTGATAATTCTCTTTTTTTCCTTGTCGTAAATGATAGTGTTAAAACCTGGCACCTCCTCCCCTTCAATGGGTATGAAGGGAATTAACTCAACTCCAGAAATTGACACTGAACCTTCTCCTACTGCACTACTATAAGGAACAACAGGCTCTAATGGGTCAATATTAGACTGAACCTGTCCTTGATTAGTAGGGTCTTGTTCTTCTTGTGTTTCTTCTCTCACTCCTTCACCTACCTTTTCTGCTGGTTGTTTTTACTTTTGGACATCGTCTAATCTGAACCCTTCACTTTCTGCCTGCTTTTTCTGAAGGATCATCTTCTTATTTTCTTTTCTTTTCTTCTTCAATCTTCTTTGCTGCTTCTTTAGCAGCTCATTTCTTTTATTTTTCTTCTGTTCTCAACTAGTTCTCTGCCTCATGTACTAGTCTATTAGCTTCTTCCAAACTCTTTTTTGCTTCTTCTTCTTCTTGCCTTTTCTTCTTCTCAATAGCTTTTCCTTTACCACCAACAATAGCTATCTTCTGCTTGAATATTTTCCTTAAAGCTGTCATGTTCTTAGCATTTCAGAAGGTCTCTTCATCCTTATCCCAAAAATTTGTATATTCAAAATGTACTCCAGCTTCTGTGCAATAATCAACAACTTTTCCCTCAGATTCATTCCTATGGAAATTCATTTCACCGAAGTGAAAATACTCTAATTTCTTGACAAACTCCAATGCATTATTTACCCTAGAAAATTTGTAACTTCCAACAAAAAGGGCACTGCAGGATAGACTTCCTTCTTCTGCTCAAAAAGGAATTTTCCTATCCCATCAATGTACAAATGTCTCACAGCCTCTTTATGGATTACATAATCTGTAGCATACCTCGGGAGAAGAGAAGGGGATTTTGAACCACCGTACATTCTTAAATATAAAACTTCTTCTGTCAAATAATAATTTCCTTATTCTTGCACAACTTTGAAAGCTTCTTCTGACATATAATTGCATTCAACTAAGAAAATCAAAGTATATAATGGCATAATGAAATGCTCACAGATCTATTTATAATGCCTGTAATATTTGTGGGCCCAGAATAATTTATAGGCCACATACACTGGAGCTCGGTCCTTATCCCAATGGAACTTTAAGGCTAGGAAAGGCTGAGTGCACATAATGCAATCAATCAAAATAGAACTCATGTAAAATTCTGACTTCTTTTGGGACACTCCTCCCAATGCTGCGATTATACAAGCTGACAGACTGTTGGATACTATACTTTCCCAGTTAAATATTGTACTTTGTGTAGAAACAAAATATATAATTGGTATCCAACCCATTTTAAAACTCTTTCTAGTAGCTCTTCTGAAAATTCTGTTCAGCATCAAAGCAATGAACCTAGTATGGAGTACGGAGAGTTGATGTTTCATACTCTCCAGAAGGCCTTGTACAAAATTGTTTCCCTGGTATTAGCACCTTCTTGGCTGTTTCCACCATGTCTAAATTCAGCTCCTTTAACCAATTTTCAGTTAGATAAGTTTGTGTTGTTGGTAAATTATATGCCATAGATACAAAAGCTGGGCTATATGCAGCATAACCTTGCTTCACGATATTGGACAATATCATCCTTGTTACATCTGCCCTAGGTAGAATCCACCCTATCACCTCTACGCATGGGAACAACTCAGGCCTGGTAGCCACTTTCATAAGGGTTAAACTTTCAATGTTTGCATATATGGGCATATCTTCAAAACCATCATCTGGAACACTTTGGCTTGAAATCATCCTATATACCTCTCCCCATTTATATTCTGGCTCAACTCCAGTAATATATTTAGTATCTTCATAGATAAATTCCACTCTGGTTATCACCTCCACTTCAGGTTCCTCTTCGGCTGCCTAGGCTTTCTTTTCTGTTTTCGTGGCATATTTTTGTGTTGATAATTTACCTGTAACCATTATACAACAAGATCTCAATCTATTTATCTATAGCAAGTGGTGTAGTGAGAAAACAATAAAACAACCAAATATTACCATTTGATCAATATGCATACTGAAAAATATTATTAACACCCACAACCTTTTTGAGTGAGAGACTCTAAATAGAGAGAACCTGCAAAATATCCCTTTTCCCCCAAACCTTCTAAAACTCCACTATCTTAAACCCTAACCTTTTCCAGCCTCCTAAAAAATCAATATGTGCATATCGACTGAGGAATGGCTCATACCACCTATCTGCTCAAAACAAAAAATCCTTAAACCCTTATATTTACGCAACCCTCCCATATCCCATGGAAACATACTGTCAAAGAGGACACGACTGTCTAACCCTAGGCTTAAAACAGAGCAATCAAGAACAAGGTGGTGCAGACAATGAAACGCTCGTCTACACCGTGCCCTAACCTTCAACAAAACCATCACAGGCGTACTCATGGCTGCACAGAGGCTGAGTGGGAAAACAAAAAAAATTAATTGGTCAGAAAAAAAAATTGCTCACAAACAAACCGACTGCACTCTAAATAAAGGAAGTTTCACTGCAGGATAACCATTAAATGCATAAAACCTCACCCTCCCGTGGAAAACCTAATACTATACACCCTGGCTATTTAAAACAATAAAAACTCAAGCAAAAAATGAATTCATGAGCGAAATCCTACCTGGCAATGAAGTGGTAGGAAACCTAGACAGGAGATGACTTCTGTGAGCATAGAGGAGATTGACAGCTGCATGCGTAGGACTGGATGGCTCCACGGTGAGAATGACAAGTCACTGGCTCAAAAATGGCTTTATAAACCTCTACCGGGAGTAAAACTAACGCTGCGGGAAAATATTTTTAACCAAACGCCGGACATATAGTCTTAAAAACATCTGCAACGTTGGACGGGAAAAGCTCTACTTACCCGGTAATCGTATGGGAAAGTGACATCGGAAATCGGGGAGACTAATTTCTTCAGTATCGACAGAAACATCATGAAGCTCCGGATCGACTCAACATTAACTCTCCACAACGTCAGATGGCAGACAAACTAAGTATTTTGGTTTATTCCATAAAACAAAACTGACGGTGAAAATGCCAACTTCACCAGACATCAAAAAAAAATAGTTGAACGGACCCCTGATTCATCAGATCTGCTTTACACTAAAATGCTGGAACATTGACAAACTATCTCTGAGAGTGCATACAAACTAACTCCCGATACAGCGGCTCAGACCTTGGAAGGCTTCCGATAAACACATTGAAAAGATAGTGGACTATGCCTCCGGTGTTTCAGATGACTAGTCAACTAAGCATCCGATATGGGCATGCAAAAAGACTAAGTTTTTTACAGAAAATTGTTGAGCCCTGGGAAAACCTTGGTAGAAATAAAACATTCTTAGGATGTCTAGATAAAATAAAAAGGGGGGACCCTAAAATAAAAAATTTCGGGCCAATTGTTGCAGCTGCAACAATTGGCG
The DNA here is from genome assembly GCA_001517045.1 of Pseudotsuga menziesii. NCBI lineage: Eukaryota > Viridiplantae > Streptophyta > Pinopsida > Pinales > Pinaceae > Pseudotsuga > Pseudotsuga menziesii. The sequence continues at coordinate 134,627 of LPNX010279627.1, forward strand.
ACTACCTGGCAGACACAGATCTCTGAACAACTTATTCCTTGATACAACAAACTGCTTCGGTGATATCATCTTATTAGGTTTCTTCAAGATATCTGGATTCCTAAAATGCAAGATTTATGAACTTTAAACATTGATGATAGCCTAATTTTAAAGAAAAGGGAACCAATATTTTGAAGTCTGGATAAATCTTCTAAGGCTGGAGATATGTGTTTTATTTTACCTCTGTCTTTGGGTAGCTTCCAAATTAGACACCACAGGATCTTAACATATGGTAAACAGCTATATCCATTTGTTCCTCATTCCCATGCCAATTTGCACTTTTGGTGCTTCTGGACTTTTGTCCTTTTGAGTCCTCTTGATTGCTTTCTTTCTGAATTTTAATTAAGGCTCCTCTATCCATAGTGTCCTTTTGTGTGAGGGATATTTTAATTTTAACTCACAGATGAAGAAGAACTTTAACAATCTCATTCATACTGATGTGGTTCAGCATGTGTTTTGAAACATATTTTCCTTTTAGGAGATTTTGACTCTTGTTAGCCTTTTGGCTTTCAATTTATGGCATGGGATCATTTAAATATAATACATTGTTTACATTGCTTCCTTTTGGTGGGTCTTTTGTTGTTACCCCCTAGAACAACTTTTAATGTGATATGAATGGAGCCTCAAAATAGTACTCTAGAAATTTCTATCCTTAGTTATTTAACAGGGATTAAGTAGGACTTTAATGTGTTCATAACCATTTAGGAAATCTGCTAGTCTTGAAGAATCTTTAAACATTGTATGAGTAAATAGTAGGCAGTCTTTGATCAAAGATTTCAGTTTATCTAGAACTCTGATGAACTCCAAAAACCAAAGGTTGTGCTGATTTATTGAAACAAACCAAATTTACAAGCAATCAAAATTCCGAGCAAGTAAAAGCGAAACAACTAAAACTAATCTAAAGTAAACAAAAAACAGCTCAAATCATTTTTTTATGTACAAGAAAATAAAATAAAAAACCATTAAGAAAAATTAGGATTGAGAACTAAACCATTTACTGGTAAGTTCTCCTCCTACCCCTGTAAGTCTTGCAACTTGTAAGTTGAGGGGCCTATCTTTGCTGCAATCTGAAAAGGGCCTATGCATAGTTGCTGAAACTTAGTGTGCTTTCCCTTCTCATCATGTTGGTGATCCCACTTAAGAACCAGATCACTTACTTCGAACTCCTTGTTCCCAGCTTTGTGTTTGTCAAACCATTGCTTCACCATTTCTTGTTGATGCTTAAACCTTTCATGGGATTTGGACCTAGACTCCTCTGACTTCAGCAGATTATAAATTCAGATTTGCAGAATCTCATTGTCAGTACCCCTAGAGTCTTGGGCTAGTCTGGAAGATGGTAACAGAATGTTAGGAGGGAGGACAACTTCTTTCCCATAGACAAGAGTGTAGGGTGACACACCTAAGGAGTTATTTGGTGTGACTCTATCGGCCCAGAGTGCATTAGGTAATGCTAGATGCCAACTCCTTTGATTCTCTATCACTGTTTTCTTTAAAATTCTAATCAGATTTTTATTTGTGGATTCTGCCAAACCATTTCCTTGTGGGTAGTAGTTTTCATAATAGTGTAGCTTAATTCCTTTTTCATTAGAAAATGCAGTTAATTTAATAGATGAAAAGTATGAAGCATCATAAAAAACCAGAGAAATTGGAACCCCAAACCTGGTCATAATGTGGTTCTGCAATAAATCCATAACTGCATCCTCATTTACTTTTCATAATGGAATGGCCTCTACCCATCTAGTGAAATAATCAGTTGTCGTCAGAATGTACTTATGCTACAATGAGGAATTTGGATTGATTTCTTCGATAATGTCAATTCCCCATTGTTCGAATGGTTTCGAGATAATCACTGGTTTCAATGGTCTTGTTTCTTTAGCTTGTCTCCCACCGCTTCTTTGGCAAGTATCACACTTTATAACATGATCATGAGCATATTTAAACAATGTTGGCCAGTAATATCCATCTCTAATAACCTTGTGTGCTGTTGTGTCCCCTGAAAAGTGACCTCCAACGGGTCCATCATGTAATTTTGCTACAACCTTTTTTGCATCTTCATGTTCCAAGCATCTGAGAAAGACTCCATCGTAGTTCTTCCTAAACAACACTTCATCAATAATATGATATAAGGCTGATTTTAGATGTAATTCCCTTCTTTGCTTGGGGCTCCAATGCTCCGACAAATATCCTTTTTGAAGATAATGGACCAAATCCTGATACCAGGAGTCTAGAGCTGTGATTAGAGGACATACATCTGCCATGTGTAATTCAACTTCATTATCCTAGCTGCTATCTTCATTGTTTTGACCCTCAGCCATCAATAATATGATATAAGGCTGATTTTAGACGTAATGCCCTTCTTTGCTTGGGGCTCCAATGCTCTGACAAATATCCTTTTTGAAGATAATGGACCAAATCTCGATACCAGGAGTCTGGAGCTGTGATTAGAGGACATACATCTGCCATGTGTAATTCAACTTCATTATCCTAGCTGTTATCTTCATTGTTTTGACCCTCAGCCATTAGCTTAAAGAGTCCTTGTCCTTTAATTATGGTTGCTAGCTTAAATTCAAGATCATATTCTTGCAAAGCAGTCACCCAATTACCTCTTCTTTCTCCCAGTTCTTTTTGTACAAAAAGGGAACGTATTGCTGGGTGTGGGACTACTACTTTGGTGCAATTCTTAAGTATGTATGGCCTAAATTGCTTTACTGCCTTAAAAACTGCATAATCTTGTTTATCAACCGCGAGATAGTTCAATTCATCCCCTTGCAGACCAGTGCTCATAAATGGTATGGGGTACTCATCTCCCCCATCCTCCTTCTGTGTAAGCACCACTACTAATGAATCATCTGAAGCGAAAGTGTACAGTATAAAATCCTTTTCAAAATTTGTACTTTTGAGTGATGGTGCATGAGCAATAGATGTCTTTATCTTTTTGAATGCATTCTTCTCTGAATCAGTCCATTTGAACTACAAACTCTGCTTAACCATTTGCTACAAAGGTTTGACTTTTTGAGCAAAGTCTGGTACAAACCTTTGCAAAAAATTGATTGTCCCTATAAAATATTGCATACCTTTTTTATTATGGGGTAAAGGGATCTGTTCTATGGCTTTAATCCTTTATGGGTCTATGGAGATCCCTTTTTTAGAAATAACATGACCCAATAGCTTTCCTTCTGTGACTGTGAACACACATTTCTGAGGATTTAATGAAATGCTATATTTCCTGCAACGTTCAAAAATCTGTTTCAAATTAAATGCATGATCTTCTCTCTTTTTTGAAAATATTTTAACATCATCTAGTTAGACCACAATACTACGACCAATCGGACCGCAGAAAGCTATATCCATAGCCCTTTGGAAAGTTTCTCTAGCATTAATAAGTCCAAAGGGCATCCTCCTATACGCAAAAGTTTCCCACTTGGTTCTGAAAGTGGTCTTGAGCCTATCCTTTTCTACTACTAATACTTGATTATAACTAGAGAATCCATCTAATAGAGAGAACAGTTCGGAACCTAAGACCATTTGTAGTATTTGTTCCATGGGTGGGATAGGATAATTATCTTTATCTGATGCACAATTAAGATTTCTGAAATCTACGCAAAGTCTGATCTCTCCACAATTTTTCCGCACTGGTACCAAATTAGAGACCCATTCTGAATGTCTGACTTTAAATATGACTTTAGCATCTAGCATATTTTTCACTTCACTTTGAATTAGGGGTTCTAGCTTTGGATGCATTTTTCTTAGAGGCTGCTGATAAGGTTTGCCTCCAACTTTGATTGGAATCACATGTTGTATGATTTTAGTGTCATATGTCTTTAGGTCTTCGTAAGTCCAAGCAAATACATCCTTATATTCTCTAAATAAACTGATGAATTTACTCCTCTCACCAGGTGAACAACTCTTCCCCAAATTTACATATTTGGGTTCAACCTCTGTCCCTAGATTTATCAGCTCAAATTGTAAAGATGAGCTATGAGTCTTGACATTCGCTGGCTTTCTGAACTTGTTGTCTAAATCAAACATCTGTTCCAAAGTTCTAACTCCTTTGGGAATGAAATTTCTGTATTTTAATTCTGCTTGATGGGAATGAAATTTCTATATTTTAATTCTGCTTGATGTCTTCGTCATCTATTATGGCTCCTTTAAATGTATCATTATTTGTTAAGCATTCCAATATTTGCTGATCATCATCAAACACCCTCATATTAGTGATGTTATTTGGAATAGAAGGCCTAAAAAGCAATTCAATTGAACATCTATTATTCGTAGGTACCAACCTTGCAGCTGATGTAGCTAACAAATCCGCTGATGCATTTTTTCTCTAGGAATTGAAGAAATATTTAATGCATGAAAATTTATCAATAAATCCCAGACTTCATTTTGGTAAGCCTTTAAATGTGGTGATATGTAGTGAATTTTATTCTGAATTTGTTTAACAACGATTTCAAAATATCCATACAATTTCATATTTTTTACTTTTAATTCTATCGCTTTTTTAAGTCCCTGAACTAATGCTTCCTATTCGGTTGTGTTATTTGTGAATTCGAATTCTAATCTACATGAAAGAAAATGTTTATTTTTTTCTGGATCAATCAAGACACATCCAAATCTTGATCCTTCCAATGTTTTAGAACCATCGAAATAAAGAATCCAAAAAAATTCTACTCCTACTGAAATCGGATTACTAACTACATCTGGAACTAAATCTACTATGTTACAATCAATCTTATCAGCTCGTGAGAATCGAAGGAGATTGGGCTGAATATCAGGTATACTGCTGGCTTTTTCAACTTGGTAATTTCCCGGTTCTAGTTCAAGAAAATAATTTCCCAACACAGAGTTTACTGGCTCATTTTTTCCTTCCAACAAAGTTACATTATACTTCATTTGAGGTTCTCTCAACACCTTTATTTGGTTTTGACATCCTTTATAGGGAAACCACATATGCAACCAATCTAATGCAAAATATCCTTCTAATTTTGCTTACCAATCCTAGCTCAAAACCAAACCATAAGAATCCAGGATATCTGCTACAACAATGTCTATGTACTGACATACCCTCTCATCAGCGAACAAATGGATCAAGACATCTTCCATTTCTCCAATCACTTTTACTGTTGTTCTGTCTAATTGAAGAACTTGGCCTGTAGTTGGTTTAGGTTGACCATTTATTTGCTTGCATACTTAGAGTGGCATGACATTGACTAAAGCTCCTGAGCCCACCAAACAATTGTGCACATTGTAATTGAAAATCTCAAAGGTTAGAAGAAAAGTTGGAGTTCTATACTTAGAATTTCCTCCTAGAGTTGTTTCACCAATCTCTTCCTTAGGTTGGTTGTCACTCTGAGGTTCCTTCTCGGGTGTCTCAAGTGCTTTCAATAGTTTCTCCTTTTGCTGAGGTAGATTGCACATTTCAAACAATGAGATATTTGCTTTAGCCTTTTTAATGTCTTCCACAATATCATATCCCATCTCATGCTCAGTCAAACTTTTCTTGAAATTTTCAGCTTTATTTTCAATAGGATTTATAGGCACATTGACCTTTTTTGGGCTCTGGCCTAAGATGACAAACTCAGGTATGTTAATCATTGGGGCATTATTCTTCATTTTTTTCATGTTCTCGTGAAGTTTCTTAATTTTGGGAATTATCAACTTATCTTATTTTAATAGATTCTGACTTCTTGTTGTAACATTTGTCTCTAATATTTCTTCTTCATCGGGTATACCTTCATCTTCTATGTTAAACATAGAAACATAGTCCCATAAAACCAAGGTGTCTTCCTCTTGTGTTTGTATGGGTTCATGATCTTTCCCTTTCTCTTCCTCAGTTTCTGTCAAATTGGAATCTAATAATTGGTTCATTACTAATGTCATAGAATTAATCCACTGTGGGCAATTCTTCTCAGAATGAGTTTGCTGATGGAATGCACAAAAATTATCCATTCCTACATCCGTCAAATTCATGGTTGAGGGACTGTGTGGGGGAGGTTTGGGCTGATTGTTATCCTCCCTCTTTTTATAATAAGGTTTGTATTGTTTATGAGCCTCTTTTTCTTTTTCCAAATCAATCACCCTGTTTGATAACTTTTGCATCATCTTCACTACCCCATCTAGCTCCTGTGATCGCTCATCCTTGGGCTTAGTTAATAACAAAGGCTTTTTGTTTCCATAAGTCTTTTCGTCTGACTGCGTAGGATTGTGTTCTATACTCTCCATCTCTGCCTCTACCTTCTTAGCTTCTTCATAAGTATCTACCAAAGTAGGCCTAACTGATCTCTTGGAAAACATGTCTAGATCAGGCCCAAGGGCTGAGGTGTAGTACTCAATTAGAGCATGCTCGGATGGTTTATCGACTGCACTAAAGTTATTCATGTAGGCAAAAAACCTATGAGTAAAGTTATGTACCCTTTCTTTCTTTTCTTTCTTTAAGACAATCAATCCTTTCATTAGCGCTGTGTGAGTTTTTTGGATTCCGTATTTTCTTTTGAAAAATATCTCAAAAATATTCCAATTTGTGATTGAGTTTACCAGTAGGGAAAAATACCATGAAGTTGCTTTCCCTTTCATGGTATGCGGGAAAAGTATACAAACTACATCTTCATGTTTTGTTTCTTGCAAACCTTCTAAAGCCAGATAAAAACTCTGCAAGTGATCATCCACAAGAATTCCTTCACTGGTTTCAAACTTGGGTAAAATTTTGTCAAAACTATGAGGCATATCATGCAATGGAGGTGTCAGGTTTAAAGGAGATCTAGCTCTCCAAGCAGGATGTGGAGGTGGCTGATTTGCATTCACATTGGCCATGATTCTGAGTGGAGTGTGAGGTGGAGACTGAACAGGGGTCTGGAAAGGTGAACAATGAGGGGAATCTGGTCCCAACTGATCCAAATGTTGGACAACTTCTTGTAAGGTTGTTTCTACCAATTCTTCAAGATCTTCTACCAACACTGAATCTTCCAATTGAGGACGGTCCTTCTTCTGATACTCTCTTATAGGTAGAACAAGGATAATAACTAACCCTCCAATTTTTTTCGCATATGCCCTGGTCATCATCCTTAAATATTCTACCACTTCGTTGTCAATGGGATAGAGATACCCCTTTCCTTTCTCCTCAGGAGTGGGTTTCTGAGGCAAACTAGTTTTAGAACTGTCACCAGTGGAGTAATCTCGAGAAAGCAGACTTCCTTGGCCAGCCATACATTGGTGTCCCTCCTTCTAGTGCCAAAATTGTTGACACCTGGAAAATCGCAGGTAACAATAGTAGGGAATCTCCCCAATAAATGTTCCCAATTAGCTCGTTATTGTTTGGTATGGGGAATCCATTCGGTTTACGGTCTGGCTACCGTAGGTTGAGTGACGATTAAAGCTTATTTTACCGGTTGCGGCTTGGTCCACCATTTAGGTGTATTTTTTATTTTTATGTTTAGGTATGATATGCAAGTGCCTAGCTAAATGCAGTTGATAGAGAAAACACAGAGTGTCACAATGTAATGTGCAGGTTCTTACCTCTCTCGCTTCTAAATCATAAACAAAAGAAACTGACTAAGACTCATTAACCTATCCCTAGGGAGCAGTACTGTAATTAATGCTGATTAATGTATTGTATAACATGCATAAAGAACACTATAGATAACTGTCAATATTTCTGAATACATGAATATCAATAGACAGATAAACAAATAGATAGCTCATTGCTAATTAAAACATTCATTACTCAAATATAATTGTGTACGTTTCATAGGAATAAACAGGAGTACTTTCATAACATGAAAGAATTCATAAGTTTGAATGATCTCATAGTTCATGGAAATAAGTTGAAACAGAAATAGTTCACATCCAACAAGTCCATATCAAACATTTGAAACCCCATAGCGCTTTCTCTAGCGGAAAATATAACTCTTTATTATAAGATGAAATAGTTCTTCTTATAATAATCTTGCACAAAGATAGTCTGAAAATGGTCCATGGCTCATAAAGTTTTCCTATATTTATACAAAAAATCAAAACTCTTAGGTGTCCCTCGTTGCCTTTTGGGCTTCCCCAACCTTTCCCTTACAAAATTTTGTCTTTTATCTTGTGAAAAAAAAGATAAATACAATAAATTAAATTATTTATCAAAGTGCTAGACAGTCCAACTAAGAGGGTCCATCCTGCTCATTCATAAACTTTCTCCATGCATTTTCCTTTGCTGCTATATTCTCAAAACCAAAAGGTTCAAGAAATCTGATAGTAATTTCGTGTTTAGCAGCCTGGGCTTTTACACCCGCTATCCTGGCAGGGATCAAGCGCAGCTGGTCTTCCAGCAAGTGGATACTCACAACTGCATGTGCTATTTTAGTCTTAAGTATATTTTCATCTAACTCCTTGACTTGCTGAATGGCCTGTTCATCTTCGTTGCATCTTTCTTGTAATTGTTTCAAAAACATTTCATGCTCTAGCAGCACTTCTAATCTCTTTGTAGTAGAGGTCTGACACCGATTATAAGTTAGGAGCACTCTCCTACAGAATTTAGTACACGCATCCTTTGATTTCTTAACTGTCTTTTTAAGTTCTTCTGCTACTTCGCTAGCACATTCGATCAGCTCATATTCCAGCTTGATCAACTCTAGATCTTTGACAGATATATCTGGGGGAGATTTCTTATTTGTTTCTACCCATGTCATCCTTCCCCGCAGAGTTTCTAAGATATCCTATGTCCTACCCAAAAAATAAGAAGCTGTATTTACAATTTCTTCTAATCTGATGTCTATCTGTTGAACTTTAAATGTTTCTTACACCATCTGTAGCTGCATTTGATGAATATTCTTTTGGAGCATAAGTGCATGCTTCTTTAACGGATCAATATCAACCTTCTACTCCATAGTTGTCTTTAGTGAATCTTCTAGTGAATTCTTTTGTTCCTCCAAGGATACTATCTGAATTTCGTATAGCTTAGCTTTCCCTTCTACTGTGGTCTTTTGTACTTCCAGCTCTATCACTTCACCTTCTAACTCTCTCTTTTCCTTATTCAAATCTTCAACTAATAGCCTAATATTATCTCTTTCAACTTCCAACATCTGATATCTTTGCTGCAATTTTTCAAACTCTGCCAAGGTGGCATGGTTTTCCTTTTTTATATTTCCTATAGATATTACCAAAGCATCTTTATCTGCCTGTAGATTCTAACACTCTGCCTTTGATACCTCAACTTCACCGATCATATCCTCATACTTCCTTTTAAAACTCTGACTTTCACTCCTTTCTTTCTTCAAAGTCTCTTTCAACTATGTGACCCTTTTCTAAGACTGTTCTAGATCTGTCATGATTCTGTCCACATTATCTTTAGTGGCTAGGGTTACAGCTACCCATCCCTCACTATTAATCATGGATATTTGTGTTTACCGTGAACCACTGTCTTCTCAGTAACCATCACTCCTGGTTTACCCCCATTGTTCACCTTCTTTTCTATTCGTTTGACAATTCTCTTTTTTTCCTTGTTGTAAAAGATAGTGTTAAAATCTGGCACCTCCTCCCCTTCAGTGGGTATGAAAGGAATTAACTCAACTCCAGAAATTGACACTGAACCTTCTCCTACTGCACTACTATAAGGAACAACAGGCTCTAATGGGTCAATATCATACTGAACCTATCCTTGATCAGTAGGGTATTGTTCTTAGTGTGTTTCTTCTCTCACTCCTTCACCTGCCTTTTCTGCTGGCTGTTTTTCCCTTTAGACATATTCTAATATGAACCCTTCACTTTCTACCTGCTTTTTCTGTATTTCATCTTCTTCTTTTATTTTCTTTTCTTCTTCAATCTTCTTTGATGCTTCTTTAGCTGCTCGTTTCTTTTCTTCTTCTTCTATTCTCAACCAATTCTCTACCTCCTGTACTAGTCCGTTAGCTTCTTCCTGCCTCTTTTTTGCTTATTTTTATTCTTGCCTTTTCTGCTTCTCAGTAGCTTTTCCTTTACCACCAAGACTAGCTATCTTATGCTTGAATCTTTTCCTTAAAGTTGTCATGTTCTTAGCATTTCGGAAGGTCTCTTCATCCTTATCCCAGAAATTTTTATATTCAAAATGTACTCGAGCTTCTGTGCAATAATCATCAACTTTTCCCTCGGAGTCATTCCTATGGAAATTCATTTCACCGAAGTGAAAATACTCTAATTCCTTGACAAAATTCGATGCATTCTTTACCCTGGAAAATTTGTAACTTCCAACAAAAAAGGGTACTGCATGATAGACTGCCTTCTTCTGTTCAAAAAGGAAATTTCCTATCCCATCAATGTACAACTATCTCATAGCCTCTTTATGGATTACATAATATGTAGCATACCTTAGGAGAAGAGAAGGGGCTCTTGAACCACCGTACATTCTTAAATATAAACCTTCTTCTGTTAAATAATAATTTATGTATTCTTGCACAAATTTGAAAGCTTCTTCTGACATACAATTGCATTCGACTAAGAAAATCAAAGTATATAATGGCATAATGAAATGCTCACAAATCTCTTTATAATGGCTGTAATATTTGTGGGCCCAGAATAATTTATAGGCCGCATACACTAGAGCTCGGTCCTTATCCCAATGGAAATTTAAGGCACCTTTAAGGCTAGGAAAGGCTGAGTGCACAAAATGGAAACAATCAAAATAGAACTCACGTAAAATTTTGACTTCTTTTGGGACACTCCTCCCAATGCTATGCTTATACATGCTGACAGACTGTTGGATACTATACTTTCCCAGTTAAAAATTGTACCTTGTGTAGCAACAAAATAGATAATTGGTATCCAACCCATTTTAAAAAAATTTCCATTAGCTCTTCCAAAAATTCTATTCAGCATCAAAGCAATGAACCTATATGGAATACGGATATTTTATGTTTCATATTCTCCAGAAGGCCTTGTATGGAAGAGGATACCCTTGACTATTTCCACCATGTCTAAATTCAGCTCCTTTAACCAACTTTCAGTCAGTTAAGTTTGTGTTGTTGGTAAATTATACGCCATAGATACATAAGCTGGGCTACATGTAGCATAACCCTGCTTCATGGTATTGGCCAATATCATCCTTGTTACATCTTCCCTAGGAAGAATCCACCCTATCACCTTTGTGCATGGGAACAACTCAGGCTTGATAGCCACTTTCATAAGGGCTGATCTTTCAATGTTTGCATATATGGGCATATCTTCAAAACCAGCATCTGGAACACTCTGGATTGAAATCATCCTATATGCCTCTCCCCATTTATATTCTGTCTCAACTCCAGTAATAGCTTTAGTATCTTCATAGATGAATTCCACTCTGGTTATCACCTCCACTTCAGGTTCCTCTTCGGCTGCTTGGGATTTCTTCTTCTGTTTTCATGGCATATTGTTGTGTTGATAATCTACCTATAACCATTATACAATAGGATCTCGGTCTATTTATCTCTAGCAAGTGGTGTAGTGAGAAAACAATAAAATAACCAAATATTACCATTTGATCAATATGCATACTGAAAAATATTATTAACACCAACAGCCTTTCTGAGTGAGAGACTCTAAATAGAGAGAACCTGCAAAATATCCTTCTACCCCCAAACCCGCTAAAACTCCACTAGCTTAAACCCTAACCTCTTCCATCCTCCTAAAAAATATATATGTGCATCTCAACTGAGGAATGGCTCATACCGCATGTCTGCTCAAAACATAAAATCCTCAAACCCTTATAGTTACGCAGCCCTCCCATATCCCATGGAAACATATTGTCAAAGAGGAAATGACTGTCTAAACCTAGGATTAAAACAGAGAAATCAAGAATTGGGCAGTACAGACAGCGAAATGCTCATCTGCACCATTCCCTAACCTTCCACAAAACTGTCACATGCGCACTCATGGTTGCACAAAGGTTGAGTGGGAAAACAAAAAAAATTAACCGTCCAAAAAAAAAAACACTCACAAACAAACTGGTTGCACTCTAAATAAAGGAAGTTTCACCGTAGGATAACCAAAAAATGCATAAAACCTTACCCTCTTGCAGAAAACCTAATCCTATCCACCCTGGCTATTTAAAACAAAAAAAACTCAAATTCATGAGTGAAATCCTACCTGGCAATGAAGTGGTGGGTGACCTGGACAGGAGATAACTTCCGCGAGCGTAGAGGAGATTGACAGCTGCACGCGTAGGACTAGATGGCTACACAGTGAGAATGACAAATCACGAACTCAAAAACGACTTTATAAACCTTTACCAGGAGTAAAAATAACATGGAAGGAAAATATTTTTAACCAAACACTGAACATATAGTCCTGAAAACATCCGCAACGTCGGACAGGAAAAGCTATACTTACCCGGTAATCGTATGGGAAATTGACATCGAAAATCGGGGAGGCTAATTTCTTCGGTATCGACAAAAACATCATGAAGCTTTGGATCGACTCAACATTAACTCTCTGCAACGTCGGATGGCGAAAAAACTAAGTATTTTGGTTTATCTCGTACAACAAAATCAACGGCGAAAATTCCAACTTCACCGGACATCGGAAAAAGATAGTTGAACGGACACCCGATTCATCAGATCTGCTTTACACTAAAGCACCGGAACATCGACAAACTATCTCTGAGATCACATACAAACCAACTCCTGATACAACGTCTTAGACCTTGGAAGGATTTTGATAAACACATTGGAAAGATAGTGGACTATGCCTCCACTGTTTCAGATGACTAGTCAACTAAGCATCCAATATGGGCATGCAAAAAGACTAAGTTTTTTACAGAAAACTGTTGAGCCATGGGAAAACCTTGGTAGAAATAAAACATTCTTAGGTTGTCTAGATAAAATAAAAATGGGGGACCCTAAAAATAAAAAAATTCGGGGAAATTTTTGCAGCTGCAACACTTTCCACCCAACCATAGGCCAATGTGCTCATCAATTTATCTGCGCCACTGTCACCCTCGTGCTGGGCATGATTTCCACAAGGAAATAGGGAACAGCAGGCTCACACATAGCCAAAACATATCAAAACTCAACCAAGCCAATATACAATTGAGTTTATCAAGCTGCTAAGGCAGTGGAAAGGAAGAATTGCTAAGCTAGTGAGCTCAACCACAGAGCTATGGACACTTGCACCAGATCTATCTAGCTTGGCATCCATAATACCTACACACCCAACACAAGGAAGTATTCCCTTCAATGCTACATAGTCCCTCAAGCCATACCTTCCCTTCTAATTCTCTTCGGGGTGTGCATAGAATATTTTCTAGCCCATCTTGATCTATCTGTGAGGTTCCTCTCTTCGCTAGGTTTATCAAGCCAATTCCAGGCCTCTTCCACTCCCGAATCTTTCAAACCAAAACAAGGGTGTATAGAACAACAAAATACAAATGTTGGTTTTGTAGAAAAACAATTTGGAAACCAAAACAAAATTTCAGATGGGGAAAATCAACCCCTGGGAGAGCAATTCAATTTCAACAACGTTCTTGAGAATTACAGGAGAAAAATTGACCTCCCCAAACCCCCAAATCATGAATATCTACTGCCCATTCACTCAGCAATAAAAAAATAGATTTTTGGGTATGGAAAAAAGAGGAAAATACAGAAAAAACATGAGGGAAACCACACAACAAGCTCCATCTACATGAGAGAGTAAAATGCATGCGTGAATAATGGAATGGGAAGACATTTGTGGGTGTTTACTTATCCAACAATAAAAAATTCATTTTCCCAAAACTAATGGCTTCCCCAATACAAATTTTTCCTACCATACTCTTCCATTCCCAAGGCATTAATTTCCCCAACCAACTTCTGGAAGAAATAAATGATTGGGTGAATAAGACAAAAAAGGTAGTTGATAGTTTTATGGGTTCTCCCAATGACACTTGGCTCAAAACTATTGGCTCAATAGTTTGAATATTTTCCCTCCCTATTCCTTGTTAAATCATGCCCCTGTCTCTTTGTTGCATTGACATAGCTAGTTGTGGGTATTTTTATTAAATTGCATATTTACATGATGTCTCATTTTATAATGTTCCTAGCTAGCACACAACCATAGGTATCGATTTTAACTGCCGATACATAAAAACGCTAAATCCATGGTGGGTCCTTGGCATTTATCTCCTCACCGTGATTTAATAATGGTATTTACATCATATACAATTTTAATGCAATTGGGGTAAAAAAACAGGATATTACATTCCCCTCCGCCTTACACTAGCACTATCCTCAGTGGTATTCAAAATTGAACAAAAATGGACGTGCCACTCGCATGGAATCCTCCAGCTCCCATGTATCCTCATCGGAACCGTAGTGCTTCCATTGCACCTTCACCTGCCCAGCGACTCGATTTCAGAGCACGATTACCTTCTTGTCTAGGATGTGCAATGGCTCGGTTTGGAACTCGCCCTCAGGTTCCACCTGGATCACATCCCAATTAATCACATGGTTAGGATCATGTACATATTTCTTAAGCAAAGAGACATGAAAAACATTATGAGCTCTAGTGCTAGCAGGAAATGCAAGTCTATATGCAATTGGCCCTACTCTTTCAAGCACTTCAAATGACCCACAATATCTAGGTGATAGATTGACACAACTCCCAAGGTTTAAGGAACTCTTCCTTGGCCTCATTCTAAGATAAACATGATCCCAAACACTTAACTCCCTCTGCACTCTATGCTTATCTGCATAGCTCTCATGTCTATCTTGGGCTGCTTTCAAGTTTTACCTGATCTTTGTAACCTCTTGTTCCATTATCTTAAGCAATTATGGACCAAGCACAATTCTATTCAGTGGATTATCCCAAGTCACTGGTGTCATACACCTTCTTCCATATAAATCCTCATATGGACTCATTCCTAGTGATGTTTGATGTCCATTATTATATGCAAACTTTTCCAAGTGTAAATAATCCTCCCATTGACGGTTTTTCCATTACATACATGCGAAGCATGTCTTCAAGCACTTGGTTTACTCTCTCTGTTTCTCCATCGGTTTGGGGATGGTAGGCAGTGCTAAAGTTCATCTTCGTACCTAAATTTGCAAAAATACCCTTCCAAAACTTGGAAGTAAACTTGGTATCTCTGTCAGAAACTATTGCCTTGGGCAATCCATGCAATATGAAAATTTCCTTCATGAAAATATTTGCAATGGCATCGACTTTATATGTGGACTTGGCCGGTATAAAATGTGATTCCTTTGTTAACTTATCCACCACAACCATGATGGAATCATGTTGTCTCATACTCACTCGCAATCTTGTAATAAAATCCATGGAAATGACTTCCCATTTCCATTCTGGGATTGGAAAATGTTGAAATAAACCTGCTGGGTGTTGATGTTCAACCTTCACCCACTGATATTTCATGCACTTATAAATATACTCAGCAATTTCCTTTTTCATTCCCAACCAAAAATACTGCTTTCTAGTTGTAGTAATTGTTTTCTGATATCCTGGGTGACCAGAATACGGAGCTTAATGGATTTCATCCATAACAATCCTCCTCAATTCTGCCACATTTGGAATATAAACTCTATTCTTATACGTAAGAAGTTTGTCTCCTTCCAATTGATATCCTTTGTACTTCCTTTCAAGGTTTTCCTGCTACAACTTGTCCTTTATCTGCATGTACACTTCTATTAATTCTTGCACATGATCTAGGAACTAGGAATCAAAATCATCAAAGAATAATTAACAAATACTCATGAAATGGTGTTAATCGGAACCATAATTGTTTTCCTTTCTGTATATTCAATAAACAATGAATATTTACAATACCAATGTCGAGCAATAGCTTAACTCCATGAAGAATTCGAATACCTAAGGAGACAATTCGAATTAGTGAGTGATTCTAGCTTAACTGACTCTAAGCCATTCAATCACACTCAGTTAACCACTTGAACAAAACCCTAATTGACTCACCAAACCCTAACTGAAGTCGAAGTGCAATAAATGACTAAATCTCAACTGAAGGAGATCAAACACATGTCATAGCAAGCCAACCATCAAGTGCTAGTGCTCCATGACTTCAATGAACCCCGATGAGGTTAACTGAAGCTGAACTGACCATCAAACGTAGGTGGAGGTGCCCTATTGACTCCAGATCATTAAATAATAATAAATAATCATTAAATAATATATTTAATGAGAGGAGGTGCCCTAACTGACTGGTTGAACTGATTGTAACCACCAGTTAGCAATTAGGTGCATTAATATCACTCAGATCACCCCTGGAGTGCTCCAGTTAGACTCCCTTACTGTAGGAGAAGGCTAAGTTAGCCTCCTTGACTGTAGGTAGGCGTGGGTGTGACGGGATGATGGCAATTAATGCTCCACTGATGTCAATTAAACTTAGGATAGTGGTTTCACTAGGCCAATTTGACCAAAAGAGTGTGTATGATGGTAAATGTCTCTAACACCCCCCCCTTAAGCTATACTCAGGAAGAGTTAGAAAACATAGATGCATAAAATGCGAGGTCCCCAGCAACTAAGGCCATAGGTCACCATGTACAATAAAGTAACTGCTTAATATAACCAAGAAAACGGGGAACACCTCATGGGAAAAATACCCCCCCCTCAAACTAAGCAGTAAATCAAGAATTGGTTCTTCTTGTAGAAATTCAGGCCTGCAGTAGATTAATTTCACTCACAGCAATTAACAATTGATCATGCAAATTATCAACAATGGAGACTGAATATGGAG
>LPNX010279627.1:155821-183293 GCA_001517045.1 Pseudotsuga menziesii
ATGCAGTAGCATCCTAATACTGTGCATGTGAACCTCTGAATCCAAACTAAATGAATATGTCTGGAGGAATCTTCCACTTTGGAAGAAGAACAATGCACTCAACTGAATCAGAAATATAAACAGCTGCACGGTGAAAACTGGACCCATGTAGAGCAACTGAAATCATCTGAAGAGAGAGAAAAGGTTCTTGAGGATTTGAACCATGTGTGGAACACTCAAGAAACTGATATGTTGCAGCCTTGAACAGAAAACCATGAGTGGTAAAATCAGCCCCAATTTTTAGGAGCAAGTGTCCAAGCGGATGCAGAATGTCTTCCTCTTTACTAGTTTTGTGAGGAGATGAGCTTGTGACCAAAAGGAGAGAATCCCTGGGACTCTGGAGAGTGAATGATTGAGATCCATAATCTGATATAGCTTCAGAAATATCTAATTATTCATAAAATAAAATATCAGCAACCTCATAAGAGGAAACTAACGCCAAATCCCTATCAACAGTTTTGAAGAGAAAGTGCGGTACTTGATTTTTCACACCGGAATTGGTGAGAGCAGCTACAAGCATGACTGAAAGCTCTTGGATTTTGAAATATGAACAAAATAATATCAGATCAGAATGTAAATCAGATCTAAATAAGTTCACAACAGATCCAAAACTGTGAAATGAAATCAAATCCCCAGCAATAGTTTTGTAGGAGACTTGCAGTACTTGTTTCTTCACACCGTTGATGAGAACAGCTACAAGCAGTACTGAAGGTTTATGAACCTGAAATTTTGAACCAAGAAATATCTGATCAGATCCAAATAAGATCATATCATATCCAATAAGGTTCATATCAGATCCAAAATTATGGTCAACCGAGACGGTAGATGCACAGTTTTCTTTTTCTACAAAATTCTGAATTTTGGTGCATGCAATCCTGCAGGATTTTGCTGGAAGATCTAGATCATGGGGAGCGAATGTGTCACTCTTATAATATAATATTTCTTCCAAAATATCCCATGTTTTACATATTTGCACACCAGCAGAAACATTAGAGGGAGAAAAAGTCAAATTTCTCTTCACTTTCGGAAGCAATTACTGGTAAATTTTGCACAGAATTCAAAGGAAAATCACCGGTGAATGTTTGCATGGAAGTGCAGTAGAGTTTTTCTTCAATATCAGAGATTCAAATGTCTTCTTCTATTTCATCAATATGAGAAGATGAGATATCAGAGATCTCATGAACTTCCGGAGCATCGGGAGAAGGAGTCACTTCATGGAGACTTTCCTCAATTCGAATTGAATGTGTAGAAGATTCTGCTTCATCTTCATCTTGAACAACTTCATCAGAGAGAGTAGAGGTCAAGAATTTTGAGTAAATAACTCTTGTGGTGCTGGCTGTGATCTCCAAACTACCATTATGATCCTCATTTTTCTTGCCAAAGGTTCAGTCCAATATTGTCCAGAAATTCTTTGGGTATTCAGTAGAATCAATAAGGTAGTACAAGCTAGGAGAAAGGGCCAGACATATTGCTCCAAAAGCTCTATCACCATCATTTAGCTAGTCATTCTCATTCTCATAAGACTCTTTTCCAAGTCCAATAGACACCTCATAGAGACCTCGTCTCTTCAGAGATGCAATCATCTTCAACTTCCATTCCAAATAGCTTGTGAATGGGGTGAGAAGAGGGATTGATGAGTCCATTCAAAGTTGTACCTATTAAGACCTGCAAATCAAAAAAAAAGGGACACCGTAAGGTCAGACAGCCTGCAAATTCTAGGCTTTCATCACACCCAGCATAGTCAATCAAGCAAGCTTGATCAACAAGTTCTTTACTTGGGATATTGAGTGGTAAGCCTTGGCTATTGGTGCGGTGCTGGAATTTTGAGCTATTGCTCACTTTTCATGGAGAAATCTATCAAAAATCTTGTTTTTGAGAGATAGATCTTCATCACGCTGTATGCTCTGATACCATATTAATTCTTGCACATGATCTAGGAACTAGGAATCAAAATCATCAAAGAATAATTAACAAATACTCATGAAATGGTGTTAATCGGAACCGGAATTGGTTTCCTTTCTGTATATTCAATAAACAATGAATAGTTACAATACCAATGTCGAGCAATAGCTTAACTCCATGAAGAATTCGAATACCTAAGGAGACAATTCAAATTCAGTGAGTGAGTCTAGCTTAACTGACTCTAAGCCATTCAATCACACTCATTTAACCACTTGAACAAAACCCTAATTGACTCACCAAACCCTAACTGAAGTTGGAGTGCAATAAATGACTAAATCTCAACTAAAGGAGATCAAACACATGTCATAGCAAGCCAACCATTAAGTGCTAGTGCTCCATGACTTCAATGAACCCCGATGAGGTTAACTGAAGCTGAACTGACCATCAGAAGTAGGTGGAGGCGCCCTGTTGACTCAAGATCATTAAATAATAATAAATAATCATTAAATAATATATTTAATGAGAGGAGGCGCCCTAACTGACTGGTTGAACTGATTGTAACCACCAGTTAGCAATTAGGTGCATTAATATCACTCAGATCACCCCCAGAGTGCTCCAGTTAGACTCCTTGACTGTAGGAGAAGGCTAAGTTAGCCTCCTTGACTGTAGGTAGGCGTGGGTGTGACTGGATGATGGCAATTAATGCTCCATTGATGTCAATTAAACTTAGGATAGTGGTTTAACTAGGACAATTTGACCAAAAGAGTGTGTATGATGGTAAATGTCTCCAACAACTTCATCATCGACAATATGGCTAATAATATACTGCCTCAATTCTGGTTGGCAAGTACTAAGAGATTCCATATGCATTTCATGTACCTTCCTACTGAGTGCATCAACCACCTTGTTTTCTTTTCCTTTTATGTGTTCAATTTCAAAATCAAACTCACACAAAAATTCCAACCATCTAGCTTTCCTAGCATTTAAAGTAGGCTGATCAAACAAGTATTTTATACCACAATGATCTGTCCATAGCTCAAAATTGCTTTCCATTAAGTAATGCCTCCACATATTTAGAGCACGTACTATGGTTGCAAGTTCTAATTCAAGAGTAGCATAGTTCTTCTTGTGCTCCTTCAAGTTTCTTGACTCATAACATACCACATGGTTGTCTTGCATAAAAAATCCTCCAAGTCCTTGATTGCATGCATTGGTACACACCACAAAGACTTTTTTTGGGTCTGCAATTTTCAAAATTGGTGCACTTGTAAGAATATTCTTCAATCGTTGAAATCTTTCCTCACATCTTAGTGTCCATTCAAACTTTATCCGCTTCTTTTGCAAGGAAGTGATTGAATGTTCGACCTTTAAAATCCTTCAAAGAACCTCTTGTAGAACCCGACAAGTCCCATAAAGAATCTCACATCTGTCATATTTATGGGAGTTGGCCAATTCATAATAGCCTCAATCTTCTTAGGGTCCACAAATATTCCTTTGTTTGAGATATTGTGACCCAAATAATCGGCTTTATCTTTATAAAAGTCACATTTTCTCAACTTTGCATACAACTTATGCTCCATTAGCAATTGCAATGCTATTCTCAAATGTTCTTCATGCTCTTCTTTATTCTCATAATAAATAAGAATGTCATCTAGGGAGACAAGAACAAAATTTCCAGATACTTGCTAAAAACACTATTAATTAGACACATGAAAGTAGCCGGTGCATTTGTGAGACCAAATGGTACCACCACAAACTCATAGTGTCCATACCTTGTTCTAAAGGTTGTATTATGAATATATTTCTCTTTGAATCGTACATGATGGTAACTAGACCTCAAGTCAATTTTTTAAAATACGTTTGCTACTTTCATTTGATAAAAAAAGGTCATTAATTCGAGGTAATGGGTATTTATTCTTCACAGTAACTTTGTTCAAATTCTTCTAGTCAATACATAACCTAAGTGTACCATCTTTATTTTTCATAAATAGAACTGGTTCTCCCCACGAGGATACACACGACCTGATATATTTCTTTTCCAACAACTCTTGTAACTGCATTTTCAGCTCTAGCAATTCTGGTGTGATCATCCTGTAGGGTTTCTTGGACACTGGTGGGGCTCCTGACACAAGATAAATTGTAAAATCAATGTCTCTCTTTGGAGGAAGTCCTGGAATCTCATTAGTAAAGCCATCCCTTAATTCTTGCACTACATGATAATCCTCCAACTTAGGAGTATCATTTTTCGTTGCCTCCAAAACAAGGACTACATACAATCTACAACCTTTCCTACGGAACTTCTTCAACTACATTGCTGAAACCTTCCTAACAAAAATCACCTTTGGAATGCCTCTTACAACCCCTAGGTTTCCTTCTTCATCCATACATTCAAATGTCTTGTTGCGGTATTCAAGTTTAACCTTGTCTTCTTCTAACCAATCCATTCCAATGAGGATATCATATGAACCAAGTGACAAAACATTCAAGTTTGAATAAGTGAATAGCCCATCCATATCTAATGGAAATTTCTCTACAGTTTCACTAAATTTTCTCTTGGTTCTAGTGGCTAGTTGAACTACCCATTATTTGTTATGCTTTAATTTATTAAGAGCACAAATCTCAACAATTTTAGGAGTGATATAACCGTGAGTAGATCTAGGGTCAATCAAAATAGAAACATACCGCTGAGCAATCTTACCTTCAAATTCAACCACAGTTGATTGATGATTTTCCTGGAGGTCCTCTAGTGCTGCATAGATCCTAGGGATGGTCCTCACCACTTGACCCACAGTTTCATCTCTTGGATGTTGTGAACTTGACTTACATTCCCATTTCGATGTGGACAGTTCCTAAGCATATGGTCTCCTCCACATCCCCAACATTAAAGTGGTTCTCTTGGCTCTTTTGGATCTCTTGGCTTGTCTCCCATCATTCTGGCTGGCTTATTCACAGCTTGTGATGGCCCCCTTTGTTGATTTCAGAAGTTAGAGGGTTTGAAACCTTTCTTCCTTTGGTCAAACTTCTCATTCCTCTTGTCCTTCCATGTCTTATGGAAATCAGGTTTGTTTTTGTTTTGATCATAGCAATACTTGGCCTTCCTTATTGCCTCTTCTAGAGTTTGAGGTTCATCAAACTCAATCCTATATTTATATGCCTGAGGTATCCCACTTAGAAAATGCTGAGTTTTCACCTTATCATCTCGAATATACTTGACATACCTCAACAGTTCCAAGAATTTGTTTCCATATTCTTCCATGGTCAATTGTCCCAATTTCAACTTATGAAACTCTTTAATCTTGTCATCATAGTAGCTATCAGAGAGGTACTTATTCTTGAAATATTTCTTGAATTGCTCCCACACAATTCTTCTTTCATTGATCTTCTTCACATGCTTGGGGTGATCCCACCATATAGATGCTCTTCCATTTAAGTTGAAGATGGATATCCTTGCCTTCAGATTTCCAGAGTAGTCTTGGACTTGGAAATACTTTCTCATCCCAAGAATCCAAGATTCAAATTCTTGACCAAATTTTACCTCACCATCAAATTTAGGAGGCGTTTCCTTCTTAAATTCCCCATATGAATTGTTATTGTAATGCCTCTTCCTCTTACTCCTATGAGATGAAGATATTGAACCCTCAATGGATTCTTCAGAGTCAGATGATCCACTAGAAGACATTTCTAGAGTATATGTTCCATCTCTATAAAATCTTCTTGAGCTATTGGACCTCTTGCAAGAATTTCTCCTTGAACTACTCCTACTCCTTTCTGGATTTGTTGTCTGATTCCTAGAGTTTATATGCAATTGGATGTCCATCAAACTCTATAGCATAGCTGCATTTAGCTGAGTTTTCTCTTCCTAATCTTTAATAATCCTTTCATTATCTTCTCTGTAAATTTGCAAATCAACCCTTAGGATCCTCACGGTGGCTGCAATATCTGGGGGAGTCTCCTAATTTCTTCTTGCATTGGATTTTGTTTCAACATTCTCAACCTATATGTTTTCTCCCATGGCATCTGTCTCGGGCTCATAGGGATCCTATGCATCATTCACAATGCTGATCTTCTTGGCCCAACCAAGACCATATTTTCCAAACTGCACTATGTGGAATTCTTCCTTTTATGTGACTATGATTCCAAAAAATGTGTTCATACACATTATTGTTAGCTGCATGACATTATCAGAAATTCAAAAATCACTTGCCTATATTTGGAAGAACCTTATATTGACAATCTTGTCAAAACATAGAATTTTCTCACAATCACAACCGTCTCAAGGGGATGATGGGGGTTGGCGCATAATTTCAACCCCATTTTTCATCTTTCTGGCACCTGCAAATCCCAGTGAAAAACTGTTGAATTTCTCAGTTTCAATGAAGTCAACCTTTTCCTTCGACATGTCGGTGCAACTCACCCTTTTCTTCCGACGTGTTGACAAAACTCAGGTTTTCCTTCTGACATGAAACTCATTGATTTTATCTGATGTATCAACAATACTTTCCTAGTTTATCCGACATAATGACAAAACTCCTCTTTCTCTTCCGAAGTGTCGGAAAAACTCGTCGAGTTTGCCCGACACATATCGCCAAAACTCAACCATTTCTTTCGACATGGAAATTTCGACACTCGGAAAAAAATTTGAAATTTTTTCTTTCTGTCATGTCCCAAATTTTGCATTGGGTCACAATGTCCTAATCACAATTCCATATTCATGAGATTTTGTCAAAGTGATGCTAAGGGTCAAATAATTGTCAAGGAGGAAAATGATTATTTTCCTAGGTTGGGGGTGAATATTTGGGATTTGGAATAAGGGGGACAATAAATGATGTTTGAAAATTAGAATGGCATAAATATTTTATAAATGAGATAAATAAATAAATACAAGGGAAAATAAAAGTGGCAATTGATCATGAAGACACATGGAGGATGTGGGACCCACACAAGCTAGATTTTATATGCCACATGGCATCCTCCTCCTGTCATTTCGAATCCATAAGAATCCGAAGGGTATTTGGATGTGTTGGAAGGTCAATATACTTGGAATGAATCAATTAAGTCCGAATTGGAGTGGAAGAGTAACTCCCATGGAAGAGGAAGAGGCATTTTGGAGCTAATGAGACACTTGGACTAGATTCTCTAGCTCTATGACAACAATGATGAACATTCTATGACACCTATGACACAAATCAGATATGAAGGCTGAAATATGACATATATGACATGTTAGGGATAAAAATATCTCCAAGAGGGTGCTCAAGGGAGTTAGGGAAGCTAATATGCTTCCACATGTGATTTGGTGGAAGGGAGAGACTATGAATTGTTGTACAAGTGGCATTCTTTGGAATCCCTTCCCAAATAGAGTTGGAATGCATATATTGGAAGGAATTAGACCCATAGAGAGCTTGGAAAATTTATAAATGTCAAGAACAAATAATGAAGGCAGCTTTTGATAATTTGAGAAATTCGCATTTGTGAATTGAGGGAGCTAGTGGATGACTAGTTTATTGGCTTAGCCAATTTAGAGGGTGAAAGATTCCCATCCAAGTTGGTGTTTGGAGAGGCCACTCAGGTATTTCATGGAGATTCAATGGATTTTATATTTTTAGGTTTAATCTACAAGGAATCTCATGGTTCCTTCTGTTGCAACACTTTCTCTCAATCAACATTTCCAGTTTTTCTTGCATATTCTTGCTCATGGAGGGATTGCCCTTTGGGTGAGATATTGTACTATTTTGGAGAGATTATCATGGTAAATTTATGATTTTAATGATATTAATATACTATTTTATTCATCCTCATAAATTCTTAGGTCTAAATACCCAATGGTTGTATGTGAAAGTGATTTTTAATGAGCAAACAATGACCATTTTCCTGCTATATTGATGTATTCCATTGAATGATGACGATTTAGAGATTATCATGGTACATTTATGATTGTAGTAAGTTTAATATTATATTTTATTCATTCTAATAAATTATAATGTTGAAATACCCAAGGGTTGTATGCAAAAGTGAATATTAATGAGCAAACAATGACCATTTCCCCACTATATTGTTATATGCCATGGTAATGCTTATTATTTCTAATTGGAGAATGTATATCTGATAAATTTACGATTAATTGAATGTAATTTATGATTATTACAAGTTTCATGTTCATAACTTAAGCATTTGAATTCATCTTACTCAGTTTAATTGCATTTGGAGAAGATTTGATTCCATTTCCCCAAGGGTCGAATTAGTGATTTTGTAGTTGTTTGGGAGAGGGTCATAAAATCCTGTATAAAATAAATAATGATGCATATGAGAACTTAAAAATGTAACTTAAACATCCTCTGCCTCTTTTCATAAATTTGAGTGGGTTTTGGAGCATTTGATAAGCCATTTCCAGCATTTACCCAGGAGGAATTAGAACCCCAATTTGCTAGTAGAGACTCCTACTTTGACCAGAATATTAAAAAAGTTTGCAGAAGTAATTAGAGGGTCATAAACATCCTTAAAAATCATATTCAAGTATTAATATCATTCATACACCTTCTCAGAATATTTGGGAGCATTTGGGTCAATTTGGAGACCTAGACATCAAAACTAGTCAAAGGTCGAAATAGGAGAAAAAGTGAAAAATTGGTCATTTTAATAAAATTTCCAAAAAAGGAAATTACACTTTATTCATAAACAAACTTACCATGAATTTATTCCGACAGGTGTCAGAAAAAATCCTCTTTTGTTTATGATGCATCGACAAAACTCTATTTTTGCTTCCGACACATCGACAAAACTCGTCGTTTTCTTCCTACGTGTTGGCAAACTCACCAGTTTCTTCTGATGTGTTGGAAAAAATCACCAAGTTTTGCTGACATGCATTGATGAGCTCGAAAAATATTGCAATCATTGAAAATTTTGAACACTTAGAAAATTTTCAGAAAAATTTTCTTTCTTTGTCGACAAACTCACCAATTTCTTTCGATGTGTCGGCAAACTCGCCAAAGTTTTTCGACATGCATCGAAAAACTTGGTAAATATTTCCGACATGCAAATTTTAAAAAAACACTTCAAAAAAATTTATTTTCCTCGACGATCTCGACAAACTTTTTCGAGATGTATCGGTGAAACTTCTCGAGTTTGGTCGACATGGGTCGGTGAAACTCACCCATTTCTTCCAACATTCATCAACAAAACCCCCCATGTTTTGTCGAAATAGTCTATACTTGGTGTTATCGGGAATTCTCAATGCGGACACTGCTTGTTCCTCTGCAATGTAAGTCACAACTACAGAACAAAAATACACAGCAACATATCCTCTCCTTGAATAATCAAATCATCTAACATGAAAGACAATATACCTCAACCTTAGATACGCTTGTCTTCTTTCCAAAAGTCCTTGCAATAGTTCAACACCTACAAAATAGATCACAAGACAAACAAAAGGGATGGGAGCATCATGATAAATTGACTATCCATATTGGTGATCAAGGAATTCAATAATATCTAATTATAATCAATACAATCAAATATAGAAAAGGGAAATTTATTTGTATTAATATATGGATGAGAAAGAAGTACAACCAAAAGCCTTGATGTCGATGGCTTTGATCTCAACAAGAATGTCTACAATCTCCTATGACTATGAAGACCTCTCCAACCACAAGCTAATTATACTTTGCCTCTAATTCAGACTTCAAACTAGCAGCATAAGGGTGCTTTTTTTGGCCTCCCCCACTCTCCTCATGAAGGCTTCATTTATATTCCTAGAACTCAAGAGATGACTTGGAAAAAGGATAGGATGAGATCCCTATAGGTGAGGAAGGAGAATGCCACCTCTCCCAAGAATATAGGATCTAACCCTATGGAGGTTTCCGCATGGAAACTTCTAGAAACATCTTTTTTTCTCATTTACTAACCACCGACGCTCTTAGGAAAACTGTCAAAGGTGTCAACCTAGGTTTTTTGCCAAAGAAGAGGGAAAACGACATCTTTTTCTCAACTAGGATAGGCATCGTCGATGCTCTGTGCAAAAAACAAGAAGGCATCGTCCCTTCTAGGTTTGGGGAAAAAGTGACCAAAGTGACTCAAGCCAGGCTTTCTGGGAGGTTGAAAGGAAAAGTGAAATTCTCATGGAAGATGCTAAGAAATGTGAGATTTCCAGGTGCAACAAAATGCCCCCCAAAGTATGAAGCTAGAAGAAGGTGATAGGTGAAATATTTTTCAAAGTTTTCCATCTGATACAAAGGCAAAGAGAGACAAACTCATGTAGGACCATTAACTGACCTCATCCAAACCAATCATAGCTGCAGACCAATACATTGCAAATCTATGATGATGACCACATCATGGATACCAATAATACTTTGTAGATCCATGAAAAGGAGGTAGGACATAGCTACGAAATATACAAAGTAGATCCATGTCTCTCAACCTCAATACGGAACACAACCACCAAACATACAATGTGGATCTGTGCCATGACTCTAAATGATCTCCAAAAGCAACCCGAGCATAGGAAATGATTATGTTAGCATAACCACTCAGGGTCTTCATTTCGATCCCCAAACGATACAAATCTAACCATGTGATTACAATGTCTTGACATCGAACATGGTAGAAACCACTTGATTACCGGTCAATAATGTAAACTGTTAACAAGTGCGAGGGAAATCACCATTGATGTCAATGATTCCCAAGATATCTCAATACATACCATCGAATGTGAATAAAGGACTTGAAGTTGAACACTCGATGAGATCTTTCAATTAAGCGTCAATGATGTAAACTCATGTTGAAAGCGAGGTAACCTGCCATTGAGGCATGCAGGCCCAAGGTACTATCTAGGTTTCTAGGTCTAATTCATGGATAATGATTTGAATTCGACAGGAATAGACTTGCCACAGGAGGAACATGATGATTCCCACATCAGTGACACAAAACTAGGAACAAAAGTTGGTTTGAAGTAATGGGACTGACTCAAACATGACTAACTTTTAAGGACAAGTGAAGTCACTAATGAGTTATTTTTCTGGGAGAGACATCCTTTGAACAGTTTGACGGCACGACACATGACTTGGTAGCATTGAATTAACGAGAATAGAACCAGGTGTAATGCAAGGAATATGAAAAAACATTCTTTGAATTGACTCAAAGGAGTCAGGTGACTCACGAAAGTGGATTGACTTGAAGACAAGATAAAAACCCAACTGTTCATATATGAAAATGCAGACAGGTGCCATGTTCAAAGGTGGATTATAGACTACTTCCATATAAACAAATGAAAAGCATTCCCCTTTCCTTTAATTTCACCACCTCGAAAGGTGAGTTCCTCTTTTCATTTTTACGAGTCCAAAGAGGGTATCAAACACTCATTAAAGCTCATCAAATGACGAGTCCATTCTCATATTTTTCATGAACCTGAGAAAGGAGGGGTTCGTTCCCAAAAGAGGGTCCTTCATCGTTTAATTTTACGAGTTCGGCGAAAGCAACTCATTTGTCGTTTCATGTTTAGAGAGTCTAAAATGACTAAGAAGACTCCAAAAGGCCCTTTTTTGTAAATAAGGCCAGTTGGTCCGAAAAAGAGATAGCCTACCCCCTACTAGTCGACCGTTTTGATTCTTTTACAAGCGTGAACACAGCAAGTTCGCGTGACAATCTTTTTGTGTTTTGAGGAGACTGAAAAGAGCTTAAATATAACTCCCGAACTAGGTTCCTTTTTCATGATCCACTTTTAACAAGTCTGAAAAAGTGAAAAAGTATACTCGACACCTTTCTACTAGAATTTTAATGAGCATGTAAAAAGTGTAAAATGACACTCAGTACTTTTTCAATTTTTCTCTAATCTTGAAAAAGACAAAAATAGCTTACATCGTAGCCATGACCCAATTTTTACCTGAAAAACTCAAAAAACACCATAAAAGCCATTTTTTCAAAACTATAGAAAGTAGAAAACCCACTTTTACCAAAATAATTTGGATTTCAAAATCTAATAAATTATAATGTATTTTTGAAAACTCCAAATATCCTATAAATAGAAAGGGTAGGTAATATGCTTTTACCATTTGCTTTTAACCATTGGTGAGTTTTGGTAGTTCGCTTTGATAGCAAGAGTTTCCTTCAGTGATTTTGCAAGGGTTCTTCACCACATTGTTCATCATTCTCTTTAGAAGAGGTAAGCATTTGTTTCTTTCCCCCTCCATGTTCACAAAATGTCATTTTGCTTCTTTTGCATTGTTTAATTCCAAGTTCCTAAAATGTTTTTGATAGTTTAAAAGGAAAGATAGAAGGTATATTTATCTTTTTACAATGGTAGGGTAGGGGATTAACCATCCCAATAGAGATTTATGACCGTATTAGAAAGCAATTTGTTTTCTTCCTGTAAGGTCTTTGGCCAGTGGGCAAAGTCCCCAACGACGCTCTGTCTACAGCAGACATGTGCCCGATGCTTTGCAAGCCACATGCAGCAGTGCCACGGTGCTCTGTGGACTAAGGCTAGTAGCACCGTAGGAGGAAAAAGAAAGAAAACAAAACCCTAATCCACCACAAAACAATTTTTCATGTTTTTCTTCTTGCTTTGTAATTTGTCATTTCATTTGTTTTTCTTCCTTTTAACCATGACATGTTTTCTAACTACAAAATTTGCATGTTATAGGTACATCGTGGTAATTTGGAAGGAAAGGAAACATGAAGTCCCAGACAACCAGGCTGCTAATGATGCAGCCACCATTGAGGCTCTACGGAACTGCAGGCTTCTTAAGTATTTCCAGATACCTGGAATGAAAGCACATATCCGACTGCTGGAATATATCATAGATATGTGGGATCTCGAATAGGATAATTTTGTGGTGGGAGTCCATATCCTACCTATAGAGGTCGAGGATATTTATTTTTTGACTAGTTTATCTACGAGCGGAAGCCCAGTAGTTCTATCTGGAGCATGAGGAGGGGAAGGCTCCTTGGATGATATTATTGGTCAGCACTGCTCACCAGGTACAAAGTCCCAATCGGGGAAGCTATGGATCAAGTCTCTAGTAGATATTCCCTTGAGGACAATGGTGTATACTATCAACAAGGTGGCCGGAACTAGGGCTGCCCACATTACCAGTATATCCCATATGCTATATTCTTTACGGTGTATGAATCCCACTGTCTTCAACTGGTGTGAAGGCATGTTGATGTGTCTGAAGAGTCAATTAAATAAGTGCAAAAGAGTAACACTGAAGCAATTTGGCTATGAAGCAGTGTTAGTGTCATTTATCTTACAGTGGGTACCTCACATGAGACCACAGGTGACCATTACTGTAGCTAGTGTTTTACCCCTAGCTTGTGCGAATGAGCACCTACTAAGGAGAAGGGACTCCTTAGTAGCAGTTCAGTAAATGTAAATTAAAATGGTAAAACAGAAATATAAATTACTCTAAACATGTGCATGAAACAGAAAAACAAGATATAAAGAATGGCTTTTGTATTAATGTTACCTCCAATATGAAGGTTGGTGAAGCCCTTTGCAGTGATCCAAGAAGGTTGCTCCAAGCTCCAACTTGCTCCTTCTCTTTCTCCAATGGTGGAAATGGGCCAAAAGGGGCTCTCAAGGTGAAAGTAGCTCAAGGGTGAGCTAGGGTTTCAAGAGCTACTTTGGCAGAGTAAGGGTGTTTATGATTGTGGATGTGAAATAAGGGGTCTCCATCACCTATTTATAGTTTTTCAGTGGTGGAGTGTTGGCCCATGGTTTTGGAAACCATATGGTTTAGGGCAGCTGTATAGGGTTTTTTCCTCCTTTTCCTCATTATTTTATATTTTTTCTTCCCATTTTAGGGGATTTTTGCTATTTTAGAGGATTTTTGGATATTTTTGGAGGAAAAAAGGTGTTTTTAAGGGAAATATGGTAGGAAAATGGACAAATGAGCCATGTAGTGGGGTAGATGAGGTAGTGAACACTTTTTGGGTGTTAACAATTACCATACTTGAGCTTGAGGATCCAAGGATGCTTGCATGAGTTACATCCATGCCTCGCCTTGGAGGTGGAGGACCCAAAGTTAGCTACAGGTCAGGCTTCTTTCGCTAGTTGAGAAACCAGTTACTTATGGTGGAGCATTATGCCTATGAAGGGGCAGACTTTCGTGATGACCCGGAGCTAGCTTTACGTGAGGGAGAAGTATGGGATGACCAAGGTAATAAAATACATTATCCACTTGTGTTTTTAATTTTTGTATTTATTTCATTTTTTATTTCGTAGTACTAAGATAAAAATGTTTTCATGCAGACAATGGATCTGTCCGTCCAGCATGGATGTCGCCTATTGCTAGGTGAGCAGGTACCAGGGATATGATGTTATACCGCTCTGAAGCTAATGAAGAGCTCTAAGATCTTGAGGAGAACCTACAGCGCTTGACTATGAGCATCCCTGACATGACTACTGACGAGGTATCTAGGTGTTATCAGCACCATACTGCAGGTGTCTCTGGACGGTTTTCTAGGCTACTCCGCGGAGTGGCCCAAGCCATTGCATGCTATCATGAGCATCATGAGGATTAGTCTGCCTTGATTTTCAATTTTTGTATATGTATTACTGAAAGCTTCGAAGCTTCATATTTTTCCCTATGTATATGTATTCTAAACTTTTTATGGTCCCGAATGGGCATTGAAAGCTAGAGATGCTTCAGCCAAATTTTGTGTCTCGGTGCTACAACTTTATATATATATATATATGACAAACTTTTATATTTACAGTTGTGTGTGTGGAAAATGTGATGTGTGAGATGATCATCTACTTATGAATTTACATGTGTTGTTTAAGTTTCAAATGGACTTTTAAAAATGAGCAATATGCCAATATAAGACATAGTTAGCTAGGGAATCTGCCACAACATTTAAATGTCTTGGAATGTGTTGATATGTAACTTGATCAAAATTCCTCTCTAACAACCTAAATCTCTAGAAAGTACAAAGAAGCATGGGATTTTGGATGTTGTAGACTCGATTAAGCTGTTGGACAACTAGTTCAGAGTCTAGGTAAACCCTAATTTCCCTTACATCATTAGCTAGGGATTCCATCAACAATCTGATCGCGGCTTGATATTCCACCAGATTGTTGGTGGAGGGACCTAAAAGAATACCCCATGAACTCACCAGCTCACTTGTAGGAGAGTACAGTACCCAAGCTACTGATGCAAGGTTAAGTGTATATCGATGAGCACCATCAACAAAACCAATGAAGGAATTCATATGTCCATCAGACAAAAGACATCCATAAGTAGGGTTTTATGAAAAAACACATTTTGAATCACACAAAAGATACACTTCTCAAAGCTAAGACACACAACAAACTATAAACAATATTTACAAATACCTAATGCTAGATGACCTAGGCATAGTATATTTTGAGGTAGAGCCCATTTCGGGGCTCTCCCAAAGGTATCCCATCGTAATAAACCAATTCATATGCCCGCTTCTCTAAAACATGACTAACAATATAGGGCCCCTGCCACATAGACTCAAATTTTCCTACCCCCATCTTGTGATGCTTCTAGTCATAAGTCAACACCAGGTCTCCTTCATTGAAGGAACGGGGTTGGAAAATCCTACCATATTGAACTTTCATTCTTCATTTATGTGCCTCGGTAGCTAAGGCAGCATCACGTTGAGTTTCATCAAGTTTGTTTAGATGCAGGAATCTTTCTTCGTCTATAGTGGTATTGGGTAATAGTTCCACAGCAAGCTTTAAAGAAGGGATTTCACACTCTATTAGGAGAGTAGCTTCCAGTCTGTATACTAATTGGAAAGGTGTAAAACCAGTAGAAGTTTTGATAGTAGTCATTTAGTCCCAGAGTGCAAATAAAAGATGTAAATGCCAGTTTGACTTGGCTTACCCTACCATCCATTAAAGCATTGTTTTTAATACTTTATTTATAGCCTCAACTTAGCCGTTGGCCTGAGGATAGTATGGTGTAGAGTTATCATGATGAAACCCTAATTTTACACTAAGCTCTACCATCATTTTGTTTTGGAAATGGGATCCATGTTCGGTCACGATGGCCCTAGGAATCCTGAATATCGCAATGATATGGTTGAATAAGAATAATGCAGCAGTCTTATCGTCTTTGGAATATGTGGGCATTTCCTTATCCCATTTTGTAAAATAGTCCACATCCATGATAATGTAGCCATGCCCCCCGACTGAGGTAGGTCTATAGTTCAAGAAGTCTATGCCCCATTTTGCAAAGGGGCCAACTGCTACAATGGGATGGAGCGGAGCTGGATGTGTGCATTTCTTGGAAGTGAACATTTGACATGGTGGGAATTTCTTGACTCTATCAATGCAATCTTTAAAAATAGAGGACCAGAAATACCCTGCACACAATATTTTCTAGGTAGTAGGAAACCCAGAGAGATGACCACCACAAGATCCAGCATGGAAATCATTTAAAATGATCTCATCCTTCTCATGTGTAAGGCAATGTCGTAAGATGGAGTCAACACCACGGCGGTATAGGGTATCATTCAAGATAAGATAACTTTTGGCCTGGTGGCGAACACGATGACATTCATCTCAAGAAGCAGTGGGCTGGTATTGTAAGGTCTGGAGATACAAAATGATATCTCCGTACCATGGGTCAGTTGTACTAATGAGAAACAATGATTCATCGGGAAATGAATCAAAGGGCTATGTAGTCTCAGTAGTACGGGGAAGGTCACATATAAGCTCTGTAAAGACGAGATACTTCTTAAAGTGCTTTTAGCGATTTCTAACTCAAATTCCTGGAGAATCACAATCCAATGTGAGTACTTTCCCCCAAGAACTTGCAGTGTAAGAACGTAGTACATGGGGTTGGAATCTAAGTAAATAGTGGTCGTGCAGAGAAAGATATAAAGATGAAAAATTTTGGATCATGATGACCATGGCCAGAGTGAGTTTCTTCAGATGTGAGTATTGAGTTTTAGAGTCCAAAAGACTCTTACTTGTGTAATAAATCACATGTTCCTAGTTGTGTTCATATGTTTGAACAATGACCATGCCTATGGTAGAAAAGGATGCAACCACATACAAGGAATAGTCCTTAGCATAATTAGGTTGTTGCAACACTGGTGCATGGGTAAGTGCATGTTTGAGATTATCAAACGCGCGTTGCATGAAATCATCCCAGACGAAAGGGGTATCTTTCTTGAGCAACCTCATGAAACTGTGTGTCCTTTCTGCATAATTGTAGATGAAACGACGTATAAAGTTTTCCTTCCCTTGAAAACTTTGGAGTTTAGTTATGTTCATGGGAGTAGGTAGGGTTAAGATAGCTTCAATTTTCAAGGGATCTATACAGATGCCATCTTTGGAAACAATAAAACCAAGAAGTCGGCCAACTTCTACACAAAAAACACATTTATGGGGATTTTGACGAATATTAAAATGATGACATCGAAGAAACACAACTCTCAGATGATCGACATGAATATTCTGCTGCTTGGAATGAGCAGGGAGGTCATCAAGATAGGGTTCTACAACATGTTTAATGTCATGAAAAGCATAGGACATGGCACGTTGGAATGTCGCTCCAACGTTCTTTAAACCGAAAGGTAGTTTACGATAAGCAAAATTCCCCCAAGGGAAAATAAATGTTGTCTTGTGTTGGTCTGATGGGAGAATCTCAATTTGATTATAGCCGAAAAATCCATCCATAAAGGAAAAAATAACGCTTCTGGCACAATTATCGATTATCTTATCGATATAGGGAGTGGGAAAGTTGTCTTTTGGATAAGCTCGATTCAAATCCCTAAAATCGATACAAACCCTAATAGTACTGTGTTTTTTGTTCATAGGGACTATGTTGGACACCCGTTCAGTTAATGGTACGGGGTAAATGAAACTAGCCTTGAGAAGTTTCTCAACTTCTTCTTTAATAGCGGCTACTTTTCTTGGATGGACCTGTCGTAGTTTCTGATGGACGGGCTTGGCATCAGGGTAAGTTTTGATCTCATGAACAACGATAGAGGGATCAATCCCTGGAATTTCTTCATATGCCCATGCGAAGACATCTCTAAACTCCTTGAAAAGGGTTGTGTATGTTTGAACCTCTTCAGGTGAAGAGTTATGTCCTATGAAAATGCTCTCGAAAACACCTGGTTTCACTGATATGTCTACAAGAATAGTTTTTGTAATGTTTCACAAATTTCCTTCAAAATCAACACTACAAGTGAGGATTGGAGACTAAGGGTTGAGGACTATATCAGATGAAACCATAGAGGTGAAGTGGTCTTCTACCATATGGAAAGGGGGAAGGAAAGAAGATCTGTGATGATAATCTTCCCAAAGAATCTCCTCTAATGACATAACTTCCATAATAGATTCATCTGTAGTAAATGTGTGTGAAAGATAGTCCAGAGATAGGGAAGGGTTTTCGAGCCAGTATGATAGGTGATAACGGTCTAAGGCCACCAACAAGTGGTTGTTGATGGTGGGGTTACTGGTAGCTTGGATGGCACTGTAAACTTAGTTGAAAGGGGAAAAGGATGTTGATTCATCAACAATTGCTTTTCCTTTGTCTGCATGAGAGGTAGAAATCATGTTAATAGATGCGGTTTGCGAAGTAGGAGGAGGATCAAATGAGGGAAAGACTTTGATTAGTGAATATTCTTTGATAAGGCCTACTCCAATGTCCTTATAGTGTGGGGTATTCAGGAGTGGAACGCTATTTGCATCATTTGAAACGGCACTAGGTGTAATGAAATCTAACTGATCAATAGTAACAATCTTTCATTGGAATGGGAACTGGACGATCCGAAAAATGGTTGATGCTACAGCTTGCATAGCATAAAACCAGTTATGACCTAGGAGTAACTTGTAATCCAAAGGAACATCAATGACTTCAATGTGAATGGAGACTGACTTTCCCCCCAGTTCAACATGGATGGTAGGTAGTAATCCATAGGGTTGAAATCCACGACCATCAAAATCCTTAAGGGTGGTAGGTGAACAGTTGATTTCTGGAGAACCAATGGCTCTCCAGTAAGATAAATGCATAACTGATGTAGAGGCACCCTCGTCCAAAACGGTACGATGGATAGTCTTTCTAGCAATCTTGGTAGCGATCTGGAAAGCTAGCTGATGTGAGAGTCTCGTCTTGAAATCATCCAGTTTGAAAGTGATGATATTACTATTCTCAGGATCCATAGCTCCAAGGGCAGTAAGCAAGTTTTTCCATTGAGTTGGGCGGGTTTGAACTACCTCTAAAGACAACATAGCAGAGGGTTCTTGGGACAAATCTTCGACAATATTATAATATTGGGCGGCACGAGCATTAGGATTTATTATGGACTACGTAGAGTACCCTTTGGTGGGCGAAAAATGGCTTTTCGGATAGGTTCTTCAATGTGAAGACCATTATTAGGAGGAGGTGTGGAAGATGAGGGTTTTTCAGATGGAACATCATTAGGTTTCTTTTATGGAGGAGGGTCATAACTGTGTGATCTTCTGTTTAAATTAACCGTTTCACTAGACATCATTCGAACTTCATATGTGGATGAAGAACTTTTGTTCAAGGACTTATGATCAATTAACTGTTGTTGGGAAGGGAAAGGATATTTCAAAACTACTGGGGTGGGTGAAGTTTTCAAAAACTTCCTAACTTCCTCATGACAAGGACGTTCTTTTGTAAAATGGTCACCTCTGCTTAAACAAGGATATTTTACCTTTCGCTTACCTTTTGAATCGGCCTCTAAGTTCTGTGTTTTGTTTCCTTCCTATTGATTATTAGGTTTTTTAGATTTATTTTTTCCTTTCTTCTTTCCACTGGAATATTCATTTGATTGAATCTCGTTTACTTCAACGGAAGCAACAGGAGAGGGTGCAGGTTTGGTGGATGTTGTTGGTTGATTTGACGAAGTGGCAGTTTGATTTTGTTTCTTAGAATATTTGGCCGTCGTTTGCGCTTGAACCAAACCAAGTATGCCATCAATAGGTGGTTCAATTGTGGGTCTTGATGGATCTATTGTAGGTCGAGGAGCATGGGGAATCAGATCATAGAGTACCTGACTGAGAATAAACCAAGTCTAGGTACTAAGCGCGGCTAATATCTTACTCCTCAGTAACAACGCCTCCCATGGAAACATCTCTAGCAATAGGTGGAGGCAAATACTTTGTAACCCAATCAGCGAGCAACTGATTAGGAATGGGGGCCTTAATTAACCTTCATCTTCATCTCCATTCATGGATATGATCAAAGATGTGAGTTGATGTGGTTTTTCGAAGCAAATTCAAAAGGTCTGTACCTGTTTCATATCAGATTGGAAATTGAAAGTGTGTTAAAAACACCATTGCTAAGGCATTGAAGTCCTAAAAAGAGTATTGCGGTAACTCGATGTACCACTTTGTGAAAATACCAGTGAGGGTTCTTTGAAAAAGTCATAGATGGATTGAGCCATCCATCAAAGAATTGGATGAACACCATAGGTGAAATGTCATCACATGGTTTTTTGGATCTTCGCCGGGTTTACCATCAAACTTGGGTATATCGGAAGGCAGCTTTACAGGAATGGCAGGCCAAGAAGGGTCATGATGGATTGGGTCATTTATCAATATTGACAAGTCTGGCAGATCTAAAGTAGCTAGAAATGGCAGTTGTTGATTTGGTTGCGGATACTTGTAGTATTGGTATGGCATTTGCTGGCTAGTATGACCGTATGCAAATTGATAGATGGGTATGGATGATGCCCCCAAATCTTGTTGAAAAGGTTTTTGATTTCCATAATTTCCATGAGGAGGTGGGCCACCCAAGGGAGGGGGTCCTCCAAAAGGTGGTGGTGGCCCTCTGGGAGGTGGTGGTGGTGGTCCTCCAGGCGGTGGTGGTGGGCCTTTGGGTGGTGGTCCTCCAAATGGTCCACCATGTCCTCCAGGACCTCTAGGTCCTCCAGGTCCATGCACTGGTCCTCCAGGGGGTGGTCCACCATATCATCCAGCAATATTAATAAAATCTCCTCCATATGCTGCAACATCAGACCAATTGGGTTGTCCCAAAGGTACAAAAGCATTCCCATGGTAGGGCATTCTAGGATAAATAGCCACTGGTGGTGTTTGTTGATACACTTGATTAATCATAGGTGGCTGAATTCTTGTATAAGTATATCCCCAAGAAGATGGATTATTCACAGGTTGCACCCCTAAGGGTTGTCCTGAATTGGATGGGGAGGGGAACAACATTCGTATTAGTAGGAGGGATAACTACTGCAGGTTTTTCTACAGCTGCAACTTGTCCTAAACTAGTAATAATTCCACTAACAGATGACGTAACTCACACCGGTGGTTTCCCCCCGGCGTTAGAGTGTGCTGACATTACTTGATTTGTGGATTTCCCCCCAACCATGACTGGTATGGAAGGCCTAGTAACAGGGCCAGGATGCGAGACTATAGGGTTGTCATTTGGACTTGGATTACCTTGAAATGGAACTTCTTCAATAGGTCCTAACACTTAAGCTAGTGAACGATATCCCTCAGGCCATGGGTTGCAAGAAGTCTCACCATAGGTTGGATGACCTTCAGAAGAAGGTTTAATTTCAGATAAGGGCCAAGGGTCTGTATTACGGGGTAAATGAGTTGACATAGTTTCATAACGAGACACAGGTGGAGGAATGATTCTTTCTACTCTCTCTGAAAAGTTACGAGCTCGATCGAGAGATGCATTAATTCTTCTCTTTTCCTCCTCTCCTAAAGGAGGGTTCCCTGGTGAAGGTCTAATAACCTTGAATTTAGCAATTTCTAGGCCCATAGAAGTGCTCCAAAAAGGAGCATCCGAGCCATAATATGGTGGAGTAGGACTATCGACATGACCTTCCAATGGCGAATGCACACAAGCATCAGCTACAGGAGGGATTTGAACCAAAGGATTTGTAAAAACAATGAAATCTTCTCTGATTTCACCAGCTAAGGCATTTCCTACGAGAACATTAACAGAAGATGGTCGTTACAAATTTTGAATAAAAAATTTCTTAAACAGGCAGTTTTGAAGGCCTACCTTGGCGCGCTGGAGGGCACTGCACCAGAGCATTATAGGCTGTTATGACACTCCTATCCTTCTACACATAGGCATCGTCGATGCTTTGTCAGTAAAAGGAGAAGGCGGTGGCGACACTTCGGTCAAAAGGAGAAAACACGCCCTAGAATGAACCGATGCTCTATCAGCTAAAGGGAAAAGTGTCGCTGAACAGTGAACTGAAAGGCTAAAAGCATGTAGGAGAAACCAAAAAAAAACTGAGCTGGACTAAAAAGGGTGAAACTACTCAGAACAGAGGCAAAGAATCAGAAACATAAGATAGATATCTTACCTTGTTAACTGAAACAACTAAACGGAGAGGGAAATGACCTTCATACATAGAATGGTTACCGAAGTTTGTAGATATGACTGGATCTACACCATATCTGATTGGATCTTCCCAGGATCTGACTGGATTAAGCATTCCCTAGTAGAGTCGTCAATTTTTTTATCAGGAATTCTCAATCAGTGTGGACACTGCTTGTTCCTCTGCAATTTAAGTCACAGATACAGAACAAAAAGACACAGCAACATATCCTTTCCTTGAATAATCAAATCAACTAACATGAAAGACAATATACCTCAACCTTAGATCCACTTGTCTTATTTCCAAAAGTCCTTGCAATAGTTCAGTACCTACAAAATAGATCACAAGACAAACAAAAGGGATGAGAGCATCATGATAAATTGACTATTCATATTGGTGATCAAGGAATCCAATAATATCTATTACAATCAATACAATCAAATATAGGAAAGGGAAATGTCTTTGTATTAATATATGGATGAGAAAGAAGTACAACCAAAATCCTTGATGTCAATGGCTTTGATCCCAACAAGAATGTATACAATCTCTTATGACTATGAATACCTCTCCAACCACAAGCTAACTCTACTTTGCCTCTGATTCAAACTTCAAACTAGCATTCATAAGGGTGCTTTTTTTGGCCTCCCCCACTCTCCTCATGAAGGCTTCATTTATAGGCCTAGAACTCAAGAGATGACTTGGAAAAAGGATAAGATGAGATCCCTATAGGTGAGGAAGGTGAATGCCACCTCTCCCAAGCATATAGGAACTAACCCTATGGAGGTTTTCGCATGGAAACTTCTAGGAACATCTTTTTTTCTCATTTACTAACCACCGGTGCTCTTAGCAAAACTGACAAAGGCACTGACCTAGGGTTTTTTCTAAAGAAGAGGGAAAATGGTGCTTTTTGCTCAACTGGGACAAGCGTCACCGACGCTTTGTGCAAAAAAACAAGAAGGCGTCGTCCCTTCTAGGTCTGGGAAAAAAGTGACCAAAGTGACTCAAGCGAGGCTTTCTGGGAGGTTGAAAGGCAAAGTGAAATTCTGATGGAAGCTTCTAAGCAATGTGAGATTTCCAGGTGCAACACTTGGAAAAAAATTGAAAATTTTTCTGCTTTTCTCTATTGGCCACTGCCCAAGAAAAGATTCTCTTACCTCTGTAACTATTCATCTTGGCCCATTTAGGCCCAATGTTGCAACTAGTGCTCTAATACCACAATGTCACGTCCCCTCCCCTCTAAGAGGACATGACTCAACTGCTCTATCTATCAGACCGGGGATCCCCATGAACATAAACAAAAAATGCATTGAACATAAAACATACATATACAGATGCATAAGACATGTAAACATACAATGGAAGAAAATCTCTTTCAACACATTCAATATGTTCATAATAATTCTTAAAACAATTACAGTTGTAGAAATTAAATACACAGAGAATACTTATATTGAAAATAAGATTCCGTGAAACTAGTTATGTTGCTGCAATGTTCCACCCAACCATATGCCAATGTGCTCATTAATCTCTCAACACCACTACCACCCTCGAGTTGGGCATGATTTCCACAAGGCACTAGGGAACAACAGGCTCACACATAGCCAAAACATATCAAAACTCAACCAAGCCAATCTACAGTTGGGTTCATCAGGATGCTAAGGCAGTGGAAAGGGAGAATTTCTAAGCTAGTGAGCTCAACCACAGAGCTACGGACACCTGCACCATATCTATCTATCTTGACATCTACAATACCTACACACCCAACAGAAGGAAGTATTCCCTTCACTATTGCACAGTCCCTCAAGCCGTACATTCCCTTCTAGTGCTCTTCAGGGTGTGCATAGAATATTTTCCAGCCCCTCTTGATCTGTCTGTGAGGTTCCTCTCTTCACTAGGTTTATCAAGCCAATTCTAGGCCTCTTCCACTCCTAAGTCTTTTAGACTAAAACAAGGGTGCACACAACATCAAAATACAAATGTTGGGTTTGTAGAAAAAAGATTTGGTAAAGAAAACAAAATTGCAGATGGGGAAAATCAACCCCTAGGAGATAAATTCGATTTCAGCAACGTTCCTAAGGATTACATGAGCAAAATATACCTCCCCAAACCCCCAAATCGTGAATCTCTACTACCCATTCACTCATCAATACAAAAACGGATTTCTGGGTATGGAAAAATGCAAGAAAAACATGAGGGAAACCGCGCGGAAAGCTCCGACTGCATGAGAGAGTAAAACACATGCGTCAATATGGAATGGGTAGACATTTGTGGGTGTTTACTTCCCCAACAAGAAAAAATTCATTTTACCAAAACTGATGGCTTCCCCAATACGAATTTTGACTGGCATACTCTTCCATTCCCAAGGCATTAACTGCCCCAACCAACTTCTGGAAGAAATAAACGATTGGGTGAATAAGAAAAAAAAGGTAGTTGACAACTTTATGGGTTCTCCCACTAACACTTGGATCAACACTTGTGACAACCCAAAATTCATAAAGATTTAAAATTTTCCATGCGACATTTAAAGTTCAGTTATCGCCTAAAGATGTTAGTCTAACAACTAACAGTTAACATTCTAGACTAACTGATACGAGAGATTACATGATTACTTAATAATTCAAAACACATCTATTGCTAACATCATTCAAAAGTGTTGATAAGTTAGTCGATAAGTTAAATGAGTTACAGAAGTAATATATTTAGATCAACTATTTATTTTCTAGTAAGTATATGATTTTAAGAAGTTGTTTTCTTGTCTCACTGAAGGGGATCTTGGTTTTTACCCGAGTGTTGACGGGCGTATTTGACTAAGCCCGCAACGGGGGAAAACGACCCAGACCGGGACCCTTAGAATAGGCTCCTAGCTGTTTGGAATAGTCGCTCCCGACAGGGTTAAAGGCTCTGTTGGCCTGGGATCCTAGAAGACTAATGATTACAATTAGTGCTACTGATAGTTAGTGTCGATCCTATACTTATAATTACAAAGATTAACCCAAGTTATACATTACAAGTAACGGAAACTGTTAAGTAAAATCATTCAAAACAATTAACTCTGAATACATAAATAAAACATAAATCTGGACAAGATTCGTATGCTACAAAGTCATGTTATATTTCTATACAGATATACAGTAATTACATAAAGGGATAAAGTGAATGTATTTAATGAAAAGGATCTAACTCAAAACAGAAAACAAATAAAATATAATTCTGATCTAATACCTATCCTGATCAGGAGCAAAAATCAATTTAACCTGTAGCCAACTGATGTTGATAAATGCACTGTATGTAAACATTTGCTGATATTTAAAGAAATTCAAATATTGCAAAGCATACAAGCATCATTACACATTATGTAACAATAATATCAATTATTAAACACAAAATATGATATACCAACACAGTTAAGAACAGGAGCAGTCGATACCTGACAAATTATATTCGCACAATTCAACAAAGAAAATTATAACAAACATCATAATATAGGAAAGCAGATATCAAAACTGAACAGATATTATAAGACACATAAAAAGTTTTAAAACTGTAAATGTGTGTAAAACATCACCAGCCCAAACATCATAACAACTGACAGGTAACTGCCTAGGAGCTCAAATGGAACGAGCCAGCAATTTTGTCCTTGCTTCCCCAAAGTATCGACCATCGATCACTAGCAGCAGAGTTTTGATTTGAGAGAGAAATATCTCAGTCCAGTCTCCCCCCACTCAACAATCAAATTCTTCTGAGTTTAAATAAACCAGGATCAAAAGAAAACAAAACAAATTCAGCTCTGCAACAGGCGAATTCCTGGAAACAAACATTTCGTTGCCGGCCGCAACTGCAAAAATCGCGTTCAGAGAACCCTAAAAATATCCTGAAATCCATCATTTTTTGGCAAAATCCTCCTGTGTTTAGCTAAATGGATCCATTCTGAAGAAAACCCATGTGGCGGATTTCTCAGGTCTGCCTCCATTTGCTCACAATATAGCTCAGAAAATCGCTTGTCAGTTGGAAACGCGATTTTGTAACTGGCAGAAAATGAGATTCGTTTCCCGGCAGTTTCGTTTCTCTCTTAACCCCAGCAATTTCTCAGGAAATTGAACTGCTGCTCCTGAACTTCAAGAAATAGAACAACTGTATGCTCCTCATTTTATGAACCTGTACAAAAATAATCCAATCACTCACATAAAGAGATGCAAGAATTGTAACAATAATCTAATAAAAAGATATAATAATAAAAAAAAATATCTCCCTTGACCAATCCAAAACGTATTACGATTCTTAAAAATAATCCAAACCATCTCTTCATGATTTCACTGCGAAGATAATAATGCTATGCTATAATTGCATATCGTTTTTCTTCAATAAACCGGGATGAGAGGATCTCAAATTAAAATTCATTCATTGGCGCATATCTCCATGATTTTGATAATGAGAAAGATCTGGTGGAGTATCTTTGTGATCCTTGGG
The DNA here is from genome assembly GCA_001517045.1 of Pseudotsuga menziesii. Taxonomy (NCBI): domain Eukaryota; kingdom Viridiplantae; phylum Streptophyta; class Pinopsida; order Pinales; family Pinaceae; genus Pseudotsuga; species Pseudotsuga menziesii. The sequence continues at coordinate 182,537 of LPNX010279627.1, forward strand.
ATATCAATATCTCTTTAATCCTGATAATTTCCATAACGATTTGATAACATCAGATCTTCAAGTTTCAAAGCAATGCATGTAAATTACAGACCAGTTAATCTTAGGGTGTTTCGGTAGTTTGTTGGCATCAGCGAGTTGTTGTCAATCCCGTATCAATCTCGACCATCCATTGAATTTCAATGAAATAAATACCATGCAATATTGCCGATAGTATTAGAGTTTTATGAAAAAGCATGAAAACAAAACCTTCAACACATCACTCAATAACTCATCGTTCGTAATGTAGTTTTATTTTCCTACTAATATAGGGAGTTGACAAACTCTTATTGGTACTAAATTCTCATAACTCATTGCTGGTTTGATATTCTAACATGATTATTAAACACAAGACCCAATTTGCCATATATATATATATAAAGTTAGTTAAGCAGAAACAAAGAGAAACATTAGTCCTTATGGGACCATACTTTTCTCTTCAAGTAATTGTTGATTTATAAAGACATGATATTTAAGTATTAAGGTATAAATATGCCTTATTAATCAAAATACCAACTAACTTTATAGCCATAGCCATGTACTCAACTTTAGTCTTGGATAAAACAATGATGAAGCTATGGGTGATTCTTTTCAGTCATGATTCATGAATAACGTTTATGTTGATTCCTGGTTTGAGATAATGGTATTTTTGCAAATATAACATTATGTATAATAAAGTGTCAATTATACATAATATTCTAGGTAGATATTAAAAAGATCA
>LPNX010279627.1:183492-208289 GCA_001517045.1 Pseudotsuga menziesii
CACCGAGGCTTACTTAGCTTTCTCAAGCTAATGCAAACAAATGATGTTTTTACAGGTCTTTTACAGGTAAGCTTTTTACTTCCAGTTTCAGAACCAAGATTATTTATCTCGACAACGAAAAATTGCTAGAGAACTCATCTAATGTTTATAACTAAGTTATAGGTATGATGTACTGTAAAAATCATCAGCTCTTGATTACTGAAGGTACTTAAACTTATTTTCTTTCCATATATTTATACCTATGAGCGTTATACTGGTTTAGGACTAAGAACTTCTAAGTTCTAAATTTTCCATCAATTTTATTGTTTAGCATTCATATATTAACTATATTTAAAAAGACCTAGTCTAGGCATATAATTACAATTGATGCATGTCCTTTATGTATTGGCATGAAAATTTGAAATACAAGGAAAACATATATTCTTAACCTAACATAAATATATAAATCCAAAGTATTCATATTATGCCTAAACGATGTATGCTCTAAATTGTTATCCTAACTATACTCTAACATGTATACATAAAACTATTACCATAACACCCTTCGTTTATATGATATACTTATTAATTCATAAATTATGTAATGGTATTACACATATCTTTTGTAGGGTTTTAACGCGTCGTTAGAGCTATAGCAAGACCCAAAATATCTTCTATCTAGTGGAATCCACGTGTTAATAGTTCAACGAGGAAGGTTTAGTGCAAAAACCCTAAGCATATAAAACCAACCCTTATCCTAAAATCTCGGTTGATTTCATTATTGTTTCTCTATTTTCGGTAGAGAGAAGGGTAGAGCCAGCAGGCTCTTGGCCTTCTTGGCCTCCGATGCAAAAGTTGTGTTTCAAGCTAAAGGAGGCGTTCACCAGTCTGAAGTTGTGGTGACTTTCCAGTGTGGTAAAATTCAAGCTAAATGATTGGTTAGCAGGTTGACGACCTGGGGTTTGTGCCAAAAGTTATTATTGCCCTCAGTCATGGCAATTTACAGATTTTAAGTTCTAGTATTTCATCATTACTGTGAATTGAATGTTTTTTATATCTCGACGTTTAAGTCGAGATCACTTTGGTAAGCTCCAGGCATTTGACAGAGTGGGTCATTTAGTTTTCATCATGACCATGGGCTCCTGAATTGCAAAAGTAAGTCTTTTAAACCTTCAAGTGTTTTATCTACTTTGCTTTTTCGTAAAAGTACTCCAGCTTAAAACTAACTAATTGAATCTGTTTTGATTGTTTTTGGCCATAGGTGAAAGCTTGCCCATGCATAGTCAAAGGTGTAAACAATTACTTGTAAACTTCAGGATTCGAGCTGTAAGATGTTAGCACGATGGCTCGGGTAAGCCTCTATTTTAAACCCTCAGGTTCCCTTCTTCAGTAAAGTGTAGGGTCAAGTTGGCGAGGGTGTGTGGAAATATTTACTGCGTTGATGGAGAGTTTCACAGTCGTGTCTGTTTTTGGGTTGCTTTGATATTTTAAGAAGTCGTATGCCTCTAAGACTGTTATAATAGGTTGTTAATGGATATGATAGGGTTTTGAAAACTCGTATATTTTTAATTTTTAATTTAGAAGGTGATAAGTACTTCGACCCTATGCTTTGTTTGAAAGAATTTTAAAAGGCTCTGGTTTTGTTTTAAGTGTTACGGTTCGAGACTGGGAAGACGATGATGTAACTTAAGGGTTCCTTTTGGTTTTACAAAGACATTGTGTGAAAAATATCTTTATAATAAAAACTCTGTTATAAAGAAAAGCTTGAGTTTTCATTTTTAATTAAGGTTTTTAAATTGGTAAATTTATTTATTTCTTAATAGTTTGTGTACCTGTTTGTCAAAGATTAATTTGGTTTTTTTTTATAAGAGACTATGCGTGTTATAAATTAACACATTAGGAGAGACTTTCTAGGTCAATAAGCTCGACTTTATAACCCGGACATGATTATGGTTACTTGATCCTCGAAGTATTAAAATGTTTCTTTTTTTTTCTACTATATTTTTAAATATAGAATAAACTCTATTTATATCTAGATATTGAAATTATGACAGCTGTAATTGAGAGAAACCAAAATGGAAAATAGTTGGAGTAAAAAATTCTTTAACCTGTAAAACAAAATATGAAAAGTTTTAATCTAAGTCTGTATTTTTGTTTTAAGTAAGTGCGTTGGATTAAAAGAAGAATTCTTTAACTTTGATAGAATTATGGATGAAAGTTGATGCTAACATTTTTTTTTTAGGGTTTGGACTGTTAATATAATACTATCTTATAATATTGCTTTACTTATTAGTTACTGCTTTAGCATTTATAATATTTAATATTACTAGTAGTATTTGCTAAAGTAAATAACTCAATGGTTTACTAATAATATTTGTTTTACTATTGTATTTACAAATTACGATCGGTAAGGTATAAATTTTGTGTAGTATTTAAAAGAAAAACTATAAATTTATATAATTGAAAAGGATTCTAGAATTAAGGGATTTTTACTATTACTCCTAATTGAAACTAACAGTAAAAGATTTCTAAAATTAAGCAGATTTCAAACACATCTTAACTTGATATAATCATTCTTCTAAAATACCTATTGGACTAGAGTAGTTCGTCTTAAGATGAGTGGAAAAATACAGGCAAGTATTTCAACAATTAAACAATTTAATCTAACCCTAGAACATTTATTCAAATAACATTAACCACTAACTTCTTGAAAATAAATCAGGTTTACACCGTCTAATTTGCAAAAACAACTTATCCAGTCATAACAATAAATCTATCTTAACTTCATTCATTCCAGTACTATTACTTGCATAATGTGAAATAAAATAACATTTTAGAACTTGAGAACTTGTAGAGGAGACAACAGCCTAAGGAGCCCGTTCCACCCCACCAATTCCTGAAGATAGCTTAGTTGCTAGTCCTAGGACCGCCGAGCCTGTCCACTGGTCCACCTGGTTGAAAGCACTGGGTGAGAGGATGGGATATAAAACCCCTGCAACTCTACAAAAGTATTCCACATTAATACTTCTGCCTTCTGCAGTAAAAGAACTCAGCAAAATAGCTGCAGTAGTTCTGTAAAACAACTTTCACCCTCAAACCACTTCTGCCTTTCCCCTCCATCGAATCTCTTGTGCACATTTTTCTCTTAGAAAATTTCACAAGTAAAAATTGAACAGCCTCCTGCTGAATTCGATTGGTAATTATCAGCATGCCTAGGTCTTTTGGTCAGTTTTTCACTTAATGATCCACCTTCTCTTGTTCCACTTTCTTGGGAAACATGACCACAAAATTATGGAAGTTTCCCCCTACAACAACTAGAAGTGGTTGAGGATGTTCCATGTGTCAGTTTGCTCCCACCCAAGTCTATTCCACCTAGTGGCTAGTAGACACTCATTTAACAACCTCCTTAAGCTGTTTGTCTCATATTTTATTTATTAATTAATAAAATATTCAACATAATTAATTACAATCATTCTTGACCCTATTTGGTCAATAATCACAAACGTTACAATAAAAATAAAATATAATGTTTTCTTGAACATAAAATGTCTTTACAAATTTGGGGTATGTGGGAACACTACTGGATCAATAGTTTAAATATTTTCCCTCCCTATTCCTTGTGAAATCATGCCCCATCTCTTTGTTGCATTGACATAGCTAGTTGTGGGTATTTTTATTAAATTGCATATTTACATGATGTCTCATTTTATAATGTGGCTAACTTGCACAAAACCATAGGTATCGATTTTAACTGTCGATACGTAAAAACGCTAAATCCATGGTGGGGCCTTGGCCTTTAGCTCCTCACCATGATTAAATAATGGTATTTACATCATATACAATTTTAATGAAATTGGGGTAAAAAATGGGATATTACAAAACCTTGAATGCATCAGGAGGAAAGAAGATGCTATGGCATCAAAGATTGGGGCATATCAAAGAAAAGGGCCTCCGATCATTACAAGGTAAAGGTATGGTTGAAGGTATGACTGATTACACTCTGGATTTTTATTTATGTGAACATTTCTTATATGCAAAAAATAATCAAATAAGATTTGCATCTAGTGCTGCAAGAGCAAAGGGAATTATATAGTTAATACACAATGATGTATTTGGACATGTGCTTGTTCTATCATTAGCTAGATCTATGTATTATATTTCATTTATAGATTATTTCTCAAGGAACACGTGGATTTATTTTCTTTGAAAGAAATATGAAGTATTTTCAATTTAAAGACTTTAAGGCCCTTGTAGAGAATCAATCAGAAAAGAAAATAAAGGTGTTGAGGACAAATAATGGTGGATAGTTACACTACAACAAATCCTAGAATTAGCGACCCATTTAGCGTCCTTTTTTAGTGTAATAATTTTTTACATTGAGTGGTTAAACTAGACGATAGATGGGACGCGTCATGGGCAAAACTTAAAGCGTCTCAAAAAACATCTTTTTTGCTTCCTAGATAGCATCCTTTATGACGTCCAAAATAGCGTCTATTTTTTTTGCTTCCAGAATAGCATCCAACTTTCCTTCCTAAACAACGTCGAGGTTTGCTTCCTAAATGACGCCATATTTTGCTTCCTAGTGAGTGTCCTCTTTTGCTTCTTAAATGACATCCCCGTTAGTGCCATATTTGCGTCCTTAATAGCACCATGTTAGCATCCAAAGTAACATCCAATATTGCATCCATTTTTGCTACCACTTTAGCATCCCATTTTGCACCATGTTTTACTTCCAAATATGTGTCAATTTTTGCTTCCAAATTTGCACCAATTTTTGCTTCCTTTTTTGTATCTAGTTCTGCTACCAAAATAACGCCAAATATTTCTTCTGATGTTGCACCATATTTTGCTTCCTATGTAGAGCCATGTTTTGCATCAAAAGTAATGTCTTATTTTGCTACCATATCAACGCCATGTTTGGCTTCATCATTAGCACCACGTGTTGCATCCTTTTAATGCCTAGTTTTGCATCTTATTTCGCTACCATATCAACGCCATATTTGGCTTCATCATTAGCGCCACGTCTTGCATCCTCTTTAATGACTAGTTTCACATCTCTCATTTTTTTATCACTAATTTAGTCGTTTTTAGTACTTTTATATACGAATTTTGGTCATTTTGTTTGGTCACTTATCTGTCATTGTTTGGTCACTTATCCCTTATTTTTTCGTTAATAATTTAGTTGTTTTAAACCGATATTATAATATCATTAGGGCATGGAGGAATCGAACCACCAACCTCCTACTTGTAAGGCAGGCGCTCTTCTATTGAGCTAGCACCCTTTAAGAATTTGGGAACCTAACTTACAGAGTCCTCTATAATGGTAAAAAGGATCAATACACAGCTTTGAGTATCTAATGGTCAAAAAAGGATGATAGATTATATAATTTCACAATATCTAATCTAGCGAGTTATGAAATCCATAAACCTTTTCTAGGAATTTTGAACAAAACTCAAGAAATTGGCTTAATTTGATTGCAAAAATCACTATTCCCTGGCAACCGTAAGTGTACCACTATATGAGACCTATCAACAAAAATTACCTTAGTGTGGATGCCAAGGATATAGTAGATAAGCATGATCATCCTAGAGCCATGTATAAGTGGAGCAATAACGAGAATCAAAAGAGGATGATCAACCCAATAGTTGGTGCTTCACATGAATCCTATCCACCATGGGATGAGAAAAGTTCCTCCTTCCATCAAGCTAATGAGTATCCACAAGGACAAATGGTTAGGATATATTGTGATTCCAATTCATAATGTTTATTCGCTTCCCAGGGTGATGTTGTAGTGCTTGCACTGGGATATCTACATGATCACCAACAAAATTGGATATAAGCATATTCATGGGGCCATAAAGTATAGGATGAGGCTATCCTTTTATCTTTTTCTTTGGAAAACCATGCATGATTTGAAACACTAGGAGAAGGAATAGAATCAAATATACTTAAAAAACTACAATCATGACAGGGCATAGGACTCTACTCTATAGCCATTGTGCAGATGTTGGAAATGGGTATAACCACCTAAGGACTATGAACAACATCTATTTAAATATGAATGCAAAACCTTCCATGTCAAAGGAATCATTACAACAAATTTGACTTTTAGGGATGGTTGTATTCCGCCTCCAAAAGTCACTTTTGGGGGCGGTTTTGGATTTGAAGGTTGTCTTTACAAAACCTCCCTTAATAGCACCGAAGCTAAAAGTTTTGACTTTTAGGGGCAGCCCTCGAAGAGATCAAAACTGCCCCTAAAAGTGACTTTTGGGGGCTGTTCTAAACCCCCCCCCCCCCAAAAAAAAGTGACTTTTTGGAGTGGTTCTAAACCCCCCCTAAAAGTGAATTTTAAGGGCGGTTCTAAACCCCTCTCATAGACACCTATGTGGGTGGTTCCACCCCCCTCCCCCCCCGCCCCCAAAAAAAAAGTCCTTATTACAAACCTTTGGGGGCGGTTACAAACCCCCCTCATAGGTACCTACGAGGGCGGTTTCAAACACCCCTCTTAGGTACCTACGAGGGAAGTTCAAAACCCCCCGTAAAAGTCTTTATTACAAAAAATTGGGGGTAGTTATAAACCCCCCATTGTAGGTACCTACAGAGGCGGTTCGAAACCCCCTCTAAAACTCTTTACAAACCTTTGAGGAGGTTATAAACCCTCCTCGTAGGTACCTATGGGGGCGGTTCAAAACCCCCCTTAAAAGTATTTATTACAAAACTTTGGAGGAGGTTATAAACCCCCCTCATAGGTACCTACGGAGGCGGTTCAAAACAGCCCTTAAAACTGTTTACAAACCTTTGGGGGCAATTATAAATCCCCCTCGCAGGTACCTATGGAGGCGGTTCGAAATCCCCCTAAAACTCTTTACAAACTTTGGGTGAAGTTATAAACCCCCCTCGTAGGTACCTGCAGAGGTGGTTCGAAACCCCCCCTAGAAATATTTACAAACCTTTGGGGGCGGTTATGAACCCCCCTCATATAAACTTACAGGGGGGGTTTTGAACCCCCCTCATTGTAACATACAAGGGCAGTTTTGAACCCCCCTTGTAGTGACATATGAAGTCAGTTTAAAACCCCCCTCGTAGGAACATACAAAAAGTATTTTAAACCCCCTTATAGCCATAATATATCATAATAAAATATCAATATTGTAATATCATTAGGGAACGGAGGAATTGAACCACCAACCTATTGCTTGTAAAGAAGGCGCTCTTACATTGAGTTAGAACCCTTGAAAGTGGTTAGTTACATTTTTCATCACATCATTTATGATTTAGTGATATGACACATTATGGATCCAAAAAAGACATAATGTTTTCCCCCAATAAATACATAAAATAAAATACACAAAGGTCTAACAATCAAACTGATATTGATAAGGCATGGACTTTGATGAATCATGCAAAATCATTGGGAGGAAAGGATGTAGGTTTTGATGATAGCCAAAAAGGAAAAACCTCTCATCAAGATTCATCATCTTCTCAGGTTAAAGGAGGATCTCCTCAAGTTTAAGGACATTTTCTGGTCCAAATTCAAGAACAAGTAGCACACTTGTTGTGACATACCAATTCTATGTCAAAGAGTGGAATTCAACAAGTTAGATTAATGTCACCATTCTATGAACATTCAACAACTACGAGAGAAATTATTTTACCTATGAAGGGTGATTGTTAAAACAATGGAAAATTGACAAGTGTTTGAATGATTTTCACATTGGTGCATCTATTGGTTAGGCACCCTTATCACAATAATACCTCCTTTTTGTATTGTGTTTTCTCTACCAAGATAGGAGGGATTTAGTTTTGTATCTCAAATAGTTGATTTTTGGATTTTTTAGGGAGGAAAGAATTTATAAATTCATAGCACTATTTATGTCACTTATTCCTCAAGGACAATGTTATTGCAAGTTAGCTTGTGGTGTGCATTTTATCACCCATTTTCATTGTAAAAAATTGTACTTTGCTGATTTATTGGCCAACATAAAATTGTTTTCAATTAAAACACATATTTAGAATTAAGAATTTCTACCTTTATAATGTTGTGGGTGTTAGTATTGAAATATACCACATCAAAAAATTTATAGCCTTTGGAATTGACCTTAAATTTCATAGCTTCCTTTGATGACAAAGTTACCCATTTTGTTAAATCTTTTTCATAGCATGTAAACCTAATCATTAATGTAAAGTTGTATTTTACCATTTAAATAATTATTATTATTTTAAAAATAGATGCTTTATAAATTTATATTCTATTTTTTTTAAATAATAGTTTTTATTTAAAACAAAGTTTAAAATAACCTAGCTAATTTCACTTATTATCTTTTACCCATGATCTTTCATCCAACATTGTCATAAGGATTTACTTTTTTAAAGTCATATATTATGCATCGTAGTTTCGTCCAACATTGTCATAAGGATTTAATTTTTCTAAAGTCATATGCATCGTAGTTTAAGGTTTAAATTTGTATGTCTAAAGCTTTGAAAACTGAATCTAAGCCATATGTCTAAGAACTTAGAACCACACGCCCATACAAGAGTAAAAAATCATTTAGAACCATATGCTAAGTCCATCGTTCAAGTTTTCCATGTTATATATCCAACTATATGCATTGATACATATATGTGGTATAAAAATAATATAAATGTGAATCTTTCCCTTTCCTCCATTATCCTTCTTCTTGCGGGTTTCAAAGTGGTGCAGCCTCTAATTTAGATTTGAGAATCGATTGAATCGTGGTACTATGCCGACTCCGATGGGATTATGATTTTTATGTTTATTTTGCAATCAGAACATGGTATATTTGATAAGAAGAATCCAAAGTTTGTGGAATCTTGTGCCATGCCTATGCTGAATTTAAATTAGCATTGGATCATATCAAATCACTAGAATTTCACGGGCGCGCCAAATCGCCCTGTTAAAGATAACATTGCGAAGGACAGGGGCAAGGATGAGCTTCTGGGTATCAAGTCCTAAGTCAGTTTTAAATCGAAACTTCAAGACATCATCAATATCAAGTGACAAGTGTGCCAACTCACTACTCTGTCTGAAAGTTACCACAAAATCTCGAGCTCTATATTGTCAAGAATGCTCATAGGTATCGAAAAAGCTTCCAAGTGTCATGGCGAATACCAAGAAAAAATTCATGTGCCATAACAAAATATTATGAAGGGTTTGTCTTTGAGAGGAAGAGATGAATAACTCATGCATTTGTAGCTTATGGTTGGTATTCCTTCAGATACAATTTGTGATTGCAATTGGGAGTGTAAAAATTGAAAATTTCTCTGAATAAAAGAAACCTCCTAAACTGGAGGAGTATAGAAGTTCATCTAATTTATCAGAAAATATGTTTGCAACTACAAAATGTCTCAGTTTGTTTAATTATTATGACAATGCAAACCCTATAAATGATGAAATGCATGATTCCACTGGGAAATCTAATTATGAAATGAAGTTTCGTGGTGGTGGAAACTTGTTGAAATTCAGAGCTCAGGTAGCAGTTTGACTTCACCACAAAATGTCCTCCTAGACTGGGGCATGATTTTCTAAGAGCAGACCATGATAAGAAGGGAACTGTATATTTGTGGATGGCTTTGTGATCGCAGATACTGTTGATAAGAATAATGAGAGTATGTATATGGAAGTGAGACAAAATTCCTCAGATACTCAAGAAACATAAAAAGAGGGAAATCCCCAATATCATGACAGGATTTGTATGGGATTTCACAAAATAGAGTGCTGAAGAAAATTATACATCAGTTTTAGTTCAATGATGGTTATTGCTAATGCTTTGCAATATTCTTCTGAGGATAGTAGTGTGGTGTCTAAAGGGAAGATATCAAGCACATTCTTTTTATAGCATGTGTGCTTCAGTTTAAGAGTTTCAGGGTTTGTTCCTAGTGTTTAACAACAGGCTTCGATACTGCAAAGGCACCAATTCAACGACAAATGGCATTAAAGGATGATCTTTACCAAATATGATACAAGCAACAGAAGTCCTTTATTCTTGGGTAAATTCATACAACGCATGCATTGAGGTATCATGTTCTTTTAAAGAGCTTTATCCCCATACCAATCTTAGAAATATCTCCTAGCAGTTCCAGAATTGTCATTTTCAGCAATTCCAGATTCGATGGAGAAGAATTAGCAGTTGAGATATTATTTCAGCATTTCCAGGAAGAGTTTTAGCATTTACTAATTACATGTGGCAGGAAATCTGGATCATTCAAAAACTCTTCAAATTTCAGTTGAAATCTTTTCTATTTCTATGTTTAGTCAAAGAAAATCAATAGTCCTAGATTTGATATAAATAAATTCCATATTTCTTGGAAAAAATATCACATAGAGAATTGGCGATCAAAAGGAGATAGAGCCTAACTTTTTAATTAGTTATACCATTCAAGGAGGATTGACATTGGAATCAACTCCAGATTTTAGGGAATCCAATGTAATCATATCCAGCAATTCAAGGCATTGATTTAGGGTTCTCAAGAAGCATTAAAAGGCTAGTTGAAGATAGAAATGAGGATCTTCTTCCTTTTGGAAGAAAGAAAGAGTGTTCCAAGAGCTCAAAGAACTATGCTAGATTTGTATGGGATATGGGATTTTGTCTCTGTAATGGATCATTATCAAAGATTCCAGAAGGTTTTATTACCAAACTACAAAATTCATATGTTTTCCTATCTATCTTTTGCTTCTCACTTGAATTAAATATCAAATTGTTGAGTATCAATAGTTGTTCATAAATTGTGGAATCCTATGCAATGAAGACTCTTTGCATTTTCCCATTGTTTATGTGGTTTATTCAGGTGTTATATATTCATTTATAGAAAATATTTTTGTCTTTTGCATATTAAGTCTTATGAATCTCCAAAGTTGATCTAGTATAGTTTCATATTTGTTTCTCTAAATGCTTCCATCTTTCAATATAAATCTCCACTGTCTAGTAACTAGCCTGATTACCTTTGATCCATGGCATGGTATAATGAGTCTGAACCTTTTCCCCAATCCTAAACTGAGTCAAGTCTCTCTGAGCTACCCACACAAAAAATCATTATAAACTGAGGTTCCTAAACTTTTTATTATTGCAGTCAAGTGCAAACTTTAGTATTAACAGTGGGGCTTGTCAAGCTTATCAAATTTTATTGGCAGAGATGTAAGATTTTTGAAATCTGATAGAGGAAATGCATCAAACGTTGCATATGGTACTAGATGATGGGAAGGTGGGGTCGTGCATCTACATGGATGTACTGAGATAGTGATTTCTTCTAGTGCTAGTATGAACCGTTGTCAAGCAAGTGACACAATAATTAGGCCCTTTATAATATAACTTCTGAATATGCTCTATACAACCTCTAAATACCTAACACAGAGCAATTTTAAAGTGAGATCATGTAATATTTTTCCCTAGATAAGTACAATCTACGAAAATTGATGTACTTGATGTGCTGCACAATAATATATAGGTAAAATTTCTTAATATTCAATATTTTTAAACCATATTGACAATATATATAAAAAATTTCAAGTCCATATTTTTTGGTCTTAAGTTTAGAATTAGGAATTTCTAACTATGTCATGTTGTAGGGTCTGTCGAGATAATTGATTTCTATAGGTGGTATTATTTTTGTGGGTATATTCTTTTTTTCAAAGAAAACCTCACATGGTAACCCTTGTCATTTCCCTATATTTTGTGGATGTTACTCAATGTAAACCTATCACAGCTGATTATGAAAATTCACCCAATAGAGGACATGTATTGATACATGCAACAAAGGAAACTAGCCCACAGATCAACCCCAAGACCTCCTGGATGAAGCTCAAATAACAAAACCACTCGATCTATCCTACTGGGCTTTTTTCGAGGATATGTATTTAAAGAGAGAGATGTTTTGAACACTCATTCCCAATCAATGCCTTGTAATCCAGATGCAGACTTGCTAGAAAGAAAGGTGGAATTCTATAGATGAACATACAAATATACACCAATAAAATTGAAATTTCAACTCTTCTAATCCAAGTCCTTATGTTGAAAGCTTAGTCTTTATTGACATAGATAAAAAAAACTGAATTTAACTTTTCCTAGCGTTGCCATTCTTTTCTCTCATGATTGTATTGGTATTTTTGGAGTCAGACCCTCACCTTCCATGTAATGCCTAATAAATCAATATAAAACTTGGTTGTTTGGGAGTAGAATGATCTTCCAGTTTTATGACAAAGTAATTGCTTCAGTATTTCATTTTGTTACTCTAAAGGTCCAAGACACAAACATTTTTATACTATACAGAGTACATCCATTTCACTCATGAGAATCAAGGTCCATTCCTATATATTTAGTATTATTATTATTTTTATGCTCATTGTTCACTAGTTAAAGTTTGTGTTACTTAGAAAAAGATGTCAGACTGTGAACAAAACTGGGTCTTGTGCAGTTCTCTTTTATCATCTCCAACTTCAACCTTCTGTATGTTGCTTGTCACTGGACTGGAGAAGGCATCTATCTTTATTGTCAGATGAAATTCTTCAAGAAGTTAATACATATCAACTAATTCGGTGTGGACAACAATATGGCACTTGTATTTACAAAGAAATCATACAAACATGGGTAACGTAGGTTGGAAACATTCTAAGCAAAAGTAAATGGGGTCCTGAGGTGGAGCAATCACTCAAGTAGATCAACCATAATTTTCATCGAATGTTTAAGGTAGAGGTGTTGAAGAGGCAGAAAAATATAGATGTGGCAGTGAATGATTTTAGGTGGGCACAACAACAAAATAACTTCAAACACAATCCAAAATATCATGAAGCACTCCTCTTAATTCTGGCTAAAAATAGACAAACCAAGATGTTGTAGAACATACTCAAAGATATGAATACAGATGGAATTGAACCATCCAATACTACTTGTGCAGAGGTTGTACAAAGGTATATCCAAGCTAGACTGCTGAGGCAAGCTATTGATATAGTACATACAATAAAATAGATGAAATGTCAGCATGCATTTTCTCCATATCCAACTCTCATTGGTTCCCTTGCAGAGGCTCATGAGTCAAGCACGACTATTTCTTTGTTCAAAGAAATGCAAGAGGTAGTTTAGGTTAATCTTCTTTATTGTAGGGGAATCAGTGGGGATATCATGTGGATTGCATGTAGACTGTGATGGGTGACAGAATATATGAGTATACCCTTTTAATAGGTCTTCTATAGTTGACTTGGGTTTTCTATATATATGGATTAATTTATTGGCCTCTTATTCATTTCAGGTACAAGATCAAGGGCATATCATGGGATAGTATTTTTCTTTTGGAAACATAATGAAATTAGTTTTTGCCCAATCCTATCAATGAAGTATAATGTGAAACAATGCTATTTTATGCATATTCTAATTAGAGAAAATTTGAAAAATGATTTGATAGAAGACACTTGGAGCTGTCAAATTCCATATGTAACCTATCAGACTCCAAAAACATAAAGAAACATTCAAATATTTCAAAAGAGTTAAAGAAATTGTATCCCAGAAAAATGCACATATGGCAAAAAGAGCCTTACATGGAAATTAAAAAAAGTCGCTTACAAGATGTACAAAACTGCTATACTTTGTGGGTTGTTGCACTATTCATTGTTGACATAACCATATCGTGAAGAAAAACTACCTAGTCATATCAGCAATCTATCTTACAGAGCTCAACAGATTAAGGACCATATTATTTGTCAAACTTTTACAATTATATATATTCTAATTTCTGGGTAATTCTTTACTAAGCCATCAAAATTTTAATAAAATTATGATTAAATTCAACTATCTATTTAGATTTAATAAAATGCTCTTCAGAGAAGGGATGTACCTTTTCGAATCAAATGTTGTGCGGCTTGTTTCCTAACAATGTCCTCCTCCATCCTTGCAACCACAATCCAACCAGGAGGGTGCCTCGGATTAGTCAAGCAACAATCTAGCCTTGTTGATAATAGAAATCTCTGCATCACTGGTAATCTTCATACTCTTGAGATCAATCAGATACCCCTTGGGATCCTGGAAAGTCAATCCTGAAACTAAATCAGACATACTATCAACCTTCAAAGATAGGAGTCCCTCTCCCCTCTCAATCGGTTGAGATATCGGTCACTGGCATCTACGCCCACAATTTCTCAATGTCGTTGGCAGCCTTGCTCTTGGGATCCAACACACTCACATGCTCCTTTTATTTCCCAAACTTCTCCAGCAATGTATCTGGAATGGGAACCAAGATCTTAAAGGTTTTCTTCTTGTTCCAGAGCGAATAATCCCCAATATTTGGTATTTTGTCCCACTCCTCGGTAGAGGGAATATACAATTTCCATGTACTTCTCAATCTCTTATTTGATTTCAGCCTTGCCTCTTGCCGGTCCTTGTGGCGAGAGTCCATTCTTTTATCAATTATCTCCCAGACGGCATAGGATCCATTCTCAGCTTCATCGTATTCGGTAAAGGAAAACATACCTACAACATTACCCTCAAATTCATCAAACTTTTGATTCTCATCATAAACCTTTTCATTTTCTGCTTCTTCTCCTCTTTAACCGCCCGTTGCCCTTGTCACGCCCTATTCCCACTGATGGTGGTGGTAGAACAGTCTGTCAGGTATGGGGCAGCCATACCCTTCCGGATCAAGATTTAGATTGATACCCCGTAGATTGAAGTACAAAGCCTATTGGAGAGTTGTGGTCCGCTAGTGGGAAGGTTTCAAATCCGGAGACAGATAAAGATCCATAGTTATAAGTGGCAGAGTCCTTTGTAGTGGATATTTTCATTGGGGATCGAGAGCCATGTCCAGTAGCTATGTGCAAAGGAGCCAGAAGCTACAACGTAAAGCAGGATAATAAGCGCCAAATAGGCTAATCCCACCAAAGGGATTTAGAGACCTATGTAAATCAATCATTGTGTATTCAAAGAAGATAACATTGGAGTTAGTTGAGTTATAGATTCTATTTTCCTATATCGAGATTAAAATCCTAATACCAATCCCTCGCAAGCCTAATATCATACCATGTTATAATCCCCATGGC
Source organism: Pseudotsuga menziesii (assembly GCA_001517045.1). NCBI lineage: Eukaryota > Viridiplantae > Streptophyta > Pinopsida > Pinales > Pinaceae > Pseudotsuga > Pseudotsuga menziesii. The sequence continues at coordinate 198,513 of LPNX010279627.1, forward strand.
CCCTCATCCTGGCCGCGCCACATAGTTTGCAGAGGTTTTGTGTTGAGAAAATCCAATCACGGCTGTGGAAGAGCCAGGGCCTGCATTCCTCGTGTAATGGGAAACAAGAGCATCAGGCTGGAATTGTTTGACACCCATACTGGCACAGATTCGATCCTTCTGTCCATAGGTGTTTTGTGAAAGGAGTGAGCTAGCTATGGAGCAATCCTCCCTCCATCGGACGGAGGAGGAGCAAAGTCAACGTTAATTTTGCTCCTCCTCCGTCCGATGAGGGAGGATTGCTCCATAGCTAGCTTACTCCTTTTGTGAAATAGAAAACCCTCTAAGAAACCCTTTGTATTCCTTGGCGGTCTTCAATATCTTGCTTGAGATTCTCGATAGTTGAAGAATCATCGACAAACTTGAGCGAGAGAGTTGTCCCCGATGGTATTGGAAGGAATAGCCTCATATTGGAGGCAACATAAATGGAAGATGTCAAGGAGTTTGAATACATTGTCCATGAATACGTAGGCTATTGTGGAGGCCTTGACGGGGTTTTGTATAGAACAAAAGTAAGCATATTTACAAATATGTTCAACCACCATGATCAATGATTTCTTTCCAAAATTTGGTAACTTCACATTGAAATCCATTGAAATGTCAGTTTTCACCATGGAAGGAATTGGTAAAGGTTACAATTCCCCTAGAGGCTTCACTATATTCCCCTTATGTTGTTGGCATGTGACATAGTCATCCACAAAGTTGTGGATTTCTTTCTTCATGCCTCCCCCAAAAAATGAACACTCAATTCGTTTATATTTTTTTCCTTATGAAATTATGAGTCACCTAGTGTAGTAGAGGAATGTAATTCAAATAGAATTATGGATTTAAATGTTGAATTATGGACCAAAAAATATGTCCTCTACAGCATAATGCATCATCTACAAGATAACATTGATGTGCATGTGGATAGCATTCTATTTGGTGGATAATTTTCACTATTTTGACATCAACTAACCATTATTGGGATACATTTTCTATGCAATTGGGCACTGGTAATAATAAATCAAATAGCGAGCCTTCCTTTTCATACTTCCTAGAGAGGGAACCAACCATCATGTTCTCCTTTTTCTTCTTAAAGATGCTCTTATAGTTATAGCCTAAGATTTTAGTGACTCGTTTTTTATTAGGGAGGATGGTCTCTATTATAATAAATATTCCAAATTGTGATGATTTGTTTTAATTTAGAACTGAAAATCCATTTGTTAAGGGAACCACATACCAACTACATTAATAGCAACCAACAATTCATTTTTCATAAGTATAATTATATCACACAATTTCTCACTTGTGAAGACTAAAGGACGCCCCTCTTGCATTAACACTACCTCGATACCTTTGTCGAAAGTGTCACATTCCAAGGAAAAAGTCTTAGTGAAGTCTAAGGCTCTTACCATGAGAAATTCAAATCCCTACCACCTTATACAAATTCGGTTTTGGGTATGTTGAATAAATGTCGATTATGTAGTCCCAAAATTCAAATTTCCAAATCAACACAAAAATAGAGTCACTATGTTTCACAAGAAACTTCTACATTTTGTAAAATCGTATTTTTATATTTTGTGAAAGTGTGATTAAATTATATCCATGGATTTACTCTCCAGTCTTATATGAAATAGTATTATGCCTTTTTCCACTCACAAGTGCCCAATTTCGAAATAAAATAAAAAACAATTTCATGTTTAAGAAAAAACAAAAAATACTTTCATTAAAATTTGTTTTTAGATTATTATCAAATTTATAAAAAAAATGAAAATAACATCTTACTAGAATTTGTAGTGGCATCCAGAGGAGAAATTTCAAATTGTCTAGAGAAATGGGTGTTAAATTCAGTAGGTGCTTCTAACTTCTGAGGCCCGTAACCAAAAATCAAGTGTGTATGAAATTCCACATGTGGTGCTTGCTAAATTCAGTAGCTGATAAATTGTTGGTGTTTGGTGGGTGGTTGGGTTAATTTCTTCATTAACAGAGTTTAAAACTAACTTCTCCTCCTAAAATGGTACCCACCTCTATCTTGGAGTTGCACTTTCAAACTTGAAAATAGACTTATCCTTTGAATTAAGGGAATAAATGTAGGGAAAGGGACTAAAAGAGAGGTCACAACCCCATATTGAGACAACACTAGGCCAATATAGGAAATTAAGAAAAAAGGGAATGAATGTAAAGCCATTCCCATACAAGGAAAACTAACCTACCTAGGTTGTAGTTTATAGTCTACAAATTTTCTAATGGTGGTATTTACTGATGAAGTCTCTAAAATTCTTGGAGATATTTATGATCCACTCATGTGCGTTCTAATGATATAAAGCTTTGCATTATTTCTCTTTACTAGAATCAATACCTAAGTGTTCATATGAAGTACACCCATTCCCTTTGTAGTGGTTGCATGGAGATAGCTATTTTAATTTAAACTATGATGACTCTGCAACAGTAGAAGGTAAGGTAAAGGTTCATAGAAAACCTCTGTCGAATGCATGTGCACCAATGTTCTTCAAATTGAATGCTGATGGAATGCTAGTTGGGGGATGTGAGGGTAAGTGAGTAAGAGTGAAAGGTTGTGCAACCTTATTAGTATATTGTTGGAGACATTTACCACCATACACATTCTTTTTGGTCAATTTGGCCTAGTTAAACCACTATCCTAAGTATTATTGACTTAATTGACATCAGAGGAGCACTAGATGACATCAGCTAGATCACACCCATGCCTACCTTCAGTCAAAGAGGCTAACTTAGCCTTCTCCTACATTCGGACAGGCTAACTAGAGCACTCCGGGGCTGATCTAAGTGTCATTAATGCCCCATGTTGCTAACTGATGGTTACAATCAGTTAAACAGAGCAGTGAAGGTGCCCTCCTTCATTAAATTGACTATTTATTGATTATTTAATGAACTGGAGTCAACAAAGGCACCTCCAACCACTTCTAATGTTCAATTACACTTCAGTTAACCTCATTGGGGTTCATTGGAGTCATTGAAGCACTACCACTTGTTGGTTGGATTGCTGTGACATGTGTCTGGCCTACTTTCAATTAGACTCAATCATGTATTTCACTCCAACTTTAGTTAGGGCTCAGTTGAGTCAATTATGGTTTTGATCAGTGGTTAACTGGAGTGTTGACTATGGCTTACATTCAGTTAAGCTAGACTCACTCATTCAATTCGAATGACCTCCTTGGGAATTTGAATTTCTTTGCAATTCATGCTTGCAGCATGATCATTGTATTGTATTACTCATTCTTTGTGTGAATATACAGAGTGGCTACTCATTTTGTAGCACAATTACACCATTTTCATGTCTTATTGTTATTAATCTTTTATGAGACTGTGCTTGAGTCCCTAAATTACTGTGCAGATTAATATGGTATCATAGCTCACGGTGAGACAAAGCTTAGATCTCTCAAAAACAAGGTTTTTGACAGATCTTGCATGAAAATTGAGCAATAGCTCAAAAATCCAGCACTACAGTAGAATCCAAGGATTACCACTTTATACCCCAAGTAAAGAACTGGTTGATCAAGCTTGCTTGATTGACTATGATGGTTGTGATGAAAGCCTAAAATGTGCAGGCTTTCCGAACTTACATTGCCCCTTTTGTTGTGATTTTCAGGTTTTTGACAAGTGAAAGCATTCGCTCCAGCAAATTCAGATGGCTTCTTCCATAGATCTCTTGACTCCGTTCAATTTCCACTCATGGAAAGGAGACATGGAGATCCAGCTACGCTCTAGATGACTCTATAAGATCACCATGGACACTGAAGAAGAGCCTGGTTCTGTAATAGATAAATATAGATTCTTGAACAACAAGGATGAAGCATTCGGATTCTTGTGCCTCTCTGTTTCCCAGGATCTTCTTTTCCATCTTTCGGGATTGAAGACCCCAAAGGAAATTTGGGACAAATTGGAAGCCCTATATGGAAAGCAGGATGATTTGAGAGTTTACCAACTCGAAAATGAATTAATGTCTCTCCAGCCCTCCAATTTCAAGACCTTGAATGACTTTTTTCAGAAAGTTCAAGCACATTGTCTTACTATTGAAGCAATGCAAAGTGGAGAAAGAGGATGATCAGCTCATCCTCATCGTACTCTCCGAACTTGGAGCTGATTATTCAGCTTTTGTCTCTACATTCCATGTGGGGAAGCTCACAACCTTTGGATTGAAGATGCCTTCATTGAGTCCCTAATAAGTGAACATGATAAGCTTGTCCAGATGAGGATCATCATATCCTCTCATGATCAAGCCCTCCATGTATCGGGGCCCAAAGATCTGAAGGGTAAAGGAAAGCAGTAGAAGAACCTAAAAACTAAATTTGAAGCTCCTAATCCTAAAGTTGAAAACCAACAGCATGATGACTCTTTCGGCTCAAAGAAGAACAAAGGAAAAGGGCATCATGGAAAGGAAAAAGTCAAGTGTTCATACTGCAGGAAGGACTTCCACCCTGAACATGCATGTATGAAGAATAATCTTGATGAAGCTACCTCTCTCCTTGAGAGAAATCACATCAATATTCCGGAAAGCTTTCGGAGGAGAGATCAGTAAGATCGGGAACCACAGCATGAAAAAGGTCATGCACTCATGGAAAGCACTTCGAAGTCCAAAGCACTCTTGATTGATTATGGAGCTTCGAACCACATGATGGCTGAAAGAGACTGCTTTTCATCCTTGGAGACTGGCAAATCCATCCCTATCCACATGGGAGATGACTCCACCATCATTTCAGAAGGACAATGTAAAAACCCCAAATTTTCACAAAAATTTAAAATTTTGAGATAACAAGAAATGCTAAAACCTCCGGTCTACTAACAGCTAACGGTTTGCAATAAAAGAAACAGTCAAGTAATTAATTTCACTAAATATTATTTATATTAACTCAACAGTTCATTTTATTTTGTAACAAGAATAAAGTCTTCTTGCGTGCTGCTTTACTTCAGTTTATTGATGAGTCTTTTCATGTCAAGTAGGTGGAATCTAACTTTTGAATCCGAGGCTTACTTAGCAATCGTGCTAACGCAGATGAATACTGGTTCTTACAGGTTTACAGGTATGATTGAATGAGTACGTATTAGAAGTTCTTTAAAAATATCAGCAATATTTATTTTCAATTAAAAAGCTTAGTAATTAAGCTACTAAACTCTAAACAACTTTAGTAAGGTAAAACCATTTGGCTTCCTTCAGTTTTTCTTGTAATCATGTTCAGAAGTAAGTAACAATAGTAAGATATGTTTGTGACTCTAAGCATTAGAATCTCGGTCACAAAGTATTTCTACTTTAGTCTATGTATTTTGTAATGTTATAATGATTGCTTTGTCAGTATTTATGCAATAGTACACTATCTTGTATGTGTAACAATTGACCCACATTTCGCTTCTGCAAGATAACTTACAGCCTGTTAATCTTTGGACAATATAAGTTCGATTTTGCAAACTGCAAACCATCATGCCTTCCTACATGAGATCATGGTTTTCCTATATTTTATTTTCAAGTCAAATCCTATGGTTCTAGTAATTTTGGATTCAATAGGATCATTCCTATTCTAGTTATCTTCTTTAGTTCTATAACTACTTTACTACCCATTTGATCTGGTGAATCTTTAGTAATCTTCAAGTTAAGTCATAACCCAAAATTCATCAAAGTATTGTCGCTTTGAACTGTGTAACAGAATTTCATAATAGTGTTTTTACAATAAGTTTTGTACTACTTCAAAGTTATGTTATCAATTGAGTTATTATTTCATGTAAGTCTTATAGACATGCATAAACTATTTTTTTGATAGACATTCAGTCTATAATTAGTTCATAATCATAAACGTATTTCAATTAGAGTTTATAATCCTCTCAACTGTTACATTAGGCCATTTATAAAAATTATAACTTGTGAAGTCTTTGTATAAGAGATTTCCCATGTATAAACTAAAATCTTGTGCAAAAGAAAACTATAGTTAATGGGTGATGAGCATGAGTTCTCCCATAAAACATTTGATCTCTTATCTATAGTGAATACCTAAAACATTGATCTATATCTATAAATAAGACATGAATTATTTGATTTCTATCAAATAATAAAAACGATGTTTAGAGGAAAGATATGTAACTATTTAAACCGCAATTGCGATGTTGTAATAGAATAACATAAGGTTTATAGTGGATTGAGTCTTATGCACGAATGATTATTGGGCTTTAACGAAGGTTTATAAGTGACATTTCTTGATAGGTCAGTGTAACCAAAACTTTGATATTCTCGTCACTACACTAGTATATAATAAGGCGCATATGATTATTGATTTGCATGGCAAAATTATTGGGTTGACATCATAGTTTAAATCTTGCTCCAATGATTTAATAATTGGATTTTGTTTTTACGCAGGCACTATAGAACATGACCCATTTCCATGTTTTAATTTGCAGACGACGTGGTCGTTTCCTGACCAAGCGTGGGAAATATAAAACATTGTTGAAACCTAACCCTTATCATTTCCTTTCCGCAGTTTGCGCTAGCCCTTGAGGCTGCTCTGCTTGGCTTCCATGGCGGTCATCGGTCCTCCTTGCTCCGGTTGTCTTGTGTCTTGGTGCCATGCTACATTTGTCACCAGTGCGTGGTTTTAAAAACCATTCTCAATGGTTGGGTTCTCACTCTGCGACTTGTAGAGATAGTTGTCTCCATTGACTTGATGTTAGTGATATTCTCCTTCCATTATCCTCATGGCTTACGATCTGTTCCAGTTTTCTTTGCAGTCCTCATGGCTTGTTGTTACGTGAGGTTTTTACCTTGTAGGTTGTTTGAGTCTTCATTTGCACAGCCTATAGGTGACCATGCTTCGACGAGGCTGTTCGGCGTTTTCAACTAACAAGTAAATAATAAACTTAGAGTTCAATTTCTTCGTTGCAAATACTTTGTTGTTACTGTGGTTTGTATAGGTATTTGTTAACTGACAATGGTCTACTACCTTACTTGCAGGTGCTCACCACTGTAAGCTTTTACGATGATAAAAATAGACAGTCACCAATGAAGGTCGTGGCTCGTGGTTCATTTTCGGGTAAGCCCCATGGTCCATGTGTTGGGTTTACACCCTACTTGCATCAGGGTGGTCAATGGAATCACCCAGGGTTTGGGGAAACCCTCCCTCGACTCACCACGAGTTATGCTGTTGTTTTTATAGGTTAATGTTGTAATACCTAGAATCAAACCCTTGCTAGTCGATGGGTAGACTCGATTTAACTGAGCACCGTAAATAGTTTGATGATGGCTTTATGGCCTATTTAAGTTAGTAGCTTTTGTAATGACAGTGTTGTCTTTAAACTCATTTTGGTTTAATAGATGTCTATATTATACTCTGTGAAATATTAGGGTTTTACCCTTCTTGAATGTAAATGAAGTTTTATACTTTGATTGAATACTTTGTAAGGGTTTATAAATAAAGTTTTGAGACTGATACTTACGGTCGTAACTTAATTCTTGCTTGTTTTTATTTGGAGCTATAAATTAGGGTTTAACCTGTAAAAACCCTCGTTTAATATAAATTATTCTAATTATAATAATTACTCAGTCTTTTATTAGCCTGGTTTATTAATAGTTACATAATTAAATAAATTTGCTTTATTACTTCAATATTTTGTTATTTGTAAATGTAATACTCATAAGGGTTTTAAACCCTATCTTTCACCTTCACATGTACACTCTGTTTGTATAAAAGAAACAGTTTCTTATTAATTACTTTTTATATATGTTGATCAGTAATGTGTTCCATTTCTGTGTATAATTTTAGTCAGTTCTTTTAATGATTAAGAAGAACTATTCTTATGGTTATTCTAGGTTACTAATGTATATAAGAATATAGATAGATTATGCTCAAAAACATGAGCTAGGGTTTTTACCCATTTAACTTTTATAAAGTAATAATTCTTGTATTGTTATTTTGTTAATTCGATTCTGTCACATGATTTCTTCAGTTTGTTTAAAAGAATTAATAATTTATAACAATATTGTTTGTTGTTTATAATAATATTATTCGGATTATTAATATTATTATCTGTGAATAATATATTTTCTTAAGTTTATGTTTGTATTTATATATATTATTAAATAAGACTGAGAACAGTCTATAATAGTTGAGTTTAATTAATGAGATTATTTTATGAACTTGGTGAAAGAGATGAGAACTTTCATCTTGTCAATACTCCTTACATCTAATTTGTCTGTAAGTGTGTAAGGACAGTTCTTTATTATTAATACTTTATGCATAGGTTACTACTGTCTTTAGTGGTTAATACTAAGAAAAGAATTATGTAAGAGTTATCCAATTCTTATTTAGAGTTCAAAGAGTTGTAGGTAAATTAGCTAATACTATTGGAAAAGAAATAAACTAACAGAATTATAATTACATCTTTGCTTAACATAAATAATAAGCATTCAACTGACAATTCTATTTCTTCTATTTCAGTATAGATGTATAGTTTATAGAAGTAGGTACTGTGTAGAAGAATGAATTACATACTTGAACATACTACTGTTATTAAAATAATATGATTATGTTTCTTTTCTGATATTCTAAATACACAGTCTAGATCTGACAACAAATCTATGAAACGGTTTAATATTCTTTCTGGAAAAACAACTATCTACTGAAAGAAAACATTTCAATACTCTGAAAAACATAAGTACTCTATTCATTTCATGTTCCTATCATACTTCATTCATTTAAACACACTACCTGTGCTAGAGTACGATATGGATTACTCCAGATGGGGAAAAACACAGTTAGGATTTATTTTTCATCTAAGAATAGATTCAGCATTAAAAAAACTACGATATTTCAAATTAATAGTTTACAACATCACATATAATCATTCATTATTTGTTCACACACAGATATAAACTTTAACACAGAAATTAAAATATAGTGGAACCTGTTTTTAAAGCTGGATGACAACAGCGTTAGGAGGCCGTTCCTCCCTACCAACTCCTGGAGAGCGCTCAAACAGCGACTTCTCAGGACCCTCGAGCCTATTCTGGTCTCCTTGGCTGGAACTAGGTGGAGCAATCAACAAAGTACTAGTCCAAAGACTCAATACCAACTCTGCACACTGCAGCAAGATCTTTCAGCTGGAAAGATATACTAGATCAACTTCTTGTAGTTTATCCCTCAAACACCTTCCTCAAAAATTCCCTTCCCAATGATTTCCTTGAAGTGCATTCACCTGAATGATTCTTCTCCTGGAATGAACAGCCTCAGCCCTCTTCAATGGGTACTTTTATTAAGATTGCCTAGGTCTTTTTTTGGGTTAGTTGTCATTAATTGAGCCACCTACTCTGATCCCACTTTCTTGGGGGATCATGACCCCAAATGTAGGGAGGTTGCCACCTGCAACATAGGAAGTGTTTGAGGATGCTGCCACTTGTCTATTTGCTCTCCACCTAGTCTCCTACACCAACTTGACCAGTAACACTCTTTTTAACAACTCTCCCAAGCTGTTGTCTCCACTTTTATTTATTTAAAAATTAAAATATTCAGAATTACATTCCACATCCTTGACTCTGATGAGTCATTAGTTACAACTTTAACATAAAATTTAACATAATGTCTTGGAATAAAATCAAACTAAGATAATATTATTTGGAAAAATTGGGGCATGTGACAAACAAGGTACGGTTGATCTTGAGAATGGCTATTTTTCAAATGTTTTGTATGTACCGTCTCTAGCATCAAATCTCCTTAGTGTCTATCAGATGACACATACAGG
>LPNX010279627.1:210638-318848 GCA_001517045.1 Pseudotsuga menziesii
ATCGGCTAGATCACACCCACGCCTACCTTCAGTCAAGGAGGCTAACTTAGCCTTCTCCTACATTTGGGGAGGCTAACTGGAGCACTCTGGGGGTGATCTAAGTGTCATTAATGCCCCATATTGCTAACTGATGGTTACAATCAGTTAAATAGAGCAGTGAAGGTGACCTCCTTCATTAAATTGATTATTTATTGATTACTTAATGAACTGGAGTCAATAGAGGCACCTCCAACCACTTCTGATGTTCAGTTACACTTCAGTTAACCTCATCGGGGTTCATTGGAGTCATTGAAGTGCTACCACTTGTTAGTTGGCTTGCTGTGACATGGGTCTGACCTACTTTCAGTTAGACTCGGTCACTTATTGCACTCCGACTTCAGTTAGGGCTCAGTTGATTCAATTAGGGTTTTGATCAGTGGTTAACTAGAGTGTTGACTACGGCTTACATTCAGTTAAGCTAGACTCACTCATTCAATTCGAATGACCTCCTTAGGAATTTGAAATGCTTTGTCATTCATGCTCGTAGCATGATAATTGTATTGTATTACTCATTCTTTGTGTGAATATACAGAGCGGCTACTCATTTTGTAGCACAATTACACCTTTTTCATGTCTTATTGTTATTAATATTTTATGAGACTGTGCTTGAGTCCCTATATTACTATGCAGATTAATAAATGTTGTAATATTAATAACTACCATTCTTGACCTAGAATCAATCCATTGTGACGAGAGAATCAAGCCGCATCAATTCTGAATCAAGTCACAACTTTGAATACATCGACTTTGAAACCGTGAGGGGTCTATTCTTTTCTCCATGTGAAGCTACCACAGATGATATAAAACATCAACACCACATTCCCCTTACTTTCACTTTGTGCTACCCTGCTAAAGTCCACTATGACAATGTTAAAGAAGACAATGCCAATAGCAGGTTACCCTGAGGGGTTTATTCTTTTATTAATGTGAAGCTTCCAAGGATGATATAAACTCTCAACACCAAATTCACCTCGCCTTCATTTTATGCTACCCTGCTAAGGTCGACAATGAAAACGTTTAATACCACGATGCCAATAAGGTCGACAATGACAACGTTTAATACCACGATGCCAATAACATGTAGTTTGACATGTTTTGGCGCCCACATATGGATTTTTAGTGGTTTGAAATTGGTGTAAAATGATTCTTTTTCAAATTTTAATCTAAGGTGAAGAGATGGATAAAACAAATGAGTACTAAATGACACATGGATGGAGTGCACACATAAATGACACATGGATGGAATGCACACATTTTAGTTTTCAGTTTTTCAATTTAATGTAAAATGAATTTTTCAAATTTTAATCTAAGGTGAAAAGATGGCTAAAACGAGTGACTACTAAACGACACATGGATGGAATGCATGAAATATGAATTAAAATATTATCATAAGTATTTTTCTAATGTCCTTAAGAGTACAAATAGTACAAAGAAATGTCCTTAAGAGTACAAAGAAAGTTAGTTTTTGTGTTAATATTGATATCCACTTCTTGTGCCTTGGATGTTCTTGGTAAACGAGGGTATGGATGGGGAGGTTGTCCAAAACAACCTTGTAGGATGACATTTTGGCAGCACAATGATAGGTGGTATTGTACTACCTTTCTGCAAGGGGGATGTACGAGGAGGGAACTACTAAACCTAATGGCCATATCAGTTAATGTAAAATGCAATGGCTAACAATATTTTTATGGTCAACACCTCACAACCTCTATTACTTGTTATTAACTCCAATATCTCAAGTCCTGCAGTATAAAGAAGTATTATGACATGCATCATGATCGTGGGTATGGATGTTGTCATCATCATCATCATCATCAATGCCATATGGTACATCAACATCATCTTGATCATCATCCTCATTATCATCATCATCGTCAGCATTAAGTACATCATCGAAAAAATCATTGTCATCATTGTAATTATGGTCACTAATATGACATTAGTGTTCTTAATCACTCATCGACATTAGGATTAATGTCATGTAATTGTTAAGTTCATTTATGTGTCATTACAGTCATTTCAATGATAATATGATTGTTTAGATGTCATTACAAACATTTAGGTTCCATTTGAATCAATTAGGATCCAAAATTGATACCATGTGCATAATCATCATTGGCATCCACATCGTCATCATCATCATACAATAAATCAACATCATTGTCGTCGTCATAGTTATCATCAATATAATTGTGATAATAATGAGCAAGGAGCCCTACTACCTCACAAGAATGGATGATATAGTCTTATACTTATCAAATCAGATCCATACACTCCATCACAATTATCATAATGCATCATCGTCATGTTGTTAGGGCCAATCAGATGCCATTAGGGTATATCAAATGTTGTTGGGGACACTCAAATTCCATTAGAGCAATTTAGGTGACATTATGGTAATTTACCCCTCATTAGGATTAATCAAGATCTAAAAGTTCCATGGTTATGATAATTTACGTGCCACTATGATAAATCAAGATCCAAAAGTACTATCACATGAATCATGATCATTGACATTGACATTGATATATCTGATAGTATGTTGTACTTTTTCCGAACACATTTCCTAGCTCTAAACCTAATGCAATTCCTAGCATGGTTCCTTTCAAAATTTCTAGCATTATTCCACACATTATACCTGGATCTATACATGGGGCTATGTTGGATGTTTTCTAGGCACAATTCCTTGCTCTATACTTGGCACCATGTTGGGTGTTTTTCCTACCAAAATTCATGGCACAATTCCTGTCGCTAACCCTGGATTAATATATGGTGTTATGCTATTCAAGACTTTTTTTGGAGGCTATTCTTGGTGTTATATGGGATTTTTTTTTGGATGCTAATTGGGACGTTAATTTGGAAGCTAATTGGTAATTGTGATGCTAATTGGGACGCTAATTGGAACGTTAATTGGGATGCTAATTAGCATCCAAAATAGCGTCAACTTTTAAAAAGGGACACTAATTGGGATGCTAATTGGGACGGTAATTGGGACGCTATTTGGGATGCTAATTGGGACGCTAATTGGGATGCTAATTGGGATGGTAATTGGGACGGTAAGTGGGATGCTAATTGGGACGCTAATTGGGACGCTAATTGGGATGCTAATTAGCATCCAAAATAGTGCCAACTTTTAAAAAGGGACGCAAATAACGCCATTAAAAACACCATCCCATGGAAAAGCATCCAATTTGTCCAAAAAATGATGAAAAATACACTAAAAGTGATCATGGACACTAAAAAGGAAGCTAAAAGAGACACCAATCACATTGTTTTGTTGTAGTGTTATGTGGGAACGAATTCGACGAATTCTGTAAGAAGTGCGGTATAACCAAGTAGAATACTACTCCATACACACCTCAATATAATGGAGTTGACGATAGGATGAATAAGACATTGATGGAAAAGGAAAGGAGCATTCTAAGCAGTGCCGAGATAACACAATAATTATGTGTAGAGGTAGTGGAGACAACCTGTTACTTGGTAAATCAATCACCCACATCGTCACTGGTAGACAAAACTCCACAAGAGGTATGGATGGTAAGAAACCCTCTATTAAGCATCTAAAATTTTTTGACTGTGATGCTTATGTACATGTTCCAAAGGAGAAAAGGAGCAATTTGGATAACAACGCTGAGAAGTGTATCTTTATTGGCTATAAAGATGGTATGAAAGGTTATAATATTTGGAAGCCTATAACTAAGAAGGTTGTTTACATTCAAGATGTTGAGTTTAGAGAGGTCAAATAAGTACACAGGGAGGAGGTGACTCCAATGGAAAAGGAACCAAAGAAGATAGAGTTTGAGTTAGAAGGTGAACAATCTGACTCAACAGAAGAAGAAGAACATCATACCCTAATTTTGTGGAGATCATCTCGAGAAAGAAGGAAACCAGAATGTTATTCCCCTACTTATTTTAGCTCTCATTTTTCTTTGTCTATTACTGATGATGATATGAAAAATGTGAAGGAATCTATTGATTTATAGGATAGTGATGTATGGAAGAAGACCATGGTTGAAGAAATAGATGCCTTGGATAAAAACGAAGCTTGAGATCTAGTTGAGTTACCAGATGGAAGAGAAATCATTGGCAACAAATGGTTGTTTACAAAGATGTTAAATGCAGAAGGTAAATTGGAGAAGTACAAATCCAACTTGGTAACTAAGGGATATTCTCAGGTAAATGGGATTGATTTTGGTGAAATCTTTTCTCAAGTTGAAAAATTAACTTCTATTAGATTTCTTCTGATATTGTTGCTTCTTTTGACCTTCAAGTAGAGTAGATGAATGTGAAAAATACATTCTTGCATGGAGATATTGAGGAATAAATCTACATGAAGCAACCAAAAGGGTTCATAGTGAAGGGAAAGAAATAGTTGTAATGTAAACTAAAGAATTCCCTTTATGGTCTAAAGCAATATCCAAGGATGTGGTACCAAAATTTTGACAGATATGTACTTGGATTGGGGTTTGTGAGAAGCAAGGTTGATCACTGTGTATACTCCAAACATATTGGTGATCACTTCATTAATATAGTATTGTATGTTGATGACATGTTGCTTATTGGAAACAACAAAGACATTATAAAGGAGGTGAGGTCTCAGTTGTCCTCCAAATTTGACATGAAGGATATTAGTGTTGTAAACTTCATTATGGGAATGGAGATAAGAAGAGATCATGAAAACATGAATATCTGGTTAAATCAAAGAAAATATGTTGATAAGGTACTACATGGATTTAACATGCAAGAAAGTAGGCCTATGAAGGCCCCTATTCCTGTAGGTGTAAAGTTATCTCTAGAGCTGTGTCCAAAGACATAGGAAGAGGAAGAAGATATGTCACAAGTTCCATATGCCATTGTAGTTGGAAGTTTGATGTATGCAATGGTCTGTACCAGACCAGACATTTCTAATGCAATGGGAGGGTATTCATATATTTGTATGGCACCAAAGATTATGCAATATGCTACCAAAGAAGACCTGGACCAGACAAAGTAATAGATGTACATGAATTTGTTGATGCAGATTGTTCTAGATATCTTGATCACATAGTATTTATAAGTGGGTATGTAACCTATTTGGATGATCTAATCAATTGGATGAGCAAGAGACATGCTGTGTTTTCACTCTCAAATACAAAAGTTGAATATGTGGTAGCCACACATGCCAACAAATAATTAGTATGGTTGCAGAGACTATGTTCAAGTGTTGGGTCTGTACAGAAATATGTAAGCTTAGATTGTGATATCTAAAGTGCAATATTCTTGGCAAACAACCCTGCTTATCATGCTAAGGCAAAGCATATTGATGTGCAATATCACTTTGTGAGAGATATGGTTGAAGACAAGAAGGTGTTGCTAGAAAAGGTTGAGACCTTGAAGAATGTTGCAGACTCATTAACAAAGTCTGCCAATACAGATAATTTCTCTTGGTGTAGAGAATATGTCAGCATTGATTCCATGAACCTGTGACTTTATGAGTACATGACTCATTTCTATGTGTGAAATTTGGCTTGCACAACATCATAACCGAAGTTATGAATCATGTGAAACCCACCTAGATATAGATTTATTAGCAATTCTTACTTATAAATATTATAGAGAGCATAAAATGAGAGAATAATTTGAGACATAAACTAGATAAACCTCTCTAGAGTATTATTTCCATTAGTGTGCTTATTGAGCAAAAACTAGTACAATATATAAGCATTATCACATGTAATACCTTGGGTAAATACCATGGGAAACAAAATACCATGGCCCCAACAAAGCATACGATTAGCTCACAAATTGTAGGCTTAGATTGAACCAACTCACCCATCAATGACATAAGGCCAAGTGCAAACCCTATATTTGACCATAATGAGGTTCAATGAATAGGAGGGACCAAAGGTGGTATCATAATGAGTTTTAATGAATCATAGGGACCAAACAGGACCAAAAGGACCAAAAGTAGGTTAGGATAGTCAAAATAGGTGTGAACACATGCATGAGGTGGTTTAAGGACTAGGTTTGGACCACTTAATGAGAATTTTGACCAAATACAGTGCATTAGTGCCCTCGGTCCATCCTTATTCATAAAACATGTAAATAGGGATCCTTCATCATTAATTTATGCGTTTGACTCCCCATAATAAGGATCTTGGGTGCACTTGTGGAAAAACATGAACTTATGGCATAACTTCTAGTCAAGTGTGGACAAACTATGGTCCAAATAACTAAACTAGACACTAGAACTCTTTTCACACTAGGTAGAACAACATGAAGTTCCACGGCATAGATATGATGGGAATATTCTTATAAGACCCACCCCCCCACCCCCACCTCTTCAGCCAAAAATGGTACTGAGTAAGCAAAATAGGGCCCAAGCAACAAGGATTATGGTCACCCTTTACACAATTTATTTTCCATGTAAAAATGAGGAAAGAGGCAAAACCTCATGGGGGAAACCCTCCCTCAAGAATGGAAATGGCACAAAGATGATCAAAGTTTATTAAATAGGTATTCTTCTTCACTTGAATGATTTGAATGAACAACTTCTTGGTGAGATACTTGTTGAAGATGTTGTGGATTCCATGATCATGCATCAATGCATCAATGTGTTGTAGACAAAGAACATGTGGAGAGGCCCCTTGAAAGTCATCATTTGATGATGGAGGAGCATCATAAGGATTAATTTTTATGCAAACATAATATGATCTGAAAGTATAATCAATAATGGAAAATATATCTCTGCAAACTCCTTCCCAAAGAGCATCAAAAGACTCAACAAAATCAGCTTCTTGTGTAGATGCCATATCATGAATTAAATCACGTATCTTCTTCCCAAAATGATGAAACACCTTCATAACTCTATAAGTAATCTCACGAGCCTCTGAAATATCAGAATAGGAGTTGTATAGAGAATAAAATATCAGAGGTATAGTGTCTCCATGAGCGAATGGGTCCATAGTAGGAAAATAGTGGGCAACTAGATCACACTGACAGTTGAGCGAACTTGGATGGTCTGGAGACTTGAAATTTGAATCATAGGTGGTGATATAAGGTCCAAACATGTGGAACAATATTCCCATGAGGGCCAATGACATGGATGTCCAACCAATGAATGATATTCAAGACATAAAATCAACATAGATGTTGGGCAAAATATTGTCTTGAATACTTTACCTAATATTTAATTATCGACCAGGGCTGGTAGGCTTAGAGTTGTTACACAATATATGTGAAGGTAGAGAGTATAGTGGTAATACTTTAATAAACAAAAGATTGAAAGGTATTGAGTTGAACTCCTAAGGATCCAACTTAGTTGAGTTAACAAAAATAGAGGACCAGGCAGAGTGGTATCAAATTATATTACTCTACTTGTAAACAATTACTAAAATACAAAGATATGGACAATGTGAAGACAATGAACATTCTTTATAGGAAGGTATATTTTACTGATAAACAAATTACAATGAATAATTTACAACGACTAGTTATACATGCAACTAATAGATGGCCACTAATTCCATTCTCCTTGATTATTTTGAGGATAAGGGTTTACTTTAATCAGGACAGGAGCAGGAGAAGTATCAAAATGGATTTCAAATGAGGAGAAGAAGCTAAAGGGAATCAGATATAACTTAATTTCTACAAAAATATGTAGACTAAGAACCATTCAATTACAAGCTATAGTAAACATAATGATCTATAAACAAATAAATCCTACTTGCAAGAGATAAAATAATATTACAAAGAGGTAAACATGATTTATGAACAAGCGAAAAACTTATAAATATGATCTAAATTATATTCTATGGATTCCTGTAATAACCATATGATTAAGAAGATAAATTGTATTACTATGAGCAATGATACTTAATCTATTAATACATTTAAAACTTCACATGTGAAGGAACAATTCAGATTTAATTACAAATCAACACAAAAGATCAAAACACATAACATAATTCTTTAGGCATAAGGTGAAAAGAAAGAGGAAAGAAGAATGAGGTCTAACAGGTAGTTTAATAATCTTATCTAAGGGTCTCAAGAGAAAATACAATCACTATCTAACTACTACCATTAAAACAGAATCGGAAAACTAAGGAGATAAGCTCAAAACAAATTAAAGATACACAGGGTTGATTGAAAGACTGAACAATAGGTTGGAACGAAGGTCCGTATGGAAAGCAGAACAAACTGTCTGAATGACAATCTGTCTGAAGAAAATATTAAAATTTTGAAAAACAGTAAATTTAAATGATTTATTTTAGAACAACTGACTCATGCATATGTTAATGAAATATGAAAGAGCGGAAAGTAAACCTACTTACTGATTAAATTTATGACAACATAATCTAAACTAACTCATAATTCAAAAAGGAAATTACATTACTAAACAGACTGAAATATAGTTAAGCAAAAGAAGAACTAAATAAAACTAGATTTACTGTGACTTGACCAAAGGAATCTAGTCTAGGAATTAAGTAATGAACTATAAAAACTTTGAAAAGGAATCTAGAAGCTATTCTAGGCACAACGAGTTGCTAACTAGTAAAGGAAACTTACATAATCAGCATGATAGGAATGAAATCTATGCTACAAATAATAATTAACATAAATGATTACACCGCATAAACAATTTCTAAGTAAAACTATACTAGTTACAGAGAAAGGAAATAACAAAACATATACGAAAATGTAAAACTCTGTTGGGGCCCTCCCATCAAACAGAGTAATGATCTTCTAATGGAACACGATCATGCACATCGTAATGGAACTTTCATTAAACAAAAGGTGGCGTTACAGAGTCTTGTGAAAAACTGATAAAACAACTAACTATCTTGCTATCCTTACTAACTCCATCGATTCTATCAGCTACGAACCACGAGCTATCAACTATTAACATTCAACGATTAACCACTATCCCTCGCAGGAGATCACCTATATATAGTGTTTACAGAAGGCGATCAATTTGACCCTTTGAGTGGTCGACTACTCTTACGATAAGGTAGTCATTATAACAAGTAATTACATTGATAACTAACAAATGGCATTTCCTTCTTCTTCACAGATCTGGTTCCTCTCTGGCGCGTGATGTGGCATATGATCTCAGTCTTAATCGGAGCCAACGTCAAGGTGTCACAAAGAGACATTAGATGAGATCCCTTCCAGAAGGAGGATGATGCTAAGATGATGTTGCGTGGTCACAACAGTTCACGTCCATTACATGCCTTTAACGCACAGAAATCCATTATCAACAATGCGCGATTGATTCGGTGGTTCGAACAGTGAGTTGGACGATGCATTGGATACATTCTATGCACATCTAGGATGAATGTTGTGCTGCTCATTGGTTCGCTGAAGACCAAGATTATGCACAAAAGTTTCATATATTAGAATATCACTACATATTATCAAATTTTAACAAGAAAATCGTAAGATGATGCAAAACAAAATATAACTTGCATAAATTAAAATATAGCCATACCTGCTACTGAATGGTGAACTGTATGGTACAAAAGACACCAAGAGGTAACAAAACATGTATTAGTATGTAAATTATGTATCCCAAAAATGGTGACAAAATGAGGACCAACAATAGACAAGTGACACAGTATTGGAAACAATGCAATTATGAGCTTTTCCAATTGGAGAACTTGGGGTTTATAGGGTCTTTTGGGAATCAAATGGTTGGGGAAATGAGTTTAATTATGTCATAAACTACATACCAAACTGCTTATAACCTTAAAAATAATAATAGGAAGGATCTGAATGGAGTGGGAAAGAGCTTTCAGAAGACAAGTCATAAACAAGTGAAAAATGATTAGTATTGGGGGGAAACTTTGATGAACTATTTGGGGTTTCTTCCAAGGAAGGGATGGAGGTTTCAAAATATAATATATCAGAATGTGAGTCAGAAACAAATAAATGATAAAGAGGCTTGAACCTAGAACCCAAATCATACAAGTGCTTACCATCTTCTTGTTCCAAGGAGAGCTTGCTTTCTTCTTTTCTTACAAAATATGGAACATCAAAATTGTTTTCTTCAAGAAACTTGGTCATGATGTAAAACTTATTTCTGAAACAATATCTATCATAATGATAACCTATGCAATAAATAAACTTGTATTTCTCTCTCCTGCTCTTCATCCTCTTGGATTTTGAATCCTCATCAGTAGAACTTGAGCTTTCTCCATCTGAATGCTTCTTCTCCTTCATTCTTTACTTTCCTTTGGATTTAGCATTTTTTATATTTTTAACTCCATGAGCAGAAATCACATGGTCCTTTGAATAGATCAAAGTCCCCATTTGCACAATCTTATATTTCTCTTGGGTGAGAGAATCTATGAATGTATCCAAGGAGGGCATCCTCCAATTTCGAACAGAAAGCTTTGTATCATGGAATGTAGACATAAATACTAAGTATTTGGGACCCATTTTGGACATAATGGAAATTATTAGCTACTCCTCTTTCTTCCCAATGCCAAATTGCATTAGTTTCAGAACCAAGGGTTTGAACTTGGTGAATAAGTCTTGGATTATCTCAAACTGAGTTGGGCTCAAGGAGATCAACTCGTTTTCAAGTTGGTGGCCTCTTAGTTCATCAGTTTTTCAAAAATAATGACTCAATATTGAGGCACAATTAGTTTGGATTTGTGAGACTATCAAACATTAAATAGGAGGTCTCTCGAAATGTTGAGACATATTATTCCAAATGCTTCATCCATTTTGTTGAAAAACTTGGACTTCTCAACAATAGAGTTTGGGTCATTTTTTGTCCCCATAGTAACTCGGTAGAGACCTCCAGATCTCAGTTGAATTACGATATCGACATTCCACTCAAATTAGTTGAATGGAGTGATCAAGGTGACATGGGGTTGCACCATTTGCTAGTCTGTACTGAGTGACAAAGAAGCAATGAATAACCTGCAATGCAAGCTCTCAAGAAAAAATAAGAAAAAATATTTGAATCAGACTAGCTCTGATACCATGTGAAATTTGGCTTGCACAATATTACAACTGAAGTCCTAAGTCATGTGCAAACCAACTAGATCTAGATTCATTAGTAATTATTACCTATAATTATTCTAGAGATAGCATAATATGAGAGAAGAATTTAATACATAAACTAGAGAAACCTCTCTATAGTATTATTTCCATTAGTGTGCTACTTGAGCAAAAACCAATACAATATATAGGCATCATCACATGAAATGCCTTGGGTAAATACCATAGGAAAAAAAATACCATGGTCCCAACAAATAATATGATTAGCTCACAAATTGTAGGCTTAGATTGGATCAACTCACCCATCAATTACATAAGGCAAAGTGTAAACCCTATATTTGACCATAATAAGGTTCAATGAACATGAGGGACCAAAGGTGGTGTCAAAATGAGGTTTAATGAATCATAGGGACCAAAAACGAACAAACGTAGGTTAGGATAGCAAAATTGGTGTGAACATATGCATGGGTTGGTTTAAGGACTAGGTTTTGGACCATTTAATGAGCAGTTTAACCAATTACAATGCATTAGTGCCCTTTGTCCATCCTTATCCCTTAAAATAGGGAAATAGGGAGCCTTCATCATTAATGCATGAGTTTGACTCCCCAGAACAAGGATCTTAGGTGCACGTATGGAAAAACATGATCTTATGGCATAACTTCTATTTAAGTGTGGACAAACTATGGTAAAAAACACTAAACTAGGAACTAGAACCCTTTTAACACTAGGTAGAACAACATGAAGGTCCATGGCATAGATATGATGGGAATATTGTTCTAACACTATGCAAAGAAAAATACAAGTGGGAGAATGTTGGGTATATGTTATATTCTTTGCATGTGTGTGGGAGGTGCACCTGTCAATGACGTTCCTTGTAATCCCTGCCAGCACTAGCATTACCAACGCGAGCGCAACGAGCCCGAATTTTTGGGTTGTTTTTTTTTTGTTTTGGGGAATTTTCTAAAAATATGTAATTCAATCTCGGTTAATGCATTGGGGTCTATTTTCTAATTTAGGTTAACGGATTAGGGTATTGGATGTATCGGAATATATATATTGTATTGTGAGTTATTTATAATGAAAATGAGAAAATAGGAGGTGTGGCCCCAAGGTTTGTTAGTTTTCCTGGTCAAGGATTTCCAGGGTAAATCTCTGTGTTTTATGTGTGAAGTTTGTGGTGTAATATTTGGTTTCTTTAAATAATCTATATGTTTTTCTTCTCTGCACATGTTTAAAACTTACAAATATGACATGTCTAAGGTATTGAATTTATTTCTTGATGAACTCAGATCTACTAAGCTTAGAAGATAGTCGGCGCCCTCACAAATTATATAGAACTATGCATATGTTCTCTTTATGCTCTTCCCCATTCGAAGAATAGATTATTATGCCATCATTAATGAATACAAATGCATACTTATATAAGTACTCTCAAAACACATCATTCATTAGCCTCATAAATTTCATATGTGCATTTGTTAGTCCAAAAGGTAAACCTGAAAACTTGTAATTCTCATATCTAGTTCTAGAAGTGGTCTTCGATATATTGGTTTCCTTTACCCTTATTTGATGGTACTTAAACCTTAAATCAAATTTTAGGAATATATTTTCCTCCTTGATATTATCAAATAGATCATCGATTCTAGGAAGCGGGCATTTATTCTTAATTGTAGCTTTATTTAGATGTCTAAATTCAATTCACATCTAAAATGTTCCATCCTTTTTCTCGACAAACAATGCTAGTTCTCCCCAAGGTAATGCACTTGGCCATATGAATCCATTCTCCAACAAATATTATAGTTGCATAATGATCTCACTATCTTCATTTGTTCCCAACTTATAGTGTGCTTTGGATATTGGGATTTCTCCAAGCCTTAGGTATATTCTATTATTTGTCTCTTCCATTGGTGGTAATCCTGAGAATTATTCGAGAAATACATCCATAAATGATCCTATCACTGGTAGTTGATATGGTTTTGTGCAATGTCCATTTGTTTCTTTACTAATATGAATAAGGTAACCCTTGCAACCTCTACACATGTTAACACTAGTTTTTTTCCCCTTGGATATTTCTAACCAATATTTTATCATCTAAACGTTCAACTTTTCTCTCGTAGTAATCTAGTTTATCTTTATGGATCTAATGTCAATCTTGTCCAATTATCCCATTGTAGGATTTGAAGGCTAACTCATGAAAACATATGGTCTTCATACATCTATTTAGGTCCACTACACATAGATAAAGTGTTTGATTGATCCATTTCTTTGCACCGTTTTCCATTTGCACCTTCCATGGAACTTGAAGCTTTTTTATAAGATTAAACTAGCCATCACCATAAGGGATATGAAACTATGTGTACTTACAGTGTAAATTAAAAATGTATGTATGTATAGAGATATTATGTCATATTGTATTAGAGAGGCTTGATATTTTGCTTGAGAACCATCCATGGTTGCATAAGTTTTACCTTTAACCGAATCCCCCATATTGTCCTTTAGCTCCAAATCATTCATTGATCCTCTCATCTAATTCTTGTTTTTATGACACTACTAGGATTTATGTACTAAGTCTCCACATCCATATCATTTGATTTTGGAAATGGTAACCCTACATTCTCCCATGGTTTGTATTCTCTTTTGAATTTGGTTTGAAGTATTAGATGAAAATTTTGTTTCTTAAATATTTGTCTCTAGGTGTTATAACAATTGATATGCTAATTAAGTCTACCACTCAATTCCTACCACCATTATGCTTTGGATACACACAGTTTGGTTCTCATTATCACCTCTGAAATATACACTATATCTGACATCTTGATAAAAGATCCACCTTTTTCCTTGGTAGTGACTAAGAGTCAATCCCAAAACTTATCATTTATTAAGTGTCTTACATCCATCATAGGAAGTAGAATTCCCTATATTTTCCTTTGGTTGGTGTTCTAATTAAATAAGCATCTAAGGGCTTCAACTACCTTGGAGCTAGTGAGTATTATTTCTATATTGAACACCATAACTCAATCTCTTCCCATTTGATCCCATTTGATCCCATCGATGATCAAGCATGTGACCCTATCAAAAAATATCATTTCAATAACTCATAAAAAGAAAAGGTTGAATACAAATAACTACAACATTGCTAAAATAAATTCCCAATATCCTTAATCATGAGACTTTCAAAAAATACTTTTACAAAAAGTTATTAGATACTCATTTTATCCCATTCTACTCTTCCTATATAACTATGGCATTTTCCATGATATATATACCTTATATAAAACATGTATGGTTAAGCCTACTTATTTATAGGAGTAAAAAATTTATGAGTAGGTTAAGTGGATTTTCCACAATTTTATAATTGTGAAAATTAAGAGTGAGATTAACTTCTAACTAAGAATAATATTTGGCCCCAACGTTGGGATAAACTTATTTTATTTCCTTTGGTTCTTATTTTCGTAAGAGACCACATCCTAACTTCCTTGTATATTTGTAGTAATGAGATTTGGGCCCATTAAGTACCATGTAACTTGATTTCACTCACATGGGAATCCGTCTCCTTCAAGGCATTACACAACTTGTATAGAGTGAAAGAGACGACATATTATTTTAGGATTCTATCAACCTATAGGACACAACATCTATGTAGCTTATGTAAAGTGTAAAATCATAACACTACAACTATAAATGCTAATGAATTTTATAAGTATTATTAGCACAAAAGAGCCAATAATAGTATAAATAATAGAAATAAAAAATATTGAGAAATATACTCATGAAACACTCATAAATAATATAGGGCTCAAGGTCACCTACTTACTTCAATGGATTGAACCTACAAATCCAAGAATTATAGGGAACAAATTAATAGTTATTTTCATTCACAGAAAATAGGTATATCACAAGATGGGAAAACCCTTTTTTATACAAAGAGAAATGAATGTTACAATTTGTGTCCCAAGCTACTTTAAGGAGTTATCAAGCTCGTAATCAATATTTAATTACTTCTAACTTATTAATAAATTGTTTTTGGCCTTGTTTCACATAAATAAGATTGTGCAAATATTATTGTAAAACATCGTAAGCACATAATGAACATAATCTTATCACCATAAATTACAAAATAAAGAGCTTATACGAAATATAGTTCATTTATACATTAATTTATTTTACATAATATAATTTACGTTGAGTAACAAAACTTATGTAGATTTGTGTGGATAAACTACACCCTTTTATTATCCCCAACAACCAAATTAACATTTTACCTATTAGGTGCTCTAAGCTCCTAAATATTAAGGGCCAGTATTCCTTTTATCGTCTCTTTAGTATCCAAGATTTAAAATAATCCGTCATGGATTTGTCCATATTACCCATTAACCATTACATGTGTGTTTATACTTAGGTTCCTTTCAAAAATTTGGTCTTCATTGTGTCAACAATTTGCTTGGTCTCGGCTTCTCACTTATCTAAATCCTTGTCGAGAGGTTAAGTTTGGAACTATATTTCAACTCCTTTGAACATATTGACAACACTTTTTTATGTTCTTCTCAAAATGCTATCATATCTTTCTCGTTTCCATGGAGGGATAAGTTGATTCTAAGAAGTAAGACATTCCATCATTGAGTTCAACCAGAATCTCATATTGATCTTAGATTAAGTTCCATTCCCTTTGAATATGGTCGATACATTTGTTTTGAAGGTACGAATCATTTATCAAATAGCAGGATATTGGCATGAGGGTTTTCCCCTTACCCCATGTTGTTGAGAAAACAATAGATTTATAATATAAGTTTTCTTTGGAATTAGATCCCCAGCAAGTATAAGGTTTGGGATCGAGAGGAGGCCTCCCGAAGCCACAGCAGTCCAAAAAGTATCCCGATGAAGGTAGGGGCCATAGACATTGAGTATGGAGAAAGGGAATGAGGATCCCCTCATCGAAACCTTAAGCAAAATGCCCGCCAGCGTATGAAAAGCTTTACATCTGAGCACCTTAGGGTTCCAACCTGAGAGAATGCCACCTAAGAGCCCTGAAGAGTTGAAAGCACAAAATTCCCACCCAGGACACAGTTTGGAGAAGGCATAGAGTGCCGGGTAAGTACTGGTCATAGTTTCCTGAAAGAGCACAACATCCGGGGATACTGACAAAAACAATTGGCGGAGACTTTTTTGTTTGGCAGAGCCTCCCAACCCATGAACATTCATAGAAAGAATACGCATCAGGTATCCGAATGTGGAGGGGTCAATGCTCTAAGGACCCTTTGATTTGAGGAAACAGTCTTACGAGCCCCATTTTTCAGATGGGTGGATAAAGGAGTATAAGGAGCGGGTGCGAATTTTACTCTGAATGCCTCTAAAATCTGGGGTACAAAAGCTTTACTAGACCCTTTGGGCCCTTTCCTTTCCACTTTATTCTCTGATCATCATCTTGTGGATATTGCTCCATCTTACGCTGGTCCAACTTGGAGGAATGGTAGGACGAGGGATGAGGGCATTTCCAAAAGACTGGATCGTTTTTTGCTATCTGATCAACTCATTAGTTGCTTGCCTAGACATCATGTTTGGGCTCATAGATGCGGGATTTCAGATCATTTCCCAGTATTGTTTGAATGGAGTAATCCACAGATTCCATGTCTGTACCCTTTTAAATTCAACCATTCTTGGCTAGGGAATGAGGATTTTGTTAACTTGATTCGTAATGAATGGCCTCTCCTCCAGTCGGATGTTTCTTTGGATGCTATGCATATTCTCTCCTCAAAGCTTCGCCTTTTAAAAGAGAAGGTGAAAGTATGGACTAAGACAGAGACTCAGAAAATGAAGGATAAATCTGTTATTTTGGAAGAAGAAATTAATTCCCTTCTTCTTTCTTCTCAATCTGCTATATTAGCCCAGGATCAGCAATGTAGAATGAATGAATTGAAAGCAGAACTACAAAATCATTTGGATCATGAATTGAACTCTGCTAGACTCCAAAGCAGAGTCAATTGGGCTATTTTAGGGGATGCCAATACCAAATTTTTCCATGTTGTGGCATCTTCCCGGAAAAATCAGAATGCCATTTGGAGTCTCCAGGATGAAGAGGGTAATTGGTTATCGGATGGTCAATGCTTAAAAGCCCTTGGCGTGCGTCATTTTAAAGATATTTTTGCTGATGATAAATTGACTGATCTTTCTACTCAGCTGAAGGTTATTCGTCTCTTTCCTTCCTTTGTCTCAGGGGAAGATCAATCACCCTTTACCAGCCCTGTTTCTCTGTCCGAAATTGAGGGGGCTTTAAAGACTTTCAAAAAAGATAAAGCCCCTGGGCTGGATGGTTGGACGGTTGAGTTTTATTTAGCCTTTATTGATCTCTTGGGTCCTTACCTGGTTAATTTGGTGGAATCCTCTAGACTTATGGGGAATGGTGCCCCTGCTATAAACTCTACCTTTATAGCCCTTATTCCAAAAGTTGAACACCCTATTAACTTTGGGGACTTTAGGCCCATTTCTTTATGCAATTTGTGCTACAAACTGATCTCAAAAGTTGCAGCACTAAGACTCAAGCCCTTTTTAGATTCATCTATTTCTCCTCAACAATTTGGTTTCCTCAAGAACCGCCTGATTCATGAGCCTATAGCCATCACTCAGGAAGTACTCCATACTGTAAAAATGAAGAAAAAATCGGCTCTCATACTAAAGTTGGACTTGACTAAGGCTTTTGACAGGGTTAATTGGACCTTCATCAGGCTGATCCTTATTCAGATAAGGATTCCCCTTATTGGAGTGAATTAGATTATGGGGTGTATCACATCGGCAAATTTTGCTGTCCTCGTTAATGGTTCTCCATCCTCTTTCTTCCCTGCTTCACGCGGCATCAGGCAGGGCTGTCCATTATCCCCACTGCTCTTTATATTGGTTATTGAAGGACTTAGTCTCCTGATAGAAGATGCCAAGAGAAATGGGGTTATAAAAGGAATCAAGATTTCGGCTAATCTTTTTCTCACACACTTACTATTCGTAGATGATGTGATATTATCCGGGATGGGCACTTTTGAAGATTGGATTGCTTTTAAAGTATTACTCGACACTTTTTGTGAAGCATCCGGCATGAAGATTAATATGGACAAGTCTGTTTTCCTTCATCATGATTTGGATGAAGCTATGTTAGGCAGAATATCAGGCATCATACCCTACAAATTTACACACCTCAATCATGGTTTCACTTATCTTGGTTTTTTCTTGAAGCCCTCGGGATATCTAGTCAAAGATTAGCTTTGGCTTTTGACAAAATTTGAGAAGCGAATCAACCATTGGTCAAATTGACTCTTGTCTATGGGTGGTCGATTGGTCCTGATTCGTTCTGTCCTTTCTAGCTTGCCAGTCTACTGGTTAGCTCTTTTCCCAATCCCTTCCTCCATATTGGACAAGCTCAGAAAATTTATCTATTCTTTCCTTTGGGGGACCACTGCCAAGCAAAAAAAATTCCATCTAGCAGATTGGCAATGATTGGCGCGTCCCATTTCCCAGGGGGGCTAGGGAATAAAACATCTCCCTTGCTTCAGCTTATCATTGAGGATGAAGAATTTTTGGTATGCTCTGAACACTCCTGGCATTTGGAATCATCTTCTTAATGCAAAATACATGAAAAATATGCCATTGAAATCTTGGTTCAGGAAAAAAAAAAAATTCAGGCATTGGAATGCGTCGTTGATATGGAAAGGCTTCCTAAAAACTCTGCCTTGGATTGGCAAAGGTTTACTTTGGCAAGTGGGAAATGGTGCAGAGGTTCGTGTTGGTGTGGATCCTATTGTAGGATTGGGCAGTTCCTATATTCTCTCAGAAGATCTGAGATATTATCTGGAAGAATATGGGATTTGTACTCTTGATCAGGCAAGAAATCACACTACAGGTAATTGGTTTTCTGCTGAGGAACTAGATCTATGTGAAGAATGGAGTAAACAATTGAAAATATATATCAGAGGTTTGGAATTCAATAGAATTGGTTTAAAAGATGAGGGTGATTCGCTCCTTTGGTCTTTCAGCAACTACATGGGCCCTATCAGTGCTGCTAAAGGTTATGACAGTCTTGTTCATAACAACATTTTAGAGGAACAAAATTGGGTTATGTTCTCTCTGTGGACATTGAAAATTCCGTTGAAGTTAATCTGTTTTTGTTGGTTGTTGGTAAATGATCGGATCCTTACATGGGATCATCTACAATCCCGTGGATTTAATGGTCCTAGTAGATGCATTTTTTGTGAAAGAGATTTTGAAGACTGTTACCATCTTTTCTTACTGTGTCCTTTTTCAGTGAAGATATTCACTCACTTTTTGGCAAGTTTGGGTTTCTCTTTACTTCCACTCTGCTCTGTCCAGTCATTTTTAGCTCATTGGTTTAACATCACTGTCCATACTGCGACTTTTCGATACATCCCATTTTTTGTATTCTGGTTCCTTTGGCTTCTTCGCAACAAGTGTCTTTTTGAAAATGGGAAACCTTCTTCCTCCCTGCTCATTTCCAGGATTGAGAGTTATCATGCCCTTTACCCCGTGCCACAAATAACAAAAAAACGCCTGCAGATTGGTACTAAGTCGATTCATACTTTTCCTGTGGGATACTTTGATGGTGCAGCTTCAATGAATGATGGAGGTGCTGGGTTTGTGATCTATCTTAGTGAAACCCATTATTACAGTTTCTCTGTGGGCTGTGGATCTAGCACAAACACCAGAGCAGAACTTCTAGCTCTTTGGTCTGTTCTTCGAGTGTGCTATTTGATGGGATTTCCCATACATATTATTTTCGGTGATTCAATGGTGATTATTTCATGGGTTAACAGACTTTCAACCCTTGAAATACCCACGTTGAAACATTGGTGTGATGAAATACTTTCAATGCTGGAACTTGTCCCACTGGTGACCTTTAATCATATTTTTCGTGAGCACAATATGCTAGCTGATGGTCTATCAAAAATGGCTCTGAAATTGGAGGTGGGATCTAGACATTTCACTGAAACATTGGATGGGAAGGTCATTGAAAATGGCCAATTTATTCTATTTTGATGGTTGTTTTATTTTCTTTTTTACAGCATCGATTGACATACTGTTAGACTTTCTTTTCATTGTCTAATTTGGGAGACATTTCAGCTAGTTGGTCGTGCTTTGGGATGTATGTTTGCAGGTCACATTTGATATTCTGTATTTTATGACCTGATTATTCAGGGATGATGAGAAAAGTCTGCTTTGATCAGACTTTGTTATCTCTTTATTGGCTAGCAGTTTTGCAGTCCATTCCTATCTTTTTGGTGAATGGGTGATGCTGGAATGTTATCTTCCTCTGTCATGTTGATGGTTGTTGTATAATATGTCTTTTTGATTCATATGAATATCAAAGACTGGTATTTTTTCTCTGAAAAATAAAATAAAATTCTTGGGAATTGGCGTTGTTGCGATGGAACCAAAAGTAGAAATATTTTGTTATAGGACCATAATTTTATCTAACTATTTCATGATCCTGTATTTTCCTTTTGAAAAAAAATAGTAAGTGAACCACGTGTCCTAAAACCAAGTCTAAACTTGATACATAACCAATCATCCTTCTCTCAATTGCACCACTAAATGGGATACAACCCTTATTTGAAAAATACAAACTCTATCATATTAAAATCCTTGAAAACCAACCCACGTGATTATGGGATCTCTTTTGTTACCCACTTCCAAAAGTAGACTCTTTCTAATGTCATTAGATATGTAAACATTGGCCACATATAATAAGAATATGATCATCTAAATTTTGTACTTGAGTTGGAGAGGCAATATAGGTAGGTTTCAATGGGTGATCATGGGAGTGAGGGACTTGAACCATGGTTTCATGGGAACCTCATAGGTCAGCAATCTACTTAACCCATTGAAGTAAGGGTGGGTTAAGGAACATTTGACAACTTTTCCTTGGGTTTTCTTTTTTTAGTATGAGATACCAATGGAGATAAATGAAGTGGATTATTCATCGAATTTCGATGAGGTTAGGGACATCTATAATGTCCCTTTAAATGGGATCATTAGGAGGATGATATTAGCACGGGATAGTCTACCTTTGGAGGATGATTTCATTTCCCCAGAGGAATACAATGAAGAGAATGAAATGATATATGAGAGCTTGTATGATCCACATGAGTCAGTTGGTCCTTTATGTGACAATCTACGCTGTGTTGATGAGATGACATTCCATGATTTAGAGACCCGGTTATTGGTCATGGAGGAGAAATTGATGCAAGTGTTGATGAGAGCATATGGTGCTAACAAGTTTATGAACCATCTTATCCAATTAGATTAGGAGAGGCACAAGGAATTTTCAAGAGGGGTCACTAGCACCCAATTCTGTGTCATCAAAGAAGCATTGGATTAGATGAAGTCTAATTACTTGTTGTTTCTCATGGATATAAATCTTGCTCTTAAGTTCACAAAATACAAGGCAAGGGAGGTTGTGGAGCATAATTATGAGCTATGTTTGACACATTCTTCATCATTGATTGCAGATGAGACTCCACCATCTTTGAAAGTAGTGACACGTGAGGGAATGAGTGGCACTTATGGTTTGAGGGAGGAGACACTTGTGGTGTTTCCACACAATGAGAATTTGCAGTTTTAGGTACATGAGGAGAGATTTCACCAGGAGGGTTTTGACCAGGTGTGTGTTTTTCATTATGAAGGTCATGAGCCGCCTTTGTGGGATAGAGGCATGGCCATGGAGGAGGTAGTTGAGCACATTTTGTGTGGACCAACCAACATGAGCATATATGAATCCATGGATTGGGTGGACATATATATGATGGATTTGGGGACACACTGGGATACAAGAGTGTTGGCTACAATAGCACATATAGGATACCCGTTGGCACATGAGGTCATAGTCGTATCTAGTAGTATACAAGAGGGTATACAAACACACAGTGGTCTACAATGGAGTGTAGAATTATTTCATTCAAGGAGACCTCCTAACAGAGTCATTGAGCATACCAGTAACTTGATGTTACCCAAGATCGAGCATTTGTCCAATTTTGTGCAACTTATGATTGCTTTGCTCATCAAGGGTAGTTATGTTATCTCATGGTAGATAAACACTAGGGGTGGAGGATATAACACATCTTATAGGCTAGTGTGAGACCCTAGTGATTTTACCGTTGACAAGCGAATTTGAGATAACTCTTACAAGCATTGCATCTTGGAAGAGAGGAGGATGTAAATGGGGCATGGTGATCACATAGTTATGATCAGAGTGGCCCAATTTCAGCATGATGGTATATGTCTAAGATTTACTTAATATCTAGGGATTTTAGAAGTTGAAATAGAGGTAAGATCCTGTGTCAGAATCTTTCCAGATCACATATCAAATAGAGGAAGCTTCACCTAGCTGGTTTGGCACCCTGGTATCATTTTTCAATTTTAGAGTGGTTATTTCAGAGGAGCAATGGGTTGTGGAGACATTGCTTGAGGACAAACAATATTGGGAAGGAAGGATTGTAATTTCCCTTTCTAGGAGATCACTCTAGGGGGTTATTAGACGACACTTAAGCCTAAAATTGTTATAACATTAAGGAGTCATTTAATTAAAAAGGGGATATTTCAATATATGGTATTGGATGACCCATGGTATTTCCCATGGTATTATGTGTTCCATGGTATTTACCATGGTATTAGGTGTTCCATGCTATTGACAATGGTATTGGGTGTCTCACGGTATTGCACATGGTATGGGACTCAAAAAAGAAGATAAAGGGGAAGGCACTCATCCATTGTGGGCATCTTGATTTGGTATTGATTTTGTGTGACCGTTTGGGGGTTATCCTATAGTTTTCATTAGGTTTTGGAAAAACCCTTCCACTGTTGGTTTGGTTTTGGTGGTGTGACATATCCACCCTAGCTAGACAAGGAGGAGGATCCATCTAGGGTATTCACTTGAGCTTCATCTTTTGGTTAGGAATCACTTATAGGTTCTTGTTGAGTGCATTTTGGTAGCTACTATAGTGGTCATAGTTGTTGCATTGTATACCATCTATTATTCATAATAAAGGCGCCAACATTATTTCTCCATTTTGGTTTATCTTGAAGGTTCCCAATGTGTTTGATGAAATGATGATGTGAATGCAAATTGCTTGTGAAAGTTATAAATCATTGTAAAATTGTTATTTGTTTGTCAAATTCGTATCAATTGTGCCCGTCTAGGTCAAGGACATTACAAAATGAGGAGAGGGGATAACTCAAATGCTTACGGGCCTACCTTGGGTGGACTAGATTTACTAGATAGTAAATGCAGGAAAGGGGGTTTGAGGGGGTCATAAATCACATTTGTTTGTAGCCTGAAAGAAGGAAAATCTACAAGTCCAAAATTGGAAATAGTTTCCCTTACTATGGGTCCTTAGAGAATTCCAACCTCTCAAGGTTCCTAATGACTATTTTATCCCTAAACTATCTAGAGATGGATCCTCCCTCCAAGAAATAAGCCTTGATAAGGCTTGTTGAGACCCAATATCAAGAAACTACAGGAGACGGTATTCGTATTTGTGGTGATAAAAGGAAATGTTTAGTTGGATAAAATTACATTTATGTTGATTCTAAAAGAATATCAGGAGGTCTTCCAATAAGATCAAATATGAGTTGCATAACCTATTCAAATTCTTGGGCTTTCGGCTCATGGCTCAGAATAACTGTGAAATCTTGGGAGTGGGAGATAGATTTCAATGTGATCCATATATAAGGCCCTTATGATGATAGGGTACCATACTATGATAATTTATTCAAGTCCAATCTTTTGGATATTTCTTCTCTATTGAGGGGGGATTTGATTTTTTCATTGGGAAATGAAAAATCATGGGGAAATTTAATGTATTGGATCCCCTCTCAATATTTTTTAGTAGGAACTTAGAAGAGAATGGAATGCTTGACATCAATCCTAATCAACTTAGGCCTACATGGAGAAATAAGAGAGTTACAAAAGGTAGAATCGAAAAAATGTTAGATCGATTCCTAGTGTCATTAAGCTTCATGAATATCGGTTTGAGATTAAAATAGTGGATTGGGTTGGGAGGTGATTCTAATCACTATTCCATTTATTTGGAAATTGACTCCGGGGAAGAGAATATGCATAATTTTTTCAATTTAACTCTTGGTGGATGGAAGGTGAGATGTTTTTTCATTTTGTTAAATCTCTTTCAAGATTGTGTGAAGTAAATAGAAAATATTCCCTTGCATTACAGCTTGTTTTTAACCTTGAATAAGTTAAGCATGTTGTGGTATCCTAGGCTCGTGAAAGGAAAATTAAAAATGATAAGGGATTTATTAAAGTGGGAAAATCTCCATACACTGTATATTTATAGGATTTGGTTGGGTATACTAATGAACATCATAAAAAGGAAGTCAATACCTTGGAGGATAAGAAAAAAATATTGTTAGTAGAAAAATAAGAATATTGGAGAACTAAAAGTAGGGCCACATGGATGAAAAAAAGAGATGATAATACCAAATTATTTCTTCACATGGAAAACCACAAGAGAAACATAAACATAATATGTAGTAAAACAAGAGAGGATACCAATGTGGTTCCTAGACATAAGGATTTGTCCAAAAATGGGTAAATTACTTTAAAGGATTGTTTAAGGAAGAATGTAAGGCTACTATGGTGAAGGTTGTCAGCATGGCAACACACTTTCAAAATATGGAATCTGAGGAGGTCAATGTCAATCTGAAAAAAATCTAGATCCGAGATGGAACTACTGGAGGCTCTAACTTCTTTCCAACATGACAAAAGACTAAGACTTGATGGATGGTTTATTAATTATTTCTTATATTTTTATGAAATGATAGAAGAGGACTTGATAAGGGTGGTAGAGGATTCAAGGTTAAATGGGAAATCTCTGCATGCATTTAACTCAACCTTCGTATCTTTGATCCCTAAATATGATAATTATCAATCATTTGAAGACTTTACACCTATTACTTTGTGTAGTTGTATATACAAAATTATAGAAAAGTTCATTGCATGAAGGGTAAAAGGTGTGTTATCAAAATAGATTCATAGGAGAAATTTTGGTTTTTAGAAAGCAATAAATTCATGAGGTGGTGGAGGGTGCATAAGAGGTGTTATATACCCTTAAGTCAAAAAGTATTTAATTTATGGTACTAAACGTGGATCTATCCAAGGGGTATGATGAAGTGAGTTGGATCTACACCAATTTAATGCTCACTCATGTTGGGTTTAACATAAATACAATTAATTGGATTATGAGTTGTACTTCAATTGTTCCATTTGTGTGTTAATCAATGAGACTGCCTCAAAGTTTTTAGTCTAGGTAAAGGAAAAAGACAAGGATGCCCCTTGACTCCTATGTTTTTTCTTTCGTTAGTTAAGGATTTAAGTAGAGCCATTTTTACAACTAATCAACAGAACCATCAAAGGTATAAGAATCAAGAAGAGCCCTAGTATCACTCATCTCTCATTCATTGATGCTAAACAAATTTGTGACAGTACTCATTAAGAATCTCAAAAGCTTTATGATATTATGGGTCTTTATTTTTAGGCTACAAGGATGAAGGTTAACCTTCAGAATTCAACCATAACTTTTATGGGTGTCAGGGAAGAGGGAATAAGGAAATTTTCTTAGCTTTCCTTTATGTGGAGGAAAAATTACAAAGTAGCATCAAGTATTTAGGTTTATACCTAAATCCAAATGACAGTGCCAAAAGGGACTAGGGATGGATTTGATCTAATATTTAAAAGACATTATCCCAATGGTACCTTAGGTGGTTGGAAAGGAGGGGAAGATTGGTATTAATTCAGTTTGTATAGGAACCAATTCCAATATATTGGGTCTCTTTATCTTTCATTCCAAAATACATCTTGGATATCATTAGGAAAACGAGTGTTAAGTTCCTATGGGTTGGTAAAAAGAAGAGGAATCATTTCCATTGGGTTTAATGGAAAAAAATAATAGTCCCTAAGGAAATCAGATGATGGAGATAAATAATATCCATCTTTTTTCCAAAGATTAGAATCTAAAGGGGTGTAGAGACTCTTGGATGACATAAGACAATGGTGAAAAATAGTGATTCAAAAGTACATTAACACTTTATTGTTGGAAGAGTGGATAAGAACTCCTAACAAGTCTTACCAAAATGCTAATTCGGTAAGCTAGAAGGTTGTAGTGTTGAATTTCCATTTATTGGGGAATGGTTGGTAAGGAAAGTAAGGGATAGTTCAAAACTAGGGATAGATGAAGATCCATGTGTTGGATTCCTTGGAAATTATAAGCTCCCTAGGAATATGGTTGTGTGTTTGAGGGAAAGAAGGTTTGTATTTTATATCAAGTCATAGATCCAGTGAGGTCTTCAACTATGCAACATAAATGGTCGGGGGATGATGTGATGGGGCTTAATGAAGATGACGGTATCTTATGGAATGAATATTATCAAAACATAAGGTATAGTCATACAAGGATCAGAGATGGTCATAATTTATTTATTTGGTCAAAGAACCTTATTGAAGGTAGTTATTTACCAAGGTTGGGCTACGTTGTTCTCAAAGAAGTAGACAAACCCAAGATTTAAAATTTATGGTTAAAAAGGGTTTGGAAATACAAATACCCACTTAAGGAAAAAATATTCATGTGGATACCATTACTCAAATTATCCCTACTTGAGATTTCATGCAAATAAGGAGTTGGCAAGGTTCTGGTACGTGTCCTCTATGCAAGAAATCATATCAGGATATCAGTAATCTTCTCATTAATTGCTCATATTTAGGTGAGGTGCTGAAGGGGGTAGAAGAGGCTATTGAAATTAGAACAAATTGGGGGGGGGGGTTACAAATTGAAGGAAGCTTTGAATTTAGGGAATAGAAATAGTTTTACAAAGAAGGTCAAAGCATTGCCACTCATAGTGGCATGGGGTACATGGATATAAAGGAATGCAAATATAATTGAAGGATACATTTTTTCTCTTTAGCTTTGTATATCCCACAATTTGGCTATATTAAAACATTTCAAGCATGAGTCCAAATAAAAAACACATATGGTAGTCATACCCGAGGTCATTGGTAAGAAGGGGCATGGGAATATTTTGACGGTGCTACTCAAGGGGACCATTCAATAGGGAGGAAAGGGGGATTATTCACCTTTATTATCACCATTGGATTATATTAAAAGCAGGTGTGGGTTGTGCTATAAATAAAAAAACAAAGATTTTGGATATGAAACTTATTATTAACATGGTTATTTCTAAGGGAATTCAAAGGTTGCAGGTTAGAGTGGAATCTTTTCTAGTTGTAGAATGTATAATAAGCCAAAGATACATAGACAATATTTGGTTTCAGGTAATCTATGAAGATGTTGTGAACTTAAAACTTTATATTGATGATGCAAATTTAATGCATGCCTACAAGGAGACAAATGAATTCATTATTGGATTATCAAAAGAAAGCACAAATATGGAACCTAACACCTGGCACCTCTAGGAAGACAATAACAATATCTTTGACTAAGCATGATCTTGGCCCTTTCATGTAAAAGGGGCCATTTTTCTTCCTTTTATTTTATAGTAGGGAAAATTATTTTGGACAATAATAGTTTTCTCCTTTTCAATACCATCTACAAAATGTTGGTTTTAAATTTGGGTATGTATTTTGAATACATGTAGTAGTACTACATGATGGTTCGCATTGATATTGCATATGATCCACACAATGGGCATTTTCTTTGATTGTATAAGGATTGATATGCTTTAGGACTTTAACATGGTTTTAGGTACAAAGTTACAAACTTAGAAGATTTTGGTGTTGTTTTTGCATGCATGTAGGCATAATCATGGACAATGACAATGAATTCTATAGTTTTGAAAAGCTACAAGATGGTTTAAATTTTATTATATATTTGTTTTATAGGTTATATGGGGCATGACTTAATTTTTCATATGATTTTTTTTATTACGACTTAGGATTTCAGTTTCTTTGATTGTAAATCCTATTTAGATGAAGATATATATTGATTCAATATGAGGTTGTTTCTATGGTTTTACCTTTTGTTTTTAATTTAAAAGGATTTCACCGGATGAGGTTGCTGGAAGACTACATAGTCTTATGTTATAGTTTGGATTTTGTCATGGTTTTTATCCTCGATTCCTATAGGTTTGTGTTTGTATACTTCCTATCTAGGTTAATGGATAAACGTTTTAGATGCTATATCATTCTATTATAAACATAAAGTATAATCCAATGATATAGAGAGTAGAGAAACTCTCATGTAGGCTAGTTTTCCTAGTTTTGGGTTTCGAGGGTAAATCTTTATGTACTACATATGGGAGCCATTGTTAATTATCATGTTTTAGATTATGTTTGGTATTTATTTTCTTAAATGGGTTTATCAAAACTCTTGATATGGTATAGGAGTGGGGTTATTGGATTTATGGGGGTGCCTTTATTGTTACAGTTTAACTCATCCTATAAAGATCAAGGGTATCTTGGGTATATGATAAACCTATGTTGGAGGGGGGGGTTTGTACAATGAACCTACAAGTGTAAATAAAATGGTGAGAAGTTTTATAATAAAAATACAGAATTTTATTGAAGAATACCTTTATGTTATGGAAGCTAAAGATTGAATATCTTCTTGTAGAAAAATAGCAATGTATTGTTGTTGAATCATGTACAAATCCTACTAGTATGTCTCATATTTAGTGTTGTTGAATAAAATTAAGAAGAACAATTGAACTTCACCTCTCATATTTAGTGTTGTTGAATGTCTCTGGAGAAGACAATTCAAAGAAGTTTGGCACAAGGTAGGGAATCTGTATCAATCAAAGTCCTTGGTAAACAAGTTATTTCTTCAAAATAAGTTGTTTCATCTTAGGATGGAGGACGGTGACTCTATGGAATATCATATAAGTGCTTTTAATATTTTGGTAAATGTTAATGTAATTGTAACTTCGGAATGTATTCACTTGTATTTCTCATCTATTGTAACCCGATGTTTATTCTGGGATGTTCTTGTGTCATGTCATGCCCCGATGTTCCGATTGGGAGAATCAATAATGTAAACAAGTCATGTCAAGTCATTGTGGGTAATCCTCCTAATGTCTAAGGGTTAAAGTCCCTGCAGTTCTGGGGAACTAGGGTTATTAGACTCTCCTAGTGAGGTCGGCCCTCGTAGGGTTTTAGTCATGTCGGGATTAGTATAAATAGAGAGCTGGACTCTCTATTTAGCACACATCTCACTCACACTCAAGTGTAGCACATAGTTGAGGAAGAGAAAGACACTGGGGAAAGAGGAAAGAGCTTACTGTTGTCGGGAGATTGTCTTACTTTTTTTGGGTTTCACTTTGGTGCTGATTCTATCTCAGAGGAAGTTGCGGGGTTTTCTCAATTTATGGTTTCCCCAAGGAAAAACACTGTGTTCATTGTCTCTTGTGTTTGATTGTTGTGCTTGTTGTTCTCTCAGTTTAAAGATCCTAATGATATGCTAGCTTAATGTTGAAAAAATAACATGGTATTAGAGCTAACCTGAGAAGAAGACACTATGCAGCTGCGAGAACTAGGGATTCCTATTTTTTGGACATCTCTCGACATATTTTCAGCAAAAGTAGGGTGGAATAACTCTCCTCCCTAGGGCGCATCTTTCTATAGAAGCAGAATCCAATTCTGAGGTTTTTCAGTTTTTGACCCGACACTACTGCCAAAAATTAGGGCTTTTCACAGCAGTGGAATTTTTCACTGAGCCCAAGCCTGGATTGATCTCCTCCCCAAAATCAAAGTTAGGGATCAATTTCAAATCATTTGGTTGGACAGAACTCTAGAAAAGCAAAACCCTAATCTACTCCTGAACCAGTACTACAGGATTTCAGCTTCAAATCCAGATCCGACATCTTGAGCTGGTAAGATCTAAATATTTTGTATTTCCATTTGAGGTTCTCAGTTAAGATGTCTCATCATACCAAGCTTGATGAAAAGCTTGAGGGGGCTGATAACTTCCAAGCTTGGAAGTATAGTATCTCCCTGGTCCTGGAAGAAAATGAGTTGGACTTCTATATCCAGGAGGAGGTTCCAGTTCCAGAGGGAGATGAGGCCAAGGCCTTACATAAGAAGAAGTTGGTTATGGCAAAGAGGATCATTGTATATTCTATCAAGGATCACCTTATTCCGCAGGTGTCCTCCCTCAAGACAACTAAATCCATGTTTGATGCCCTAACCAAACTGTTTGAAGGGAAGAACATCAATCAAAAGATGACTCTAAGGAAACAGTTGAAGAATTTCAAGATCCAAAATGAGGAAACCATCCAATCATACTTCACAAGGGTCTCCCAGATCAAAGAACAACTAGAAGCTGTAGATGAAGAAGTGGGGAATGCAGAAATTGTGATGACAACATTGAATGGCCTCCCTAGGTCATGGGATTCTTTCATCCAAGGAATCTATGCTAGAAAGAAGTTGGTCAAGTTCAGCAGACTGTAGGAAGAATGTTCTCAAGAAGAAGCTCGGATAGCAGCTTAAGAAGAAAAGATGGGAAATAAAGATCAAGCTATCACAGTACACTCCAAGAAAGGAAGAAAGGAAAAGCATCATCACCAAGGTAAGCATTCTCATCATAAAGGTTCATCTAAACTTAGATGTTATACATGTGATGAAATAGGACACTTTGCTAGAAATTGTCCCATGAATAAGAATGGATCCAAGAAGAAGAAGAACTCCAAAAGAAAACATCATGCTCACACTGTTGAGGATGATGATCCTCCAAGAAAGGGGGTAAAACAAGAAAGTGAAGATTAATATGTTATGATTTCCGCTCTCATGGGAACTGTCACTCATGGAAGCAAAGATTGGCTTATTGACAGTGGGGCTTCCAAACACATGACAGGTTTCAAAGAATCCTTTGAGAAACTATCCGAACATAATTCACCGCATAAGGTGAAGCTAGGAGATGACTACCAATATCCAATAAAAGGTAGTGGTGAATCCTCCTACAAGCTAGACTCTGGAAAGTCTATAAAAATGAAGGATGTTCTATTTGTACCAGGACTCAAAAAGAACCTTCTCTCCATATCTGTATTAAATGCAAAAGGAATGAGGGTTGCATTTATAGATGGCCAAGTTATCATGTGGCCGAGAGGTAAGACTATTGACGATGCAATAGTGATTGGAGAACAAGAAGGAGGTTTATACAAGCTTAAGGGCCATCCAGAACAAGCTATGGTCCATGACACAGTAGAGCCAAATGAACTAGGGCATAGAAGGCTTGCACATGTGCATTACAGAGCACTACCACTTGCAAGCAAAGCTATTGAAGGTCTTCCATAAATTCAAGCAAAACATGAAGGGGTCTACAAAGGATGTGCGAAAGGGAAGAATACAAAGAAGACATTTCCAAGTAGTGAGAGCAAGGAAAAAGGAATATTGGAAATCATCCACTCCGATGTATGCAGTCCAATGTCATCAAGTTCACTAAGCGGGTATGTATACTATGTTTCTTTCATTGATGACTCTTCCAGGAAGACATGGATTTACTTCATGAAGAACAAAGACGAATTATTCAGCAAGTTCAAGGAATTCAAAGCCTTGATCAAGAATCACACTGAAAATAAGATCAAGACCTTTTGATCAAATAATGGAGAAGAATTCACCTCGAATGAATTCAAAGAGCTATGTAAAGAATTGGGGATTAAGAGGGAGTTGTCCACTCCTTACAATCCACAACAGAATGGGGTTGCAGAAAGGAAGAATAGAACTATTATGGAAGCTGCAAGAGCAATGCTTCATGATCAGGATCTTCCTATGCATCTATGGGCAGAAGCAGCCAGAACATCAATGTATGTACAAAACCGTACTCCACACAGAGTACTCGAGAATAAGACTCCTAAAGAAGTCTTCTCCGGCAAGAAACCAGAAGTCAGCCGTCTCAAAATATTCGGTTGTTCGGTGTACATACACATACCAAAAGAGAAGAGAACAAAAATAAATCCTTCAGGAAAGAAGGGTATATTTGTGGGATACTCTGAAAGCTCGAAGGCTTATAGAATATACTTCCCAAGATACAAGAATATAGACATCAGCAGGGATGTAACATTTGATGAAGACACAACTTACAACAAATCCTAAAAGAGACTTGCTGAAGAACCTGAAGAATCTGAAGCTCCCAGAATTCATGATACAACCATGAATGAAGAAATTCAAGAAGAAGATCGAGCATTTGAAGAACCAGAAAGACCTGTAGATCCACCTCAGGAGAAGAATCCTCACAAGAGGAAACCTTCTTGGGTATGAGAAATTATCCAAGGTGTGGAAAGATATGGGGCTCCAGAAGAGAATCACAGAGAAAGAAAGAGAACTAGATCTTGCTCCAAATATGTAGCCTTACTATGTGACTTTATCAAAGAAGAACCTTCCAGTTATGAAGAAGTGGCAGAACGGAAAGAATGGAAGGATGTGATGATTGAAGAATATCAATCAATCATGAAGAACGATGTTTGGGATGTTGTCCCAAGACCAAAAGGGAAGTCAGTTGTAACTTCCAAATGGATCTACAAGATCAAGCATGCTGCAGATGGTAGCATAGAGAAATATAAGGCAAGTTTTGTGGCTCGTGGCTCCTCTCAAAAGGAAGGAATAGATTATGAAGAAACCTTTGCTCCTGTAGCCAGATACACTTCCATCAGATCAATACTTGCTTTGGCTGCAGTAATGAAATGGAAGATACACCAAATGGATGTCAAGACTGCTTTCTTGAATGGTGTAGTGGAAGAGGAAGTGTATGTAGAACAGCCACTCAGTTTTGAGACACATGACAGGGAGTCTCATGTATGCAGACTGAAGAAAGCCCTGTACAGTTTGAAATAGGCACCTAGGACATGGTATGGTAGAATTGACAGCTTTCTATCCAGTTTGGACTTTACCAAGAGTAAAGCAGATTCCAACCTTTACTACAAGGTTGAAGATGGAAACCCAGTGATGCTTCTACTGTATGTAGATGATCTGTTTGTAACAGGTATGAATGGTTTGATTGCTGATACGAAGATAAAGCTTGTTTTCGAGTTCAAAATGAAGGACTTGGGTATGATGCATTATTTTCTAGGTATGGAGGTGTGGCAGAATGTGGATGGAATCTCCCTCGGACAAGGGAAGTATGCAGTAGAGATCCTAAGGAGGTTTGGGATGATGGACTGCAAGGCTATGGCCACACCTATGGAATCGAACCTGAAGCTATTGAGTGATTCTTCATCAGAGACAGTTGATGCTACAATGTATCGTCAGATGATTGGGTCCTTGATGTATCTGACGAACACGAGACCAGACATTTGCTTTACTGTGAACACCTTGAGCCAGTTCTTGACAGATCCAAGAAATGTTCACTTGATTGCTGCAAAGCATATTCTGAGGTACCTGAGGGGTACAATTGATTATGGGCTTAAGTACGAGGTGAATCAGAAGATTAACCTAGACGGTTATGTTGATTCAGATTGGGCAGGTAGTGCCATCGATAGGAAGAGCACTTCAGGGTGTTGCTTCAATATGGGATAAGGTGTGATCTCTTGGTTTAGCAAGAAGCAATCCTGTGTGGCACTGAGTACAGCTGAAGCAGAGTATGTCACAGCTTGTTCAGCTAGTTGTGAGGCAGTATGGCTACAGAAGCTACTATCGAATTTATTTGATCTCCAGATGGATGCTACTTGTATACATTGTGACAAACAGAGTTGCGTGAAGTTGTCAGAGAATCCAGTGTTTCATGACAAGTTGAAGCATATCAAGATCAAGTATCACTATATTAGGGATATGGTGCAAAAGGGAGCAGTGAAGCTCCAGTATGTTGCGACGGAGGAACAGATAGCTGATGTATTGACAAAGCCATTGGCTAGGGTGAAGTTTGAGTACTTTAGGGAGAAGCTTGGTGTTCTCCAGATCGAGGTTTCCTCCAAGGGAAAGTAATGAGTCCCATAGCCATTCTGTCATGGTGAGAGGATTGGTTCCTTCCATGGTCAGATGTAAGGGATGAGCCATTCTATCACGGTGATAGGATTGGTTCCTTCCATGTTAGATATGAGTGCTGAGTGCCATTATTGGAATGGAGGTACCTGCTCAATTACTAGGAACACTCAGTCTGGGACTGAGAGAGCCATTCTGACAAGTAGGTCAGATGTAAGGTCTGAACCATTCTGTCATGGCTAAAGGATTAGGTTCCTCCCATGTCATATGTGAGTGTTGGCCATTCTTTCAAGTAGGATAGATGTAAGGGCAACTGACATTTTGGGAATGGAGGCACCTGGTCAATTACCAGGTAGCTCAGTCTGGGACTAGGGGCCATTCTGGAGAGGGTGTAGGATTTGGTTCCCACCAGGTCAGATGTGAGTGCATGCCCTTCTGAACATGCATGTTGGATTGGTTCCTTGCATGTGTCAAATGTAAGTGCAGAGCCCTTCTGAACATGCATGTTGGATTGGTTCCTTGCATGTGTCAGATGTAAGTGCAGAGCCTTTTTTGAACATGTTGGATTGGTTCCTCGCATGTGTCAAATATAAGTGTTGAGCCTTTTTGAACAAGCATGTTGGATTG
Source organism: Pseudotsuga menziesii (assembly GCA_001517045.1). Classification (NCBI taxonomy): domain Eukaryota; kingdom Viridiplantae; phylum Streptophyta; class Pinopsida; order Pinales; family Pinaceae; genus Pseudotsuga; species Pseudotsuga menziesii. Next base: position 245,221 of record LPNX010279627.1, read on the forward strand.
GTTTCTCGCATGTGTCAAGAGTGCTGGGCCTTTTTGACAAGGTTGTGGGATTGGTTCCCACATGGTCAAATGTGAGTGTTGGGCGTGCCTTTCTGATATGATTATAAGTTAGTTCGTACATGATCATATGTAAGTGTTGGGCGAAGACCTACATGGTGGCTAGGCCTACATATAGCATTAAAAAGGGTTGGCTCTGTAGAACTTCCTATGAAGAGAAGAATCATGAGATAACACCCATGAAGATTCAGTATTGATGATCCAGTAAAGATGACCTAGATCCAGAGATGATTCTCCAGAGATGATCTAGATCAAGTGATGATTCAGATGCAATGATGATTATCCAGATCCACTGATGATCCAGATCCACTGATGATGATCCAGATTCAGAGATGAAGATGACTTGAAGACAAATAAGACTTGAAGATGCAGATGATGAGAAGACCCGGAGAAGAAGACCAGTGATGAAAATTGTGTTGAGAGAATACCTTCCTAGTTAAGAGGGAGTGTTAATGTAATTGTAACTTCGGAATGTATTCACTTGTATTTCTCATCTATTATAACCCAATGTTTATTCTGGGATGTTCTTGTGTCATGTCATGCCCCAATGTTCCGATCGGGAGAATCAATAATGTAAACAAGTCATGTCAAGTCATTGTGGGTAACCCACCTATTGTCTAAGGGTTAAAGTCGCTGCAGTTCCGGGGCACTAGGGTTATTAGAATCTCCTAGTGAGGTCGGCCCTAGTAGGTTTTTAGTCATGCCGGGATTAGTATAAATAGAGAGTTGGACTCTCTATTTAGCACACATCTCACTCACACTCAAGTGTAGCGCATAGTTGAGGAAGAGAAAGACACTAGGGCAAGAGGAAAGAGCTTACTACTGTCGGGAGATTTTCTTACTGTTTTTGGGTTTCACTTTGGTGCCGATTCTATCTTAGAGGAAGTTGCAGGGTTTTCTCCATTTATGGTTTCCCCAAGGAAAAAAACTGTGTTCATTGTCTCTTGTGTTTGATTGTTGTGCTTGTTGTTCTCTCAGTTTAAAGATCCTAATGATATGCTACCTTAATGTTGAAAAACTAACAGTAAATGAATTGGTCTTTGTTGACATTAAGATGGAGTAAGAGGATAAGTATATCACTATTCTATTTTTCGTTGCCAACCTCTTGGGATAAACTAGTTGTAACAATTGGTAGTTCCACCCAGTCCTTATTAAAGTCTGAGGATGTAGTTTCATCCTTGTGATAAGAGGAAATGAGGATAAAATCCATGGAGGGGGTGACCATATATGGATGTTTTATTTGTGAGAGGTCATGCCCAAGAGTGGAAAAAAAATATTATAGGGGGAGATGTAATTCTCTAAGTAGATCTAAATATCCAAGACAGATTGAAAATAAATTACAAAAGATTGGTGAATATAGTCATTATAAGAAAATTTGCATATTTAAGGATGTTAATAAAGGTAATGGATCAGATGAGACAATAAGAATAAATAAATCAAGGGAGGAGTTTCTTGGGTGGATTTTGATTAATTTTGCAAGAGGGAACCTAACGGGGTTTCATGGAGGATGAAACGAAGGGTGGGGGATCAACCATCCAAGGATCCATCTGCAGAAATACAAATTGGGAGCATTCTGATTTCACTAGATGAAATGGGAGGAGAGGGATCAGGTGAGAACCAATATAAGCAACAAGTAATAGTATCTGGAAATTGTTTACCTAGGATAACTATGTTCCAGGGTTGCATATATAATCTTCAAGCCTCGGGGATTGAATCATGTATACGAAGGATCGTGCATTGATTGGGAAATTAGTGGGAATCCTACCATCAGAAAATCCCTATTATGGTGGATAAACTATACTAGGAAACCTAAGGGGAATTACAATCTACAATTGGGATCTAAAGGATTTTTTATGGTAATATTTATCAGTATAGAAGACCATAATAGGGTTTTGGATGGAGGACATTATTTTTTATATTCTGCTAATCTCTTCCTAATACCCTGGAAATAAAGATTCAATCCAGAGAAAGAGGGCATGAGAATGACGCCAATATGGATACAAATGTATTCCCTACCAAAGGAATACTAGGATATGGAAATTTTGGAAGACACCGACAATACCCTAGGTACTTGGTCAAATTTTCTGAGCAAACAAAATATAAGAGGTATGCGGCCTACCCTAGGATATTTGTGTACATGGATTTAAAAAAGTGTTACTAGAATCTATAGATCTCTCTTGGGAAGATGAAGAAAGTAGGCATGCCTTATACTATGAGAAGATCCCCTTTTAGTGTAGGAGGTGCCATAATTATGGCCATCTTTATCAAGAATTCCCTCATAACTCTCCACCACCCCAAACGAAACAGAGCAAAGAAGTGGATGACCAGGGCTTCTCACGAATGCAATAGAAGAAGAGAGGGGTGAGGTGATAGGAAGCTATCCAAATGACTTAGCACGACCAATAAGCTTGCGATCTTGGAATGGCAGGAAGATAAGGAGTAAAACCCTAAATTGATAAGGGTGATGCTAGATCCAAAAAATGAACAAAAATAAAACTCTAAATTGAAAGAATATAAGCATGGACAAGGTGATGAACCAAGAAATAGGGAAGTAGATCAAGTCAGTAGGTTGCAGGATACAGACATAGAGGAAGAAGGAGAAGACATGGACCTAGGGGAGTTGGACCTGGATGGAATAGAAAAAGTATGCACCAAAAAAGGTAAAGGCTACATCCCACAGGAGCAAGTATCCTTACTTCATAATGCAATAATGAGAACTAAGGTTCATAAACCTCTAGGAATTGTTGTTGGATTTATGAAGGGTAAAAAACAAAAATTGGGCGAGACTAGTAAGAAATCAGGGTAGAAATCAAATCAAGTTCGTATAAATCAAGTTGGCGTAAAGTTAGATTAATCGGATCAGTACCCTACTATCAGGGTAGATCTTGGGATTTAAATATGTTTTATCTCATGTTTCCAATGAATATTATATTCAAGGGCTTAACAGTCCACTTGAAAACTAATTTTTTTAGGAGGAAGATTCAAACAGAAAGACTAGTTGTGATTCCTTTGCAAGAGACAAAATGTTATGAACATCGCCTATTAGAAATTGGAGTAAAGGCTTGGAAAAACTGTGAGGGGTGGGTATAGATGAGATTGGGGAAGTAGGGGGTTTAGGGATCTTGCGGGAACTAGACAGGATCACCCTTGAAGGCCTTGTTGCCTCCCAGTGATCCATTTCAGTAGAATTTCATGTAGTGGGTACATCTATTAGAGGTGTCATGACAAATGTTTATGGCCCTCATACCATGGTGCAGAAAGTGGGTTTCATCGAAATGCTTCCAAAAAACCACCAATGGTTTGATGGGAGGCACTCTATTCTGGGAGGGGATTTAAATACCATCACTGTGTTGGAGGAAAATAAAGGATGAAGGAGAATACTGGATGGGGAAAGGGTTCTCTTCATGGAATCCATCGAAGAGATGGGGATGGTGGATATTATCTATGGGGAAGAAATATTTACGTGGAATAATAGAGGAGGAGGTGAGGCACATCGCCTCCCGCCTGGACAAGCTTTTAATCTATTAGATATTGGAAGCGAGTTGTATTCCTTGGTGCTTCCATCAACGGGATCAAACCACTGGCTGGTACTTCTATCACAGAGTGGCATAGGGTACCAATTCAAAAAACCTTTCAGGTTTGAGCAATTATGGTTGAGATACCCATATTTAGATGATAAAGTTCATCAATGGTGGGAGGAGGTAGAGGGGTAGAGTATGTATAGGTTCCAAAAAAAGCTCAAATATATTAAAGGTAAAATAAAGAAATGGAACAAAGAAGAATTTGGTAATATCTTCGAAGATAAATCCTACCTGGAGGGAAAATTGGCTATCCTTCAAAAATAGGGGATGATGGAGGGCCTCTCCCCTGTGCTTAAGGGGGAAGAGGGGAGGCTCCTATTGCAGCTAGATGAAAGGGAAAAAAAAGAAGATATTCTATGGAAGTGAAAAATCGAGGGTGAAATGGCTCAAGGAGGGGGAAAGGAATACAACATTTTTCCATCAAACTTCCACCTAGCATCTGATCCAAAACCGTATCCTAAGGACTCAAAAGGAAAATGGTGACTGGGATGAAAAAAGGGAAGAAACAGAAGGGGAACTTACCCACTTCTTCTAGAATATCCTAGAGGAACCTTACCTGGATAGGTGGGAGGAACTCAACCAAATCACTAGGAACATTCCTCACCTAGTGACGGAAGTGCAGAACAATATGTTAATGAATCTTATTCTTATGAAAGAAGTTGAAGAAGAAGTGAGACAAATGGAAGCAGGTACGACCCTTGGTCCTAATGGTTTGATTGTTAACTATTTCCACTTCTTTTGAGATATGGTTAAGGAAGAAGTGTGGAAAATTGTGGAGGATTCCAGGAAAACTCAACACATCCTTCCATATTTCAATGCGATCTTTTTCTCCCTCATTCCTAAGAGTGGGGAAGTTGAATCGCCAGGGAAGTTCATACCCATTTCCATATGCAATGTCATTTATAATATTATTACTAAGGTCATCACCAATTTCCTAAAACTGGTCCTTACTTTTATAATTTCCCCTAAGGTATCAGGGTTTGTGGAGGGGCATCAAATTATGGATGGGATCATATTAATTATTGATATTATTCACTCTCTTAAAACCAAAAGAACACCCAGAATGATGCTTAATATGGATATCACAAAATCCTATGACAAACTCAATTGGAAGTATATGAGGGAGGTGGGCCTTCGGTTTTCAGGCATATTGGATACAATGGATTATGAAGCTCATCTCCATAGATTTCTTTTCAATCCTTATCCATGGGGTCCTAGCTGGACTCATCAAGCCCTCAAGAGGAATTAGACAAGGCGATCCCTTGTTTCCTTTCTTTTCATCATTATGGCTAAGGTCCTAGGTAGGTCCATCAAAGATACTCATGCTAAGCAGGGGATCCATGGAGTTAAGGTGCACCCCAAAGCAAATGTTCGAACTCATCAACAATTTGGGGATGATACAATGCTGATGGGGAATCCATTGGTGTGGAATACTATAACCATTAAGTAATGTTTTCAAGCATTCGGGGAGGTCTCTATCCTATAGGCTAATGAACGAAAGTCTTAGTTTTTTTTCTTCAACAACTCGCGAATAACCAAACTCAATATTTGTAGAGTATAGGTTTTTTGGGATATCTCCCTTCCATCCAAATATTTGGGACCTCCTTTGGTGGATGTTTTTTTTAGGAAGGGGTCATGGTCTAAGTTTCTAGACAAGATGAGGAAACGATTGGCCAATTGGACATATCGTCTCATGAACTTAGAAATCATGTTGAGCATATAGTTGTCATCGATGTCAAAAGTGTTCACAAATGACAAAGGAATAACCAGTGGATATGGTGGCAGACTAAAGGTTGCAGGTATCTAGAATAAAAAAGGAATGACAAATGAATAACCCTAATATAGAAATTTGAATGAGGATCGGTTTTTGTATAATCCGCAAAAGATCAAAACGGACGGTGGGGATTGAGTCCGCAAACGAAGATTTGACAGTTCAGGAGAGATCCGTGATGAAAGTTGCAAGGGCAATAACAGATCTACAAAGATCCATGAGATCCATGCCAAAAATTAAATCGGCGGTCATAGAGACGGCCGCAAAGATCCAATGATTGGAAAGATTGCGGAGGAAAAGTTGCAGGGAGGCAACTTTGGAAATTTGGTCAAGCATCCCGCATCCCGCATCTCGCAAGCCACATGCGGAAAGAAATTTATGAGGAGAAAACTTTGGAAAGTTGGTCGGGCATCCCACATCCTGCAATCAAGAAAGATCGAACGACTGAGATTAGTTCTACTAAAGTAGATCGACGGTGTGAAAAGGAACATGCTGAAAGAAAGTTGCGGGGAGGAAACTTTGGAAAGTTGGTTAGGAATCCTACATCCCACAATATGGAAAGATCGGATGGCTAAGATTAGTTATACTAAAGCATATCGACGGTGCAGAAAGGAACTTGTGAAAAGAGGCTTGCGGAAAGGAGCATGCGGAAAGCAGTTTGCAAAAATGCAAAAACAGACAGTCGACATCCCGCATCCCGCAAAATAGAAGATCAATGGTCAGGAAAATGCCTAACGAAGATCAACAGTCGGGATTCATTGATGAGGAAACTATGTTGGGGAAATACAATTTCAAGAATAAATATGTAGAGTAGATCAACGGTTCGAAGAGGTTCAAATATAAGATCAATGGTCCGAATTGTATCTGGAGAAGGAGAGTGCGGAAACACTAGACGAGGATAAATAGGGCTACGAAAATGAATTTTGAGCCATGGATAGAACAAAACGTTTCCATTGCTGAAGAAGATGCGACGATCAAGCGGTTGGATGATGATTGGGTGTGTCTATAAATAAATAGACATGATCCAAAATGAAAGAGCACAACAATGAAGAGTTGTGTTGATACAAAGTAAGTATAGGGTGTTTAAATTAATGAATATGTAAAGAATTAATTGTCTCTATCAGTAAGTTTGATAGATTCCAAAGTGAATAGTTTACAGCTATTCCAAAAGTCTAATAAAATTAGATTAGGGTGGTAGGGTGGCGCTAGGGTAGGCCATAGGTTTGCAAGCGGTCGAAGCCTCCTTTCCAGTCATAGATGGAGAACAGGGTGTCGTAGCATCCTCGTCTGTAGAAGCAGGCAAAAAAACCATAGGGGCATTGCAGCATCCTAGTCTGTAGTTGTAGGAAAAACCTAAGGTGTGCTTTGCATTCTTTCTGTAGTAATAGATAAACAATTTTGTAAAAACCATCTTATTAATGAGTCTGTGTTGTTGGTTTTCTCTTTGATGTTTCCATAATACAATCTGTGTCTTAATTGTTGATTATTGTGTGTTTTAATTGAAAAAGGGTCAATACCGATTCCTCCCCCCCCTCCCCTCTCGGTATTGTGGGATAAACCAACAAATCATATTGGTCTTGGTTAAATAAGTTCTCCAGGAAATGCCTATATACTTATTTTCTAGCATGGTGGCCCCAAATGCCATACTGAAGGAAATCTATATAATCCAACGAAGATTTCTGTGGATTCGGGGCACTAACTAGAGGAAGTGGGAATTTGTAAAGTCTGATACGTTTTTCAAGCCGAAGAATCATGGGGGTTGGGGTTACGTGACCCACTCAAGATGAATTTGGTCAGTGGGGAAAAAATATGGTGGAGATGAGTGACACATCAAGATTATCCATGGGACAAGTTATGCCATTGCAAGTATGCATCGCGGTGGGATAAGAATGATCTCATCCACTTCTTTGAATAAAGGAAAAGATCCCATATTTGGAATTTAGCATGGAAATGTAGGACTTTGATTCGGGAAATAGTTTATTGGAAGTCAGGAATGGAGAGCTGCGCTCTTATGGGATTATGCATGGAAGCAAATCCCGAATATGGTCGATGCTCTCAATACTCCTTGTCTCCACCATCTGTGAAAATAATGACAGTTAACCAAATTCAGGGGACTTCTAGGAGAGAGGGGAGGATTATATGGGTTTCAGGAGGTGGATTCAAAGGAATGGGTGGGAGCATCTCAGGAAATATGAAGATATATCGAAGGTGGTGGAATCCCTATAGGACCGATCTATCCCCATAAATAATGGCAAAGACAAATTGAGATGGGGCATGAACCCCAGAGGTGCCTTCTCTATCCATGAAACCTATAACATTGAGGGAGGTTTCAACTGGGATACAAACAGCCAAGTTTGGAAAAACTTATGGGAGGTGAAGTTATGGCCAAAAATTTCAAATCTCGTTTGGTTAATTTTGAGACGGTGGATCTTAACTAGAGACAATTTGGAAAAAAGAGGGCTTTACGATCCATACCAGTATTTCTTATGCAACTCGGCCGAAGAAATGATTGATCATGTGTTGGATGAGTGCATGTTCTCTGGCTCACTCTAGGATAAAGGACCTTCCACCACTCTAGCATAAGTAGAGGAAGACCAGATCTTACGTTGAGGATTTGGCCAAAGGAACCATTCAAAATTGCCATTGTTAATCGAATTTGGTATTTTTTACCGACCTTTGTAGTTTGGGAGACCTAGAAAGATCAAAATAGATAGATATTTAGTGGAACCTCGTTGACCAGAGATAGAGTATGGGAAATCATTCAATCTGAGATTCTGGAAACTATCTGTCTCGGGTCTTGGGAAGAGGCGGATTGGCAAGCACAGGGGGCGGAGAGTCGAATCTTGAGAAATTGTGGGATTGACAACCCATTTTAGTGTTGCGTTCTTCTTAAGAACCACCCCCCTTGGGGGAATATACAATGTCATTGGGAGGATCCACCACCTGGATGCTATAATCTGAACTTCGACAGGGCCTCCAAGGGTAGCCGATTTCGGGGGAATTATTGGGGACCATAATGGGGAAATGAAGGATTTTTTCTAGGGTCAAACTAGCCATATAAAGACCAATAATGAAATTGGAGGTGGAGGGTTTGATTCATGGGATTGGGATTACACAGCTGCAAAACTGGTTTCCCTTGGTGGTGGAAGGAGACTCAAAATTTGCTATAGGTATGGAAGAACGAATTCATAATGGTACACCATGTTCCCAAGTCTTGCTCAGTTGGAATCTTGAGTACAGGTTGAAATGGTTGGAAGATCTAGTCTAGAGGGTGAGTGGCATACCCTTCATCCATGTGAGATGAGAAGTTAATAAGGTGGATGGTAGCCTAGCTAGTGTGGGTATGGATACTAGATAGGTGATCGTTAGTAATGCATGGGAGGATTTAAAAATGAGACACTTGGAGCCATGTGCATGACACAAGTGTCTCATGACAAAGACAACCAAGGTTCCCATGACATGCAAGAGCAATAGTGGGAGCAAGGGAGGGCCAAGTGTTATTATCATGAGATGTATGAAGAACAGGGGAACCAGTTGGATTATACTACTCCCTTTAAAGCTAATGAATATGATCATGTGTGGAGTCACTCCAGTAAGTCTTTTGGTAAGGATAGCTTTCATTTCGGAAGGTGGTGGATATCAAAATTTATGGGAGAATTTTATGGCTAGAATTGAGAGGAGGATGGCTAAGCTCAACCGAGGTACACTTGCAATCATCATGAAAATTGGGAAGTTGAATTATCATGGTAAACTTTCCTTGTGCATGGTGAAAAGGTGGTGGATTATAAGAGGTAATTTCCTATGAGAACGTGGGGACATGGAGATGGGAAAATCCATGATTGGGGGAAGCAAGGGTAATTCAACTCGTAGGGCCTAGGATGGCCATCCTTCGGTCACCCATAGACATATAACACGTGCTAAAAAGAAGGGTGTGTGGGAAGCTAAGTATTTTTATATGGGTTTTCCACTGGCATTCCAAGACCGTATTGAAGGAATTGAAGCTCGTAAATGGAAGAAGCTAGACGAGATGACACTCAACTCAAAAACTAAGGTGATTAAGGAATGGGTTATGAACCCTAGAAATATTGTATCCCAAGTTGGTCTCTATGAAAGGATAGTTTCACTATTCTGGGTGACGAATAATCTTATGGGTCATGTCTTATGGGAGCACATACAGTAGGAGGAGGGGGATGATACCCTGGTTCAATGATAGAAGGAGCACCATGTGGAGACTAGCAGACTGAATGCAAATATCGATGTGGTGATGGAGCCTCTCGAGATTTGATCACCAACCCCCCTAGTCGGGTAGTCATGTGGAACTGTGTCAGTTCCATATGGTGATTTCTTGCTGCACCTATCAAGCTATTATGGGATTTGAGCTCAATCTCTACAATATCGTTGTTGTTTAAGTCCGAGGTTTTTTCTGCAATTCTAGTGTTGTTCAAGTATAAGGTTTTATTAGTGTATGTAGTTGTAATCAGGGGAAGTGGGTCTAATAGTGTTAAGTGATATGGAGGGGTTAATGTGTTATCATGTAATAGCTTATGTTTTATAATGGGAATCTTTAGGAGTTTTAAGAAAAGTTATGTAGAACTGTGGGATGTTTTAGGATCTATTGCTCACTGGTCCTTTGCAATGAAGTTGTTTTGGAGGATCTGTAACTCTCTTTGTTGTTAATATAATGTTTTTATTAATTACAAAAAAAGGTAATGAATATGATGATATTACTTCCACAAAAGCAAAAACCTCCACAGAAGAAGGAGATGATTTTTATTTTTCATCTACATATACACTTGCAAATCATGATGTATAGTTGATCAACTCAAGTACTTTGCTACATATGAATCCTCATAGGGAATGTTTTTTTCATATGAAAAGTACAATGGAGGTGATGTTTTCCTAGGAAGTGGCTTGACAACCAAATTCATAGGATGTGGAGTGGTCAAGCTACTACACAATGATGGAAGGATTAGAACTCTTCATGGAGTTCTTCACATTATGAATATAGCTAGAAACCTTATATTATAAGTAATATGGATCATGCATGTGTGCATACTATATTTGGAAAGGATAGATGTAAGATGGTTTGGGAAAAAATGATGTTGATGCGAGGAGTGCATATTTGAACTCTATATAAGCTATTGGGAATCACTTTTAATGGTGGATGTAACAACTCTAGTTTTTAAGAGAATCACAATGTATAAGACATGACCCATATTGTCTTTGTACAGAAAACAATGCTATGGCATCAAAGAATGGGATATATTGGAGAGAAGGGCCTTCAAGAATTACATGGTAAAGGTATGGTTGAAGGTATGTTTAGTTTCTCATTAGATTTTGATTTATGTGAACATTGTATATATGGTAAATAAAATTGGGATAGATTCCCATTTGGTGCTAAAAGAGAAAAATGAATCTTGAGTTAATGCATAATGATGTGTTTGAACCTATTCCAATTCCATAACTAGTAAATATGTGTATTATGTCTCTAGTAAATATGTGTATTATGTTTCCTCCATAAGAAATCTAAGGTTTTTTTTATAAATTTAAAGATTTTAAATCTCTTGTAAAAAACTAGACAAAGAAGAAAATATAGGTGTTGAGGATAAATAATGGTGGAGAGTTTTGCAAAAATGATCTTAAGGACTTTTGTAATAAGTGTGGAATAGCAAGGAAAAAGACAAAATAATGGAGTTTCAGAAAGTATGAATAATATGTTGATGGAGAAGGCAAGGAGTATGCTTAGTGGTGCAATGTTATCATATGAATTTTGGGTGGAGATGTTGGATATTGCATGTTACTTGGTAAATAAATCACCTACATCAACATTGGTTAGAAAAACTCTAAATGAGGCATGGACTTGTAAAAACTTCCTCTCTTAAACATTTCAAAATTTTTGGTTTTTATGCCTATGTGCATGTTCCAAAGGAAAAAAGGAGTAAGTTGGATAATAAAGATTAAAAACATATATGTATCGGTTATAAAGTTGGTATAAAAGGTTGTAAACTTTGGAATTTAATAACTAATAAGGTTGTTTATATGCAAGATTTTGTATTTAGAGAGGTTTAAGTTCCTCCCAAACATGAACTCCAACAAAAGGAAGAAGAGCCAAAGATAATAGAGTTTGAGTTGAAGGGTGAAGAATCTAACTCGGTGGAAGAAGATAAACCACAAGAGTAAGAACCTCTAGTACCAACCTTGAGGAGATTGTTCGTGAAAGATGGAAACCAGAATGGTAGATCACATTTTTTTTCTCTAATTGTGTATATCTATTACTAATGATGATCCTATAATTGTTAGGGAGGTAGTTGACTCAAACGATAGTAAACATTGGAAGAAGGGAATGGTTGAAGAAATGGATGCCTTGAATAAAAATGAGACATGGGATCTAGTTCAGTTTTCAGCTAGAAGAAAACCTAGTGGTAGCAAATGAGTGTTTAATAAGTAGAATGTAAAAAGTAAGGTGGAGGAGTACAAAGATTGCCTAGTAGCTAAGGGATATTCCTAAGTAGAGGGAGTTGATTTTAATGAGATTTGTTCTCATCTTACTAAATTAGCTTCTAATATATTTATTTTGTTTATTGTTGTTTCTTTTGAACTTGAAGTATAATAAATGCATGCGAAGACAACATTTATGCATGGTGATCTTGAAGAAGAAACTTACATGAAACAACCTTAAGGTTTTGCAATGAAGGGGAAGAAGGAGTTGGTTTGCAATTTGAATAAGTCCAATATATGGATTAAAAAATCGCCAAGAATGTGGTATCGAAAGTTTTATACTTGTGTATTGGGACTTGGTTTCTCGAGAAGGAAATTTTATCATTGTTTGTAGTAGTGTATCCCAAGCAGTTTGATGATGATTTTTTTATGTGGTTTTATATGTGGAAGATATGTTCTTGATTGGAAATGACAAGGAAATAATCAAGGATGCCAAAGCCTAATTGCATTATAAGTTTGATATGAAATATATTAATGTTGAAAGTTTTATTTTGGCCATGGAAATTAAAAGATATCATTCAACAAAACACTCTATCTGATTTAAAGGAAATATGTTGAAACGGTATTGCACAACTTTATTATGCACGAATGTACATCGATAAAGGTCCCTATTCATGTAGGTGTAAATTTATATGTAGATTAGTTCCCCAATACACAAGAAGACGTGGAAAACTTGTCATGTTCTCACTATGATAGTGTTGTAGGAAGTTTGGTGTATGCTATGGTCTATACTATACCAGGAATTCCCCATGCAGTGGGAGATTTGAGTAGGTATATGTCAAAACCAGGGAATGAACATTGGACAACAGTAAAGAGGACCATAAAAAAATTGTGTGGCACTTCATTTTATGCAATATATTACCAAGGAATACCTAGACCTCACAAAGAGATAGAAATACAGGGATTTGTTGATGAAGATCAAGCTATAGATATCGACTACAAAATATTTAAAAGTAGTTATGTTTTTTACTCATTTGGTAGACCGATGTCCAATGAATTAAATGAGTAAGAGGAGAGTGTAATTTCATTTTCAACAACAAAATTAAATGCATAACGATCACTCATGGAGGTAAGGAAGCCATATGGTTACATATATTGTGTTCAAGTATTTTTTTTAAAGCAATGCAAATAGTTTGTGATAGCTCAAGCAATGTAATTTTTATGGAAAAGAACCCTGCTTATCATTCCAAACCAAAGAACATTGATGTATTGTACCATTTTGTTAGAGACATGGTTGAACAAAACAAAGTATTGTTGGAGAAGGTTGATACCTTGAAGAATGTTGCAGATTTGTTGGCAAAGTCTATTAGTACTGAAAATTTCTTTTGGTATAGAGAATCAACGTGCATCATTTCCCTTAGCAAATGATTTCATGAATGCTTTCCCTTCCCAGTTATTTCAAAGAATACAACAAGAGGGATAATGTTGGGCATGAGGTGTAGTATTTGTAGATCCCATAGAAAAGGGTTGCAATATAATCTAGGTTAATGGATTAGGTTTTTGGATGATGTAATATTGTATTGTAAACAAAAAAATTAACACAATGAGTGTTGCACATTTATTGTCATTGATGTTAAAGTTATTGGATTGATGCTAAAGGTAGTGAATTGATGTCAAAGATATTGGTCAAAAGCATTATGTTGTTTCCAAAGGTATTGCATTGAGAATTACATTATCAAAGACGAAGGAGAGTGTTAAGGAGAGTGTTAAACAGGTTGTAATGTTGAATACTTCTTCACACACATCCAGCTTGAAGAATTACATATGGAAGGATGTAGAATTCTTATAAGAGAAAAGATCACACTACAACAGTAGTCACAAGTGCACAGATAGTAATCCATAAAGAAGAACATTGAAAATGGAATGTATACTCAAATATCATTTATGTGAGACTTATGAATGAAGAATAAGAAAAGCAAACTGGTGTGTAATAAGTCCCATAAAGAAAATGGTATGTGGTACAAATACTTGTGAAGAAAAATACGGGTTATGAACTATGTGCAAAATTCCCACACGGAGGTTGGCATATGTGTGCCATACACCACACAAAGATGAATTGTGATAAGTGGCACACTGACGTAGATCTGAACTTGTAGAAAACACAAACAAGTGGGGTGTTATCCCAGGATAAGGAAATTCACAGAGTGTACACATCTCTTGAGCCAACAAGACTATAAATTAGCAAGAGATGAACGTGATGAAGTAAGCTTGTGAAGAATAAATATCTAAGATAATCCAATTAGACAAGCTTCGGAAGTCTTTGGGGTATTAATGGATCGTTGATCATAGATATATATTTTACACTGTGGAGCCGAAGAGCACAAATAAGTCAATCATGAACAACGAGTGTGCCATATACATAGATACACGTATCCTGAAAGTGAGATGTTCTTACTTAGTAAAAAAACACATACTGTAGAACAATAAAAGTGACTGAGTGAGGAACTTTGTTCAATATATAGACATAGGTCTCAAAACCACAGAAGAGATGCAGATTGTAGTGATTATTTCCCATTGAAGATGTGGAAATTGATTTTTCAAACATAGATTTCCATATGTAGATATTCATACGAAGATCAACAGGTTACAGCAGTTGTGGATTGGTGAAGAAACACATCGAAGATAAGGTATTTTGTATATTACAGTTATTCAATAGATTCTTATTTCAAACCCAGGGAGGTCAGATGGGTAAACGAGTAGGGGTTCATAGACTCCTTCCAGTCGGTGCTGGAAAATATAATCAGGCATCCTTTTTGTTGGTGCAAATAAAACCCAAGGGATTGCATCCTCCTTCCAATTGCAACTAGTAAATATAATTTGGGTGTTGTATCATCCTTTATGTTGGAGCAGCTAAAACCCAGGGGGTTGGATCCTCCTTCTAGTTGGTGATGGAGAATATAATTTGAAATTTGGTGCTTCCACAACCCGAGATTGCAGTTATCCATAGTTCAAAGCTTGATCGCCATAATTCACATTTTTTGTTGTCAGACATACATCTGTTCAGGTCGTCCCAGAAGTTCATGAGTCATTGCTCATACAAATTGTAGTTGTTGTAGGTCGGTGCCAACAACCCACAAATTGTACTTAGGGATTAGGTCAACACCTGAAATGAGTGGATGCTCATGTTTGAAAATTTCATCCTCCCACTTATCTAATCATTCATATACATTTGTAGATATACAATTATTCTCAAGATATTTGTGTGTTCTTATGTTTGTTATTGTTGCTACTGAAAAGTTTTAATTGGAGAAAAACTGTGAAAATCAAATAATATATATATATATATATATGCGCAATTATTGATTCAACCCCTCTCAGTAATAAGATATTAAGATAAATCCAACAATTGGAATCAGAGTGGGTGTATTTAGTAACAAACTAAAACCTAGAAGAAGGATCCAACACAAATATGGATAAGCAAGAAGGTTTGTACACTGATAGAGCTTTAATATTTGATGGATCCAATTATTCTTTCTAGAAAATATGGAAGGAAGTTTATTTGTAGTCCCTTGGTATGGATGTTTGGAAATCAATGAATATGGATACGAGTTCCCAAAATCTACCACATATGAGTCAAAATAAATCAACAAGTGCACAACCTCCAGAATAGTGTCGGTTGATCCTGAAAATAGAAGAAAATATGAAAGGAATGTGCCAGATAAGAATGCCATAATGTATGGGATAGCTAATGCAAAATTTACCAAAGTGATGCAATGTACTACAACGAAAGAAATCTGGGACAAGTTAAAGAGTATTTATGAGGGTGATGTCAAAGTCAAGAAGGACAAAGTGAAAATATTCTCGAAACAATTTGAAACACTCAAGATGAAGGAGGAGGAATATGTTGCCACATATTTTCTAAGAGTGTATGGGATAGTAAATTCTATAGTGGGACTTGGTGCAATAATTGAATAAAAAACAATTGTACAAAAAATCATAAGAACCCTTTCTACATAGTTCAATTCAAAAGTGTCAGTCTTAGAAAACATATCTAACTTAGACAACCCGACCAAGGATTAATTGTATAGAATTATCATGACATATGAATGATAAAAAAACCTGATAATGTCTAGAAGAAGGAAGATGCATTTAAATTTAAACGGAATCCAAAATGAATGCAATAATATAACTGACATGTCTGATGAAAAAGAGGCTAACTTTGTGAGAAAATTGGAAAGAGGTCAAGGAAAATATAAAGGAAAGTTACCCTTTAAGTGTTTTAAATGTAGCATAATTGGACACTTCGCTTCAAGATGTACATATGAAGAAAATGAAAATAGTGAAAGCAAAGAGGAATCATACTATCAAAGAAGAAGTAAGCATCAACAGAACAGTGTTGTGGACAAAAAGAAATTTCAAAGGAAGAAGAAAAGTCTATATACATAGGAAGACAATGTTTCATAGGAAGAAGACAATAGTGATAGCCCAAGGAATGTATTGTTCATGGCCCTGATTCAACATGAAAATTGAACAAGAAAGTCATCACCTAAAGGAGCTCGAGCCAATGCATTGAAAATGACAAAGAAATGGACCTACAATGGAATTCACTTACCTTCTCAAACTTTGAAGAAAATAAAAAACCAAGAAACACAAAATAATAATGCAAAGCGGAGAAGATTGTCGAAAAAAACATTCCTATGATGAAATCACTTCACCATTGTCGAAGTCTAAAGTGAGGGAAAAATTCAATAGCGCTGAAGAAAGTTCAAAGTCTGAATATGAAGATGGTATTGAAGCCAACTGGGAAGGTGAAATGAATAGCGCACTTGAATACTTGAAGAAATCAAGAAAAGACAACAAGGCACTGAAGGAACAACTGGAAAAGGTATATTAAGAACAATTCAAGCAAATTAAATATCTACATGAAGTATTGGAGAAACAAATGAAGGACAAAGAAGAGGAGTTTTTTTTTCGCAAAGGAAAGAATCAAGGAACTGGAAGAAAACACGTATGCACTTGAAAAATCCCAGAGGAAGTCAGAATTAGTGAATGAGCTATTGCATAAATAGATTGCACTAAAATATCATAAGTTTCACATTTGCAAGCCGAAATAGTTTATGCAAATTGAGGGAAACTTGAAACATGCATTGACATAGATACTCAAATCAAGTTCAACAAAAACTTAACAACTCTAGACGAAATTTTGAGCTTCCAAAGATATCCAAAGGATAAAATCAGCATTGGATATAAAACCGTGAATGACGATTTGTGCAACAAAGGAGGATTTGGTTCCAACCAATAGGTTACATTTCTAAGAGGATATGAATATCTTACAAGACATAAGAAGCTCGGGTATGCTAACTCCTTCAGGTGTAAAGTTAGTTATGTTCTATAAAATGTTGGAGATGTAATCATGTTGGACACATAGCAAAATACTGTGACACCATTAGATGTTATGTGTGTGATGAATATGAGCACAAAGCTTCACAGTGTTTCATGAGATAAGAACAACAAAGAAAACCTGTCTGGCACAATTTTATGGAAGAACATTCACCACAAAAGTAGAGGTCGATTATGAGCCAGAAGACATGGGAAAAGAAGGTATCTCAGGAGTGCACAAAAGATGAAAATAATGACAACACATTCCTAGAAGCAAGAAATCACTACCTATATTGCTAACCTAAAGGGGTTATTTAAGATCCTTCAGTCCAAACAGGTACATCAAAAACTCAAGGATTAAAGTAGAAATTTGGTGTGCATTGAATTGATTAGAAGATTTTTCATTATGTGTAGTTTTTTTTATCAAAAGTATAGATTGTCATTTGCACATATTACAAAAGGCCTGCACAAAATGATTTTTTTGTATTATATTCAAAGTATGATTACAAAATTTGGAGCTTCGAAGATCGTATTACATTAGGACACAGTTTGGAAATAAAAAACAGAGACATGGTGTTGGAAAAAATTGAAGTTGGTATAAGATGAAGACGAGTCATAGATGCAACTTGATATTGTCTTCTTCTTAGCTGGAAGGCAGTGGCCAAAGGTGCAAGTCCAAATCCATTAGAGTTGGCCCTGCAGACTCTATTGACTGCAACAATGAAAGAAGGTCCAGTACCGAACATGACTAATTTTTGGAAGCATGACCATCCCTATTTTTTTTCATAAGGTTGAATTTCTGCTTCTCCTAGTGTTACAAAATATCAACCTGCCTACTCAAGTTGCACAACATTTCAGAAGTGCTCTTGTTACACTGTGATTGTTGGAATCATGACATGAAGTTGGATTCCTATACCCAGTTTTTCCAAACACTAATGTCCACCCGCAACGATCCCAAATACGCTTGTTGTGACTGGACCACTAAATGAAGGTTTTCAAGGGAATATTTTAATCTCTGGAAGTAAGACATGATGGTGAATGAGAGCTGAAGAATGACGAATCAAGTCACAAATGCCATAGCAAGGATCAATAGAGTATGAACCAGGGTGGTGAGATTAGTCACAAACACTTCCAACTTATAGAATTGGGATATAAATTTTCATGCGCTTAGACATAAATTTAAGGGATGTCAAAATTGATCAATTCATGTATTATGAAATCCAAGGAAGATCATGATGATGTCAAAATTTAATGCATGGTTCGACGAAGGAAAACATGGTGATTTAAAGGAATGATATCAAGATAAGTTTCCAGTACAGACACGACATGTGGACCAATTCATCAGTGTTATCACACAAATGAAAGGATGGAAATGTGTGTGAAAACATGTTGATTTATTGACATTCATAGAAAGTCTTGTGTTTGAAATCCGAGACATGATCACTCACATGCTACATTAAATAAGATGCAAACATCGATGATGAGGCGAAACAGATCATTTCCAGTACCTGACACCAAAAATAATTAAATGTGACCTAGCACATCAAAAGCAAGTGAGTAGGATTAAGTGAGAACAAATCCAGGGGGAGTCAGCACAGAAGAGAATCCCTTTTCCATTGATGTCAAAGGGAAAGAGAAAGAGAAATACAAATCCCAATGATAAGGTGAGAAATGACATAATGAAAGAAGTAGAAGATAGAGATTCAAAATAAACAAGAGCACAACAAAATAAATATCCTTTGACACGCAAAAGTAGAATTTTCCCTCGAGGGAATTCTATGATAGATGTTATCATCCAAAGTGGTGTTGACATCAATGAAAAAGGGGATATTGTTGTAGGAGTGATCTTATACCATATATAATTATCATCTCTAATTCTATGAGTAAATATGCTAATAAGAAGCACATGAATTAGATCTTGCTAATAATATAATTCTCATAAGCATACATAGGAAAAATAGAGAGAAGAATAGAGACTGAATCACAAGAATGAAGAGATGAATATCGGAGTGTATCCTTCCGTTTAATAATGATGAATAATAATGTACATAAATGGTACATTCCTCATAGGTAAAATCGATTTGTATTGGAGACAATTCATCAAGCTCATAAAGAGAGAATTACTAAATATGATAAACCCCCATAGGTGGCTAAAGCACTTCCCAAATTAGTCAAGGACCTCACGAATTAACAAAATCATGAGTGAGTTGTCATCTATTATGGAAAAACATGATAATACTATAATATGGAGATAAAATAGAGGATGGGTTGGAAACAAAAGATAGTAGTTTCCTAGATGACTAGCTTTACCTTATCCACTAAAAAGTTAGAATAAAACAATAAAAGATAGAATCTGCAGGAAAGCACAGTTGCTAATTCTGGCAGTCAATAAAGTAGACAAGACCAACCCAAAAGTAGGATTAAAGCTCACTTGGGCTATATATGGAAAGTGTTTACCATGTGGTGCAAGTGGATGCCAACTATCTAGGTTAGTGGGTAGGAAATTAATCAAAATTGATTAAATATTTTATCGTAAGTTATGAAGTGGGTTTATTATATTCCCACACAGCCCTTTAAGTATGAGATGTTTATGTCTAAAATATAGGTGTGTATAGGGCCCAACAACAAGGCTATGGTCACCCTTTACAATTATTCATATCCAGAAAAGTGAGGAAAGAGGCAAAACCACATGGGGAAAATTATCCCTCAAGAAAGGACAAGGCACAAAATTTGAATAAAATGCCTTCAGTAGGTATTTATATTCACTTGAATGAGTTGAATGAACTGCTTCTAGTGAAATACTTATTGAAGAAGCTTGTAGACTCCATGATTATGTGCTATAGTGTAGAATCTCCAAGAAAGAAGAGGAGAGAATCCTTGTATCTCATCATCTAATGAAGTAGGAAAATTATCTGAATTCTTATTGCTGCTAAAAAACTCTAATATGCAAACAAAATCTGAAATGGAAAATAGATCTATGCATACTCCTTCCTAAAGAGTACAAAAATTAAGATAACCAATAACACAATAAGTTCCTTGTATAACTGCAAAATTGTGATGTGGATCATATATCATTCTTCCAATATGATGTAGCACCTCCCCAGATATGATATGTGGCTAAAAAAACTATGATATATCAGAAACTTTAGCATATGGAACAAAAAATGTAAACTCTTCAGTGACTCCATGAGGAAATAGGGCTAGACTAGGAAAAGTATGAGCAACTGGGAAAACAGATGAGTGTAAAAATATGAATGATGGATGGACTTGAGATCTAAACCATAAGTGTTTAGAAAAAATCCAAACATGTGTAATTTCAGTTCAAATATTACTAAGTTCATGGATAGCCAACCAGTGAAAAATAAGCAATACTTCAAACCATGCAATATAAGTAACACTGCATAAGAGACCAATGAGGAATCAACTAGTGAAATTGAGATTTGTATAGCCTTAGGATTATTTAGAGGTATGGTATATGGTATGGATGGTGGTATGAATAATGTCATGACATGTATATAATCCTGAAAACATGCTTCTAAATCATAAATATGGAGTGAGGAAGAGCTTCTTAAACACAAGTCGAGATCTAGTGAAAAAACAAAATCATTGAGAGATGAATCTAGGACACTGATAGGTGGATTATCAAAGAAAGGATTTAATATTTATGATTCTAATATATCAAAAAATGAATCTATATCATAGATATGAGGAAAGTATTTTACTCTAGAACTCAAGGCATAGTTTATATCACCGTTTAACTGCGCACTATGACAGTGTTCTAAGGAATCAACATGCTTTTCTAGCTCATCTAGAACTTCAATGTTGTGCTTCTCAAGAAGTTGAGACATGATGTCCATATTATTCTTGAAACATTTATTCTCTGGATGAAATCCCTTGCTGCAATAATAACACTTGGATGTGCCCCCTTTCTTCTTGAATTTCTTCATTGAATCTTCATCAGTAGGATTCAAACTTTCATCTTCAAAATATGACTTTGGCTTCTTCTCTTTCACAATTTTCTTTTCTTTTGATCTTGAATTCTTGATTCCTTGAACAATAAGAGCATGATCCTTAAACTTGGAAGATTTAAGAGCACCCATATGGATCAATTTATCTTTCTCCTTTGTTAGTGAATCAAAGAAAGTACACAAAGAAGGAATTTTTTAATTAGAAATAACAAGCCTATATGCATGAAAAGTAGACACAAAAACTGAGTATTCAGGACCCAATTTTGATAGAATTGAAAGGATTAATTGATCATATTTCTTCTCAATCCCACAATGATTTAGAATTTACCTGAATTTGGTGAAGAACCCCTCAATAGAGTCAAAACTGCTTGGACTCATTGAGAATAATTCATTATCCAACTGATGCACTCTTAATTCATCTTGAACTCCAAACAAAGACTCAAGTTTGGTCCATAATTGGTTTGGAGTGGTCAAACCATCTATATGAAAGAGTATATCAAGAGAAATAGAGAGGAAAATCAATCATTAGGCTTCATCCAACCTATTATGCCACTTATCTTTCTCAACCACAGAATTGGGTTCAATTTCCAAAGCTAGAGTAACTTTGTATAGTCCCTTACTGCGCAATAGAATGCCAATTTTGGCTTTCAATTCGTGATAGTTGAAGGGAGTAGGTATCATAGATGAATAATAATCCATAATGAGATGTTGATCCATTCAAGAAGAAACTCTCAACAACTTACACAAATAAAAATAGGAGAAAATCTTGTAAGCTTAAATAAAGCTCTTATTCAGAGAGGGATAGGAGACTGGATGCACTCTCATACAAAGAACATATAGCTCCTCAATTTTGTTGAACTTGAACAATCTTGTGCTATGATGCCATGTAGGAGTGCTTTGATACCATATAGAAATAGCAACTCTAATGCTATGATTAAATATTCTAAGAAGAAGCACAGGAAGTAGATTTTGTTACTAAGATAATTCTCACAAGCATACACAGGAAAAATGGAAAGAAGAATAGAGACTAAATCACATGAATGAAGGGATCAATATTGGAGTGTATCTGTCCATTTAATCATGATGAATAATGGTGTACATAAATAGTACATCCCTCATAGGTAAAATCGAGTTGTATTGGAGAGCAATTTGTTCGCACTCAAAATATACCCAAGGTTGTCAAAGGTAATCTTAAGGTAACAGCAAAAACCACTTTTAGAAAGAAACTGGCTTTTCTTTCCGGAGAGGGATCTCTCAAATATAAATTTAACAAGGCCAGATGTTAGAGCCAACAATTTAAGTTATGCGGATGGTTAAAACAACACATATAACCGTTGGGCAATGGAGTCAAAACAGATAAAGATAATGCAAAGCTTCATACATAGAATTCCAACAAAGGAAAGATAATCATTCAGTTATAGTCATTTATTGATTTTCAGGTGATACGAGAGAAACATGAACAGTCCATCAATATAGAGCATCACACGATGAACTCCATATCAACTCTAGAGGAAATATTTGTGAATATCTAAAACAATAGCCAGAGCATAACATGTATGAATTCTGAAACTATTAAACACTACGTTCAGATATGAAAGAAAATAGAATGGAAGGTAAACACTTAGAAAACAATCACAGGGAAAGAAGGCACAAACTGTAACATAAACAACACATGAATATTTGAAGATTAACTTGCATTCAACTCTGTAATTTCATTCAAAAATCATAAGTTCTCAATAACATCGGTCCAAGCTTATGGGTTCCAAACCCCAATACATCAAATAAATTCAAATATATACAAAAATAGTTTCTTCCCAAGAAGATCAATAACCAATTAATCTGTTAATCATAAGTTTTTGTAACCATATCCCTAATAACTAGGAATAATAATTACATGCTTTGATTCAAATAACAGATTGCTTGATTATAGCAAACTTAGTAACTGCAAGGTACCCCGAACAAATAGCTTCACGAACTGCAACACCTGTCTTCATGAATGAAGTATATACTTGGTCTTTCCAAATTTCTCCATGACCTTCCATTGTTCCATGTTTGGAGTGTCGTATTCTGTCATCTCCCTAATTGACACCTCCAAATCCACATAAGCTTCATAAGACATGGCAGGCAATCCTTTCTTAATAGTTAAAAACTTATCCAATATCTCAAAGACCTCTGTCAATTTTTCCACAATGACCTTTCATGTTAACCCTTTGACTAAATCTTCAAATTTGGAATGATCCATGCAATTCTGCACCAATAAGCCGTGGTATTGCTCCTGGGAAAACAAGCGTCCTTCATCATCCCAAAAAGAAGGGAGACCACCATCAAGTAGATGTTTAAAAGCAAGCCTGAAATCCTTTATCTGAGAAGACATTCAAATTCGCCTTATCCTGCACCACTTTCATGAGTTGATGTTTATTTATAAACTTCTTTTCCCACAACATAATTTCTACTCTATCTTTAATCCCAATGTTCTGCAAATTCTGATATGTTAAAGAATTTAAGAAATTCAAAGCATTATGAGTAGTATTCAAAGGCTTCTTTTCCATAGTTTCATTGGCCAACTTCAATCTTTGAGTAGCTAAATTGACTAGTGCACTTTCATCATCAATAAAATTTAAATAATGCCTAAACATGGTGATTTCCACAGACAAAGTATCCCAAATCAAATGTTTGGCTCCCTGTAAAGGAGCTTTTCTGTACTTCTTTCCTTTAATTCATTGAACTTTTTCTGTAATTGGCTTTTATCATTCCCTGCTTTATTCTTCTTCATAATGCTCTTAGCCAATTCTAATTTGA
This sequence comes from Pseudotsuga menziesii, assembly GCA_001517045.1. Taxonomy (NCBI): domain Eukaryota; kingdom Viridiplantae; phylum Streptophyta; class Pinopsida; order Pinales; family Pinaceae; genus Pseudotsuga; species Pseudotsuga menziesii. Next base: position 269,214 of record LPNX010279627.1, read on the forward strand.
TTTTTTCATTTTCCTCTTTTAATTCTTTAATCTCCACTTCTTTCAAACTTACCTGTGACATAGGAACTAATAAAGTGTCTGCAGAAAACTCATTTAATGGTCTTTCAATATTAACAAGAGGTAAAACAGTGTCAACAAAGGGTTGACTCATCATTTATTCCATAACTTCATTTTCATCATTTTGATCCTTTTTCAGCTTTAAAATCTGAGCCATCAATTCGGTTCTTTCTACTTCCCACTTGTTTTTCTCTTCCTGTAGATTCAATGATTTTCCTTTATAGTCCATCATCTCCTAATAAATTTTCTCTTTTTCCTCCTGAAGTGTAAATAATTCTGAAGACTGAATGTGTTCAGCATTAGGGACTTTAAGCTTCTTCTTCAATACTTGAATGGTATTGTCCTTCTCCTCTATAAGCTTTTTGGTCGTCTGCATATTACCCGGTTTGGTCCCTAAGCTTACAACATCTACCTGCAAATTTTTAATTTGAATCAAATTTGCTTTATTTTCAACCCTGTCATGCTTCAACTGAACCTCCATCTTATCTACAAGGGACTGCAATTTATTAATTTTCATAATAGCATGTAACAAATCAAAGTAAATAACATATCCAATTTGTTTATGGAGTTGTATCTTATCAGGAACACTGATTTTGTCTAACTTCACCTCCATTTCAAACACTTTCTTGTCACTAACCAGGCGAATTTCAGGGTATTCCTCTCTGCGTCTCGAGTAGAAATCAATGAAGTATTCTGATTGATTAAATTTATAAATCGAGGAAGTAGATTCTTAGTTTCCTCTTATGATTGCATTTGTTTGTCAGCATAACTTGATATTAACTATGTCCTAGATTTGTAGCGGGAACTGGACTCTGCGTTACTTTCTTCTCCGAAGGAATATTGATGCATTTGTACAGACTTTTTCTGAAACAAGACCATCTTCTTTAAGTCTTCTGAAAATATTTCTTCTGTAATAGTTTGATCATCTTGAGGGTGTGTTTTGATCTTTTTCTGAGAAATATTTTCATCTACATCCATGCCATCAATTTCAGAAAGACTCCTCTTATTCAAAATACTGGAATTAACAGGCGTTTGAGCCATTGCAATCAATCTGTTCATTTTATCTTCATCGGCTTCTGAATTTTCTTCAAAATTAGCCAAATTTGCTATTTTGTCTAAGCCTTCAACAGTTTGATGATCAAATGGTTTATTTTTGTTCAACTGCTTCCTCTGAGAAATAATGTGATGTGGATCATAATTTACATTTTGGTCCTTCTGAAAAATCCATAACTTCTAACAATTTCTCTATGACTAACAAGGCGCTTTTATTTTTTTAAATGAACGAACCAACTTTGATAGGAAATTTAACATTGGAAGATTTTTTAAATGCCCCAAAATGTTCTTCTTCTACATATAACCTCTGTCTCAAAAACTCTAATGCGAAAATTCTTGGAGGCATAGGAGGATTTGGCCTTCTAAAATTTGGATTTCTGATTTGAGGATCAGCTTGTTCTCTATTAAATGATCTATTGTCCATAGTCAATCTATCAATTAACTTCTCCATTGTTTTCAACATCATTTCAAATTTTATAGTAGTAGCAGAAGAATAAGTAGAAGGCAGATTTTCTTCTCTTCTTTTCCTCCTATCAATGTCTCTTTGTTTCATCTTTCCACTCCCCATCATATTTGCTTCCACTTCTAAATCATCTGTGAACATGGCAGCAAGACTCACTGACTTTCTCTCCCTTAATGAAAATTCAAATTCATTGTCAAAGGCCTCAGGATAATGAAGTTTAGCAGCAGCTGCAGAAGGTTTTATATCTTTTGGAATGGAATTATAAACTCTCATAAATCTGCTTGAAAATTCATGAACAGATTCAAAACCCCCTTTCTTAATATTATTGTATTGGGACAAAAGCTGCAAAGGGCTTTGTTTATCATCCCACCTTTCTAGAAATGCATTTTGGAAAGCTTGAAAGGTCGGGATAGATGCAGCTGGCAAATATTTAAACCATTTCTTCGCTTCCCCTAATAAGCTTTGAGAAAACAACTGCATTTTAACATATGCATAATCAACTTCCTCCAAGTCAACAAAATCTTCAAATTTTGACACATGCTGCTTTGTTGTTATACTTCCTTCTCCATCAAATAAATAAATTCTCTGGGAATAATTTTGGGGAAGATCATGCAATACATCAGGTAAACGTAAAGGAGCAAATATGGCTGCCATTGGTCTAGGTGGATTTGGAGGGACTAAGGAATTTTGAATGATTTGAACAATAGGTCTTTCTTCAACCTTCGTAGACTATTGAAGATCTCTCCAAAGGGAATCAAGTAAATAAGATTCTAAATATAGACTTACTAAATATGATAAACCCCCATAGGTGGCTAAAGCACTTCCCAAATCAGTCAAGGACCTCATGAATTAGAAAAATCATGAGTGATTTTTCATGTATGATGGAAAAACATGCTAATCCTATAATATGGAGAGAAAATCATGGAGGATGGGTTGGAAACAAAAGATAGAAGTTTCGTAGTTAATTAGATTTAGCTTATCACTGAAAAACTGTAATAAAGTAGTAAAAGACAAAATATGCAGGAAAGCATGGTTGCTAATTCTGGAAATCAATAAAGTAGATAGGATCAATCCAGAATCAAGATTAAAGTGCTACTGGGGTATATATGGCAAGTGTTTACCATGTGGTGCAAGTGGATGCCAACTATCTAGGATAGTGGGTAGTAAATTAATCAAAATTGTTTAAAATATTTTATCCTAAGTTATGAAGTGGGTTTATTATATTCCCACAAGTGTTGCGCATGTATTTCCATTGATGTCAAAGGTATTGGATTAGTGCCAAAGGTAGTGAATTGATTTCAAAGATATTGGTCAAAATAATTACGTGTATGTCAAAGGTATTGCATTGAGCATTACATGATCAAAGACAATGTTGAATACTTCCTCACACACAACCAGCTTGAACAAATACATATGGAAGAATGTGGAATTCCTATTAAAGTAAATATCCCACTACGACAGTGGTCACAAGTGTGCAAATAGTAATCCATAAAGAAGAACAATGAAAATGACAAATTTGCATAGATACCATTTGTGTGAGACTTGTGAATGAAGAACAAGATAAACAAACTAGAGTGTAATAAGTTCCACACAGAAAATGGTATGTGGTACAAATACTTGTGACTAAAAATATGGGTTATGAACTATGTGCAAAATTCCCACATGGACATTGGCATATGTGTTCCATACACCACACAAAGATGAATTGAAATAAGTGGCACGTCGACATAGATATTAACTTGTAGAAAATGCAAACAAGTGGGGTGTTATCCAAGGATAAGGAACTTAACCAAGTGGATACATCTCTTGAGACAAGAAGACTATAAAATAGCAAGAGATGGATGTGGTGAAGTAATCTTGTGAAGAATGAAGATATGACATAATCTAGTTAGACAATATTCATAATTATTTGGGTTATCAATGGCTCATTGATCGTAGACATAGATTTTACACAGCGGAGTTGAAGAGCGCAGATTAGTCAAAGATGTGTTAGGATTATTAATTAATCCTCCCTTTGACCACATAGTCTATTTGTCTTTTCCTATCTTAGTAGGTCATTTCCACTTCATTAGTTCATGGGGGACACACCTAGGGGACACCTAACACTCAATGTGCATGTCTATATGAATTTAGGAGCTCCAAGGACCAATCCCTATAGTTTAGGAACCCACTCTGAGTGCCACCAACAATCTCCAGCAGTTGACCCTAGTAGGTATTCAATTATGTTTACTTATGCTCTAATTCTCATCTGTTGGTTCATTCTCGGTCATCCAAGCACAAGTTCCAATTATTTATGGGAGGTAGGGTTCATTTCCTCACCTACCTACATCAGTTAACTGAATGTGAATTGATTTAGTGATCTAGAGTTGCATTAGTGATCTCTAGTGGTGATTTCCCAATACTAAGTTAGCACCAAAGTCAGTTTGAGTTATTGAATTCGAATTCCCCCTAAGGAATTTGAATTCTTCCTATGGTATGATTATTGTATTATAGAGAGATCAATGAAAATGGATGTAATGTTATTCTAACCATTTTTCATCTCATGTGTGTGAAATTTTTCATGAATCTATTGATCAGTTTACATTGAATTGTTCACTCTTATGCATCCTTCTCTTCACATTGCTTTCATTCAGGTTTGAGTATCCTATGCTTCATTAAAATTAACATGGTATCAAAGTAAGTATCCATGCAATCCTCAAACCTAGGAAACTTCCATTGATGCACGAATCAATTGGGTTCCACATAAATCCTGGTATTCTTACCTTGCTCCCTCTGGATTCTGTCCAGAGAATTCTAGCCATGTGTGATTCACCCAGAGAAAGTGCACATGTTGAAGTGGAGAGTGTTTGAATTGGTTTGATTGTGAATTGGAGTGTTTTGTAGTGTTTTTGCAGGTACATTCAAATATATCCTAAATAATTAGTTGTTTTTGAAGCTGTAAGATGGAAAATTCAGCATCTTTGACACCCAGAATCCTCACCCCCTTCAACTATCTTGATTGGAGGGATGATATGAAAATTTTATTGCATAACAAGGGTCTGTACAGGGTCATCATGGGAAGAAATTTTGAACCTTGGCATCGTCTTGATAATTAGAAGCATTTGAACAAGTCGGATGAATCATTTGGCTTCATGTGCATCCACATCTTCAGAGAGTTTCCCTTTCATCTTGATGGACTGATAACTCCAAAAGAAGTATGGTATAAGCTCAAATACTTGTTTGGAAAACCAGATGATCTCAGAAGCCATACTATGGAGAATGAGTCGATATCACTACAACTCAACAAATTTGAAACTATACAAGATTTCTTCTCAAAATTCAAATCCCTTGTCATGCAATGCAAGCAGTGCGGGATTGATAAGAAGGATGAGAAATTCGTTCTCTCAATTCTAAGTAAACTTGGACCAGAATTCTCATTGTTCATATCTACCTTTCACTACATGAGACTGACAAATCCTAATTGGTGAATGTCATCTCTTGATTCCTTCACGAAATCACTAATCTAGGAACAAGATAAGATGATTCAAATGGGAGCTCCCAAAGCCTCCAAGAATTAGGCTCTCTTAGTTGGGGAGACAAAGAATGTGCAAAGAAAGGGGAAGAATAAATGAAAAGAGAAGAAGAACATTGAATCCAAGCCTAAGGATAAGAAAAATCCTTTAGAATGAGACTTGGGTTCCAAGAAGGACAAGTACACGAAGTTTGACAAGGCCAAGTTCTCTTACTGCAAGAGAGGAAATCATCCAAAGAATCTATGTATGAAGAAAACCATAAACCAGATGTCTAGGATCCTTGAACTGAATAACAGTTCTCGTCCTGAAGGAGAAAAGTAGTATGATCCTAGAAACCAGATTGAAGAACATGAGAGGTGCCATGCTCTGAAGGCATGCTTTTCTCATTGATTATGGAGCCTCCAACCACATGGTTTCCTCCAAAGAATCTTTCAATACTCTGGATCTCTCTAGAGGACCAAGCATCCATATGGGAGATGACTCACAAATCCCAACTTTCAGGAAAGGTTCCATTGAAATTGAGCATGGGGTGTTCCAGAATGTACTTTATGTCCCTTCCATGACAACAAACTTGTTGTTTTTATACCAAATGACATATATTGGCTCACCCAAGCGAGTCACATTTGATCTTGACACAGTGGATATCTCAGAAGTCTCTACTAGAAATCTGATAATGAAAGGGGTTGCTAATCATGCCTTCAAGGCATGTGAGTTTTCTCACTTTCTTCCTAATTCATATCCTAGTGCCTTATTGACTCATGCCAATAACACAAGCAAGTTGTGGTATGAAATATTTGGCCACCTGAACTTCAAGTATATCCAGTATATTTATAATCAAAAGATGGTTAAAGGATTTCCTCTCATCAAAACTTTTGAAGGTGTGTGCATTGGTTGCTTGGTAGGGAAGCATCCAAAGAAAAGGTATGATGTTGGGAAGGCAAGAAGAGATGCCTACACATTGGATTTAATTCATAGTGATATCTCTAGACCGATGGCTACAAAATACATGAATGGATCCAAATACTTTCTGACCTTCAATGATGACTGTTCAAGGTATTGTTGGGTCTATTTTCTGAAGCAGAAGTCTGAGGTATTTGAGACCTTCAAATTTTTAAAATCCTTGGCTGAGAACAATCTTAGAAAGGATATCAAATCACTTATATCTGATAATGGAGGTGATAATTTCAAAAGATAATTCCATCAGCTTTGTGCATCAACATGCATTCAAATGCAACACTCAGTCCCATACACAGCATAGCAGAATGGTGTAGCTGAGAGGAAGAACATATCCTTGAAAGAGATGGCCACATGCCTTTTAGAGGCAAGAAATATTTCTCCATATATGAGGGATGATGTAGTAAATTTTGCTTCATACATCCAGAATAGAGTTCCTCATAACTCAGTGATTAGGGATACTCCTTTTAAAGCATTGATGGGACATAAGCCCAATGTCTCACATTTGAGAGTTTTTTCTCCAAGGCATGGGCCAGAATTCCTATTGACAAGATGAAATCCTTCCAAGACCATAGTAGTGAATGCATATTGTTGGGATATGTAGAAAATGTTAAGGTGTAAAAACTAATGGAACTTGCAACCAAAAGTGCTTCATAGAGCACAATGTTCAATTTGAAGAAGATCACGTGCATGATCCACAACCAGCCGAAGAAGAAGAAGGTATAGTTTCTCATCCATTTCCATTTGCAAATGATGATGTCTTAACTAATTTTTCATAATTAGAAGATGAGGATCAATATTATCAAGATCTTAATGTTGAGAATGAACCTCAAGTATATCCATATCCAGAACCAACACCTGCTCCCAATCAAAGGCCTAAGTGGGACCAAAAGCACATTGAAGCAACTAGGAATAGTGTTGGGGATCCATATGGCAGAAGAAGGACAATATATTAGTAACAGGATGAAAGTATTGCACTATGCCATTCAGATCCAATTCTCTCAGAGAGGTGTTTCATGTTGATGGGGTGAGATCCCCAGTCATACAAGGAGGCTTTCCATGATCCAATATGGTAGGAAGCTATGAATGATGAGTTTGATTCGATACAAGACAACCAAACCTAGGAGCTTGTCACTTTGCCTCCTAGGATAAAGTTAATATAATGAAAATGGATCTAAGACCAAGCTAGAAACTGGTAGAACCACAACCAAGTATAAGGCTTAGTTAGTGTCAAAGGGGTACTCACAAGTACATGGGCTGGACTACAATGAGACATTCACTCATGTTGCAAGAATGGAATCCATAAGACTAGTTTTGGCTATTGCAGCTTCAAAGAGGTCGGAGGTACATCACATGGATGTGAAGAGTGCCTTCCTCCATGGTGACCTTTTTGAGTATGGTTTCCATTGATGTCAATGGAGTTCATTAATAACAAAGGAAATTACATGACATGTATGATGATGTGACATGTGTGATGAGGTTGCAAATTCATATGATGATGTTCTAGTGCTCTCATGAAGTCATTTTTACAATTTGACACCATTCTGTAAAAATAAGGAAACTTGCTAAAACTCTTGCTGAAACTCTGAAAATTGACTAAGTATAGGAAAATCAGAGTTCATTAATGACAAAGGAATAACAAAGGAAGTGATGACATGGCATGTGCCATGTGTGATGCGGTTGCAAGGTCATATGATGGTGTTATAGTCCTCTCATAAAGTCATTGTTACAATTTGACACCATTTTGTAAAAGTATGACAACTTGTTGGAACTTTAAAAATTGGAATAAGTATAAATTCCTCTTAATCTTCCCGAGAGGCCTCTGTAATATACATGCCATATTTTGTATTTGATGAATAAAATGATTCTGAGGATATAGACATCTAGATTGTTGTCTTTTGCATATAAACATATGAATTTTTGTCAAGATAGTCTCTAAAGGTGAAGTTATTAGTCTTCCAAAATTTCTTTCTTGCATGATTTGCACTGTTTTGGTTCTGTTAAATCTACCTAAGTGGCCAAAACAGTGAAAAACATTGTGTATTTTCATCATTGTCCCTTAAATCTACCTAAGAGACAATGATGAAAATACACAATGTTTCAAGACATGATGAAGGAATTATTTAAACAAGAAGTTTGAAGTGGAAGAAATATGTCTTTGCAATCCAGATCAATGTAACTGCAAGAGAAGACAAAGACCAATGAAGTGAAGAATAGTCAGTAACATAATTGAAGAAAAATATCAAATTAGGGAGGTAGGGTGGTGCTAGGGCAGGCTGCAATCCTGCAACGAGGTTGTAGAGCCCTTCCAGTAGTGGCTGGAAAATAGGGTGTTGTAGCATCCTTGTATGTTGGAGTAGGTAGAAACCAGGGCATTGTAGAATCCTTCTATTGTAGCTGAAAAACTTGGGGATTGGTGTCTCCAGCAAGTTGTAGATTGCAAAAAACAATTGTAAATATAATTTTGCAATTATATAATTTTTTTGTGGCTTTCCCAATTTGGATTCCATGATAAATGTTGTGTTCTATGTATCTTGTTGATTATTTTTTTAATGAATAAATTAAAAGTGGTTTTAAATTGTTAAAAGTTATCAATGTTGATTCACCCCCCTCTCAGTATTGTCCAACATTCCAACAGACTTGGATGAGGAGATCTATATGAGACACTATGAGGGGTACATTGAAGATTCCTCCTTAGTTTTCAAACTGAGGAAATATATCTATGGGCTCAAGAAAGCCCCAAGGTAATGCTATGCTAAGATGGATGCCTTCTTAATGTCACAGAAATTTCAGAGATGCAAGTCTGGCTGCAATGTCTACATGTAATAGAAAGCAGGCTTATTATTGTTAATTTTTCTATATGTGGATGACTTACTCATTACTAGTAGCTCAACTCCTAGATTGAGAGGCGTCAAGTCATATTTGTACGAAGCATTCTCCATGACTGATCTAGGACTGTTAAGATATTTTATTGGTCTCAAAGTAAATCAAAATGCTTGGGGAATCATGATCACATGGTCCATATACATGGGAGACTTGCTCAAAATATTTCACATCATTGATTGTAAAGTAACACCCTTCCCCTTTCTATCTGGAATCAACATGGAAGAAGGTGGTTCCACACCAATGGTTGACAATACACTCTAACAGCAATTGATTGGTAGCCTATTGTACCTCACCCATTCAAGGCCATATTTATCTTATGTTGTGACTACAGCTGCCAAATGCATGCAGGAGCTACATTAGAAGGCAGAAAAGCACATCTTGCATTATGTGCAAGGTACGAGGGAGTTTGGGATCCATTATTCTATTGGTGCACAACTAGATTTGATTGGTTTTACTGATTCAAACTAGGTTGGTGATAGTACTGACAGGAAATATACATCAAGATTTGTGTTCATGTTGGGATCTGGACCAATCTGTTGGTCAAGCAAGAAGCAAGCAACTATTTCTCTCTTTTCAACTGAAGCAGGGAATCGGGGGGCTATGAATGTAGTTGTTCAAGAAGCTTGGTTGCATGGGATTTTGACAGAGATTGGAATTCACACTTATCCTTCAATGGACCTATATTGTGGCAATCAAAGTACAATCAAGATATCAAGTGATCCAGTTCAGAAGTAACGGACCCAGCACATTGAAGTCCACATGCACTACATTTTTGAACTAAGACTGTTACTCTACATTACTAACCCATAGAGGATAATATTACAAACATATTCACCAAGTCCTTCACTGAAAAGATATTTTTCTATCTCATATCTCTTCTTGGTGTAAAGGCTTGATTCAGGTATTGTTCCTTAATTTCCTGCCTATTTTGAGGGGGGGGGTTCCATTAGGTTTTCCCCATTTCCTTGTTTTCTAATCAGACATTTTTATTCATTTATATTTTATGGGTAACCTTTGGTATTTTTTTCCAGGGCCTAGGTTGTCCAAGATAGGATTAAGGGGGGCTGTTGGGATTATTACTTAATCCTTCCTTTGATCACATAGTCTATTTGTCGTTTCCCAGCTTAAGAGGTCATTGTCAGTTCATTAGTGCATGGGGAACACACCTAGGGGCCACCTAACACTCAATGCACCTGTATGTATGAGTTTAGGATCTCTACGAACCAATCCCTACAATTTAGGAACCCATTCGAAGTGTCACTAGCAGTCTCCAACAGTTGACCCTAGTAGGTATTCAGCTCTGTTCAGTTATTCACATATTCTCATCAGTTAGTTCACTCTCAACCATCCTAGCACAATTTTGCATGATTTAATGGAGGTGGGGCGCATTTCCTCACCTACCTACATCAATTAACTAATTGTGAACTGATTCAGTGATCTAGAGTTGCATTAGTGAGCTCTAGTGGTGATTTTCCAACACCGAGTTAGCATCGGAGTCAGTTTGAGTTGGTGAATTTGAATCCTCCCTAAGGCATTAGAATTCTTCCTATTGTATGATTATTGTATTATTGAGATATCAATGACAATGGATGTAATTTTATGCTGACCATTTTTCATCTCATGTGTGTGTAATTTGTCATGAATCTATTGATCAGTTTACGCTGAATTGTTCAATCTTCTGCAACCTTCTCTTCAAATTTCTTTCATTCAGGCCTGAGGATCCTATGCTTCATTAAAATTAACAAGATGAACAACAAAGAGTGCACCATATATATAGATACATGTAATTTGGATGTGTGACGTTCTTACTCAGTAAAAGATGCAGACCGCAAAACAACAGAAGTGACTAAGTGAGTAACTTTGTTTAGTATAAAGATGTAGGTCACGAAACCATAGAATAGATGTAGGTCACGGTGATTATCGCACATCGAAGCTTTGGAAACTAACTGTTCAGACAAAGATATTCAAACGTATATCAACATGTTACAACAATTACATATTGGTGAAGAAACAGCTCGAAGATAAGGTATTTTGTATATTGCAGTTATTCACTACATTCTTATTTCAAATCCAGGGAGGTCAGATGGGGCAAGGAGAAGGGGGTCATAGCCTCCTTCCAGTCAGTGTTGGAGAATATAGTTGGGGTGTTGTATCATCCTTTTTGTTGGTGCAGATAAATCCCACGGGGGTGGATCCTCCTTCCAATTGTAGATGGTAAATATAATTGGGGTTTTGTAGCATCCTTTTTGTTGGAGCAGATAAAACCTAGGGGGGTGGAGCCTCCTTCCATTTGGTGCTGGAGAATATAATTCAAAATTTTGTGCTTCCATAACCAGAGATCATAGTTATCCACTGGTCAGAGCTTGATTTCCATAAGTCACAGTTTGTGATGTCATCCATATTTCTATTTAGGTCGGTTCTTGAAGTTCGTGAGTCGATGGAGTTTGTGAGTCGGTGCTCGCGCAGATTGAAGTTGTTGCAGGTTGGTGCCAACAACCCACAGATTGTACTTGATTATCAATTCAACACATGAAATGAATGGGTGCTCATGTTCATTCATATATATTTATAGATATACAATTATTCTCAAGATATTTGTGCGTTGTTGCGTTTGTTATTGTTGTTGCTGAAAAGTTTTAATTGGATAAAATCTATGAAAATAAAATAATATACATATTTGTGTAGTTAATGATTCACCCCCCCTCTCATTAATAAGATAAATCCAACAATGAGATAGAGAGTTGAGAAGTTCCACATAAACTCTCAGGTATGCTAGTTTTCCTTGTTTTGGGTTTCCATAATAAATCTGTGTGTGCTGTGTATGTGCTCCATTGTTAATTCTTGTGTTTTAGAATATGTTTGGTATTGTTTTTCTTACGCAAGTTTATTAAAAATATTTAATAATTGCATGTGTATTCAAGTCCTTACTATAGATCGACCAAAATATGTATTCATTTATTGGGCTTGGGATTATATTCCTTTATAATTCATGGTTTACAAACTCTCCAATTGGTTGGGTTTGACAAAGTAACATGGGAAATGATAGTATTGAATAGGCAAGTCAAGAAATTCTACCAAGATTAAATCATGCAACTAAGATAACTTGTTATCAGAAACCTTTTACCTAATGAAAGAAGACTAATGCCAGGTGTTTGCATAAATCCAAGGGCCACAATTGATAATATGAAGAAATGCATTAGAATCTAAAAACATGTTAACTTTGTTAAGGTTCTATTTTTTTAGGATGTGGAAAACATGTGACTCCCATTATTCCCTAATCAAGTGACTTATATTCTCAAAAGAATCCCTACCCACAAACTATCCAACCAAAGCATCACGATTTAGATTACAACACATTATTATTTTCTTAAACTTGGAAACTATAAGAAACTTCGTTTACAAATCATAGGCATTATCTCAAAATATAATTTTAGGATGGATGTCCTCACTTTCTTTGGACATGGCCATATTATTCCTTAGATATTTAGCATTCTCATAATCAGTGTTGGAATTTCACTAGAATATTACCTGTCAAACAAATTTTTTTTGACATTTTTGGGTTTCACATCACCCTTCACTAAACATTTTACTTAAATATGTACCTGTCAGTAAAAACAATTTAGTGTTGTAGTTTAAAAGTATCAATAACTAAATATGGATCAAGGACAACCAACCACACGTATTCATATTTTCTTTTACACATAAACTAAACTACAGACCCATAAGGGGAAGTTTCCCAGCGAGATTTTCCTATAGAAAGAAAAAAAAGAGGCAATGTATCAGAGAGTGTGTGTGTGTAGGTCTGCAATGCTTTGTGCATTTTTATTGTATTTTTACCTATTTTTCGATGTTTGACCAATTTTTCTTTTTCAAACCCTTGACGAGACGAATTATTTCTTTATCACATTTTTTTGCAATTTTGTAAACTATAAACTGTGTAAAATGATGTAGCCTTTTCTACTTCCTGAAATTTAATATTCTATTCTACACTTATACTGTCTATTCTTCAGAGATTGTTCTAATTTTCCCGCTACCCACATACATCTTGGAAATAAGGCCTACATTCTATAATGCATCTCAACCCCAGGGGAAAAACTAATAAAGCAGAAAGAACCAAGTTCCAATCATGAAAACCCATTAAAATTCAAAGCATAGATCAAGAAAAGATCCATTCAAGACCATACCTGATAAACATATCAAAAATTTACCTAGAAAAAATTGGTTAATAATAGGCATTAATGCTAATATAAAAAATATTTAATGTTTAGGTAAGATCAAGCTCTTTGTAGGTTATAGTTGACTATGTGTTCTCTATAGTTAGTTTGTTTAATAAAGTCTACAATTTATGTAGAGGCATTATAGTCTTATTAAATTGGATACGCATCAATATCTAATAGTGGCCTTCTAGATGCAAGAATCAGTCAATAAATAGTAGCACCCATTCTTTCCAACACCTTCCCAAAAGAAGTATTTACTATTTTCTTTGAATATTTCAAATTTAACATCCATCCTTTCTAGCAACTTATCCTTAGAATAGTCAAAGAAAATCTTATGTCCCAACAAGTAAAAACTTAAAAGTGCTCCAAGAAATGAGAAGCTATAGGGTAGAGGTAGGAAATATTTGCAAGAAAACTTCTCTTGTTGTTTCACAAACAAATATTTAAATGTTATGACTCGTACAATAAAAAGGTAAGGAACATAATAGAAGGATGAAACACATGCAAACATTTTTAAATCCAAAAACCTCATTCTTTAAATATTGACAAAACAATAATTATAGGTTGCAAATAGAATTCCAATGCCCAAAGCAATTGCACCCACACACACCAATGGGACAAGGATCCCTTATATTCTGACCAACAAGTAGCATACATAATTATCTACCAATAAGAAGTACAATTGTTCAATACCTTGATAAGCCACCAAAAGAAATAAGTTTCCGAACAATATCTAGAATAATATTCAAATTATTGCAACAGTCTGCATCTATAAGAGTAAGGTAAGCATATATAGACCAGGTTTGAACTTTGAAATTTTAAATGAACATCTAAAAAAGATTGTGAAAAAATACATTTTCCAAGGGCAATGCCAATTTCATCCACAATGTTTGTTTCTTCCAGCACATGTCTCCAAACTACATTCATTCCAAAACAAAGATTTTTGCCAATTTAGATTGAAAAAAACATGAACAAATTTGAAAATAGATCAAATTCATCTCCGATGAATTTGTATCCTAGTCTAATATCACTGAGAATGTTAGTCAATTTGAATAGGATATAAGCATATCCCTAATATGAAAATAGATGTATTTCATCCATGAATTTCATGTTCTCATTTAACATCATTAAAACTAATGTTACCATGAATTATTTGAAAAAATTAGTCCTCTCAACTCCTCTGTGAAAGAATAACAAAAACCCAAATGCAAAAGATGAAACGATTTAAATAAACATAACTGTGATATAAGGAAGTAAATCAAGCTTGGAAATAAACATACATATCTCGCATCTACATAGATTTAGAGATGCAACCACATTTTCTTCACTATCCATTATAACACGATTCCTCCCTGATTTTTGGCTATGGAAAATTGCATGTTTTACTTTTACTGTGTACTGCTGATGCCTGGAAATTAATATAATTTCTCAAAGGTATGTAAAAACAATTCAGGTTGTGTAACCTCAAACAACCTAATATAAAAAAATTAAAAAATTAACAAACAAGTATCTTGCATAGATTCAAAAGAGACAACTCAGACAAGTATATATGAGGGGGTCTTGTACTTCCAATCAATTGTTATTCACATATACCATCTTATTTTATTTAGCTTCACCACCAAAATAAAGTTTCTTTTATTTTTATGCTTGCACTATTTCCCTTTAGTTGCAGGTTTTGATAGAGTTTCCTTACCTTTGTTCTAGTTTATTGGCCTAAGTATGTGGGGTTCAATCCCATTGTGACTTTTGGAACTCTTGGAAGGGGATTTGTGGTCTGAGGTCTCTATCGAGGATTTTTGGAACTCTTCCCAATCTCGAAGATGGTTCTACAAACCCTCTAGTCACTTATAACTTATAAGTGCATTGTGATTTCTAATGCTTCTGCTTGAGAGGATATCCTCTGTTCAGTGACAGGAATTCTTATAAGGGGGGTAGTCCTGCAATGAACCACTCCCTGTAATCTCTTTTTTATTTGCTTCGACTTACACATTTGGGAGGGAGTGAGGAAAATACCCTGAGTAAATTGCAAGGCATGATTTATTATTGCATTAAGCTAGACGGGTGGGAGGACTTATAAGCCCTATATAGAGCCTCGTAAGAGCCTATAATAGTTACTAGCAGGAACCGTAAACCAGTATTTAACCTCTGGCAGTGGCGGCACCTCAACCAGGATTATACCTCTTGGGCAATTTTGTTATTCCAAGTTCCAACCTCATCCACTCACCTCTTTCCCACTTCTAATGAACCTCACTACTACTCTTGCCAATAAACAGATTCAATATTTGTTGCATAGGCTCCTACATTCAGCAAGCCAGCTAGCCACGAAGAAGGGTTGACCTTAAAGGAAGACATAAACTAGATCTGCCCGGACATATAATATGGTTACCAACGAAGCTTTGTTGCTAATGTACATATTCAGTAAACAGTGAAGAATCTTTAAGAAATTTCACTATCTAGATATTTAGTAAACAGTGAAGATTAGAAGAATATAAACCTGAAAATTCTTTGAGCTCTCAATCACAAACTTTAGAATACACCTTGAGTTGGACTCACCAATTTTTCTTCTTTTTTGCATTTGGAGGTTACAACTTATGGCTCTGCCTATCACCAAAGCTTCCTAGTACCTACTCTCTCTACCTTATCTCAAATGCCATGCAATAGCAGAGTAAGCATTCAAAGCTTGAAGGGAATGCAATCGAGTCTAGACTTTGCGGCTACAGAAAATAAGGTTCAGGGTTTAGTATTTTAGGTTTTGAGGAGAAGAGGATTAAAGAAGGATTTATTTTTGTAGCCTATTTACAAGCAAATCTAGCTCAAGTGTAAATGTGTACAAGGAGTCAAGGATGAATCCAGAAAATACATTTCAAGGGCAAAAATTGAAAAAATACTGACTCATAAATATATGTATATTGTCAACAGTGCAGAGATATGAAAAATACCTGGAATTTGGAACTGGAAAACTCGTAAAGCTTTCCTCTGGTGGAGAAATGACGCCGACCAAATTAAAACATGGAGAAATGCACTTTCTCAGGTTGCAAACATCACCGGTTTCGAGCTAGAGACGTGCAACGGCAAAGCAGATGTCTCAAATCTACCTTACCAAACAATGTGCAATAACATCTCCTATTTACCTTTATAAACATTAATTGAGATCAAATACCTTGAATATTTTAATCGTGAGCTTGAAATCGTAGCCTTAGTCATCACTCATCTCGCTGTCTATATCTGTATCTTCTAATGGCAAACAAACGAAACCAAAAAAAGTCTGACAGCACAGGTAATATTGAATTAATGGAATTTTCACATTTTATAAAATACACTGCAATTCAAGAGATCTCATCGATAATATTCTTCAAAAATGAACTACATTACCTTATTTTCAGCCTTCGACCATCAAGCTCCTAGATCTTGAAGCTCCTACACAAGACTGTGAGGATGTTACATCTGCTCTCTTTTTATTTTCTCTCTAGAGCTAGAGCTAGAGCAAGAGCAAGAGCAAGGGCAAGGGTTAGGGTTTGCACACTCATGTATTTTTTCTAAAAGGGTAAGAATCTTCATGAAACTGGATCTAATCACTAAATCGGGGGAAAGGCTCGCGAGAGGGAAGGGAATAACTTATCGCAGTGGATGGAAGGAACCATTGAGTACCAACTTCCCACTTTAGAGAGCAGAGGAAGACAGGAGTGGGGAACAAGCCTTTTTACTCCTTCTCCACTTGAATCCACAGGGTGGGGCTTTTACTGACTAATATTTTTTGGGGGTGTAAGTAATTAAAACCTAAGTCATGACCCCATGATAAAATTGGGATTGAAAAGTGTCTAGATCACCACAACAGGGTCGCAATTACGTTACCTTGATCTCAGAAGATGTAAAATGTGGGGCAGAGTGTATAAGAGAGAGGACAGAATCTGCATCTGAACCCAAACACTAGGATCGGCCTTGAACCACCACCTGTGGCGTGTAAATGTTGTCCTGCTCCATCGATTGCACATAGTCCCTCTGTCTCACTGTCCACAGGCTATTAGCAAAGGGATCCTTCCTTCCCAGATAGTCCCAATACTCAACATGGTATGCCAAAACAATAACAGGCACATCGAGCTCCAGCTCTTGGGCCGAATCCCCTTGACCCAATTTCGATATAAACAGATCTGCAGTGGGAGAAGTGGTGCATCCCTGTGAGGTGAACAATTCTACCAGGACAGGTCCCTGTGTTGGGCCTTTGCTTCTAGGCTTAGCACCATTGCTATCACCAGTATTTAATGCTTTGTCGTTGGAATTCAGATCTAGTCCGTTGGTGGTGTGAACTTTGGTTCCTTTTCCTGCAGCTTCTGATCCATCTGAAGCTCTTGGCTCCCTTCCGAAACAACAACAGAACAATCTAAAACCCATATCGATCTTTCTTCTGTAAATCATGTTCTTCTACTAGATGCACCGACTTTTTATAGGTTGAAATGCTTCTAGCATGAATTACAGTCGGGCGATGAAAACGAATCGAACTGGGTGAGGGAAATAAAATCCCCTAGACTCACGACTCCAGACTCCAGAGTCCAATACATTATACTCCACTCAATCTCCAAATTCCAATTCATTGTTCACACAGCACCGAGCGACATTCAATGGCATTCACTACCACTACCAGTCTGCCATTAACCGATGGCCCATGACATTTATTATTTGGATCAAAATTCACGTGGATGGTGCACCGTGTCACCATTCCAGCCCTGCTAGGTGGACAACACTGTTTAAGAGGCTTAATGACGTTTTGGTGGAAAATTAAACCGTCAATTGGTTGTTTAAAGACGTAATGACGTTTTGATTGAGAATTAAACCATCATATTGACGTTTTATGAAAAATTCTGGCCGTTCAATAAAACGGCTTTCGCCTATTTTAACCCGTATTTGACAGGGAAAATGCTCATAGACGGGAAAATGCCCGTCAAATTCCAACTCTGCTCGTAATTGATACATTTATGGGCATGAGTGATTAACGCCACTTTTCCCACCATAGAAGATAAAGGACTTAAAAGGACAAACAATAAATAATGATAGTGACCAGAAGGATGTGAAAACGTTAACAAC
Organism: Pseudotsuga menziesii; assembly: GCA_001517045.1. Lineage (NCBI taxonomy): Eukaryota > Viridiplantae > Streptophyta > Pinopsida > Pinales > Pinaceae > Pseudotsuga > Pseudotsuga menziesii. The sequence goes on from LPNX010279627.1 coordinate 287,435, forward strand.
AAACTCATTCAGTTCCTCATCCATTTTGATCCATTAAAGTATTGTTTTTTTTCACGGTTGTTTTGGGGCTATTTCAAGATTCGTCTTTAAATGTTTTTATTCCATTGAGACATACCTTGTTCTGGGGCTATTTCAAGATTCTTCTTTAAATCGTTTTATTCCATTGGGACATACCTAAAAGAATTTTCTTTGAATTTCAATTTAGTATTTGTTACCATTTTGTTAAACCACTTTTAACTTCAATGTAATAAAACTCTAAATCTCAGCATAAGCTTAGTACTTTGCAAGGATAAAGGGACAATGGCTTCTCGATCAATCTTGAACACTACAAGATAAATACTAAGAAAAGTTATATCCTGTTCCCATGACTTAGAAACAACTTGAACTATAGGAAGGGACATGTTTTATCTAAGACGTACAAGAGAAAACACCTAGAGGGACCTAGAGAAAACATAACTTGAGCAAAGTATTAGGGACGGGAGAGAAGGAAATCACCAAATATGTAGAGCTCAAGAAATCCTTACCCTCTCTCATACTATATAGAACTCAATCATGAGAGAGGCGTTGGAGCTTAAATATAATCCTTAGTAGTGTTTTTATCAAAGTCCTTATGGATGGTAATGTTAAGCATGGGGCATCTCTCCAATAACTTGAAAACAAAATAGATATTGTGATAGATTAGCTTGAATAAGTTTTGTACAAATACAAATTAGACAATAGAAGGACCCAACACAATGTTTTTAACTCAAATAACTAGGGAGAATCTATAGAGAACCTATATTATGCTCACTTTTTAAATGGATCCAATCAAACCAATTGCATATATCTGGTTGGAAGAAACAAAAATACACATTAGACAATGGAAATTGTATAGATCTAGATGGAACAAACGACAACACACATTAGGCAATGTCTTAGACAAGTGAAACCTCTTCTTATCTATGCACAATACCACTTTTCTCCTAAATCAATATCAATATCAAGAATCAAAGAAATAAAATGAGGGAATGTTTCAAATTTTGGCAGGAATCTAAACGACAACATGAAATTATTATTACTATTCTCAAATGTGACCATTCAATTATTAATGTAAAAAGCACAAGAGTTTGGGAATGGGAACCAAACAAACAAACAAGGAAAATTAGACTTAAAGTGGATAGCCATCAACCAAATCTAACAATAGTTGAATGCATATCAATTTCCACACAACAGTCACAAATGCCAATATCCTTGTTTCTATGTTAAGATCTTGTCGTGACCTTCCTACTTAGTGGTACTTAGGAATAAATTAATTAATGTACATGACCACCCTCTTTCAATAAGGCCCACTAGGTATTTGGTACTCATTAATGTTGGAAGAACTAGTGGTTAGGGTTTATGAGAAACTATTTATAAAGATAGCAAGCTATGTAACGCTTGTCAAGTATCGTCATTATATTAGATCTATACTCATTTGTAGGTTTCCCTATTAAAGGGGCTTGTGAACATTTCTCTTTTTTGGATTATCAATAGAAGGATAAATAATTTGCAAGTTCAATACTCTTACTCTTTCTCTTATACTTTCTATAGTTTGAATTTATTTGGTCGTTTCTCTTAATTCTCCTATGTTTCCATATAAGTACACTACAAGTAGCATTAGAGTATTTTCTTGTCCCAATGGTCACCTTAATTATAAATAATAATAAAATTTAGGCTACATATATCTTTTTACATCTATAAACACATAGATTTGTCATAATCTACAATTGGGAAGCATACATAGAAGGAATACAAGTGGGGTCACCTAGTTGAATTCTTTTGCACACCTCTATAGGTATTTAGTGAACAATACCACATAAGAAGAATATGTTCATAGATTTGATCTTCCATGTATCCTCAAGTATATAGAAATCCCCCTACGCATCCATGAAACCACCCATACAAAATCCTTTTGGTATTTTATTGCCATAGTACAACAAGTGCATCCCTAACGAAGATCACTGCCACATATTAGGGAATTGAGTAGTATGGATTAGGATACATTTGGTCCTCCTAAGGTAATGATGTGAAATACTAAAAAATTACTATTGTTGAAAACCCTTAGGTACATTATAGAGATATAATTCCTAACATTCCTTTACTCTTAATACCTAGTTCAACCTTTGTCAAAATTCCTACAGAACCTATAATATCCTAGTTTAAATATTTTGTTGGTACATTGGTCTTCTAATAGCTATAAATAAATAAATCTACAAGTGGTACCATCCTTGCATGGACCTTTGTGGGTGCCCTAACCCAAAATACTCCTTGTAGGAATCCAATCACATTGTTGTACCTCATCGATAACTCTTTTGGTGGACCCAAGTGGTTACATGACTCCCACTAGCATGGAGAATCAACTCGCTAGCTTGGAACCAAAAATAGAGAAACTCATTGGCTCATAGATGAAATTTGAAAACAACCGAATGACCTATTTTAAAGCCAACATCAAGCATCAATCCAATATTTAGAATTATAGGTTGGGGTTGAATGATAGTGGAGAATATTTAGTAGGCAACAACCATTATATTAAACCATCATGTCATGATACTCAAACACATATAATGCATAGATACCCTAAGGTATATTTGAACTAGCTCGATGGCTTTGATCCAACATGATGGGTGACCTAGATGGAACATTACTTTTCTCTATAGGGTCTTGATGATGATCAACTATAACTATAAGTAGGTGTGTTATATCTAGACATGTAGAGTTGGCAGCAATAGAAATAGCATTAGAAGGCATTATTGGTGTACCTTTCTTGGAACCAATTTGTGAAGGCTATTTATGGGTGATTTGAAATTGATATTATTTTTTTGCGAACAATGACAAATTTGGAACAAATCGGCACTGCAATATACTTTATTGCTTCCTTTAAGAAATTGTCAATACAAACAAAGAGATGAATTATGCATTATTAAAGGAGTGTTCTATTAGTTTCCATATTGTCTTCCATCATATAATAACAAAAGAAACATACTAGTGTGTCCACGTTGTGCACAATTTTGAAATCATGGATGCATGTTGAAATATTGTGGTAAGTGTAGTGAGAATGTGAAGCTCCAAATGGGGGACTATTACTTGAAACCTAGCATGTTTCTCATTAACACAAGAGGTTACAATGTTGTTTTGGTCATAACATGGTTGTGAACATTGGGCCTTGTGACCATGGATTTTAAACAATTATACCTTAGCTTCAATAAGAAGGGAGATCAATACACTCTCAAATCTATACAAGTCAAATCACCTATATGCATCATCTCTTGTTGTATGGAAATTCTCTTGAAGAAGGGTTACTCGAGTATTATTTCCTAATTCAATGCCATCCTAGTTATATATAACTTCCCATAAGAAATTCATCTTGATTTGTAGTTGGTTTTGGACAAACGCTTCCAGGTCTTTGAAACATCCCATGGCTGACCCATGTTATGTGGTGAGCATAATCATGGCACCCAACTATTTCTAGGTAATCAATTAGCAAATGCGTGTCCTTATAGACATAATTTTGCAACAAAAAAAATAAATTTAAATATAATTCATGAAATGTTGGAGACCAAAGTGATAAGTCCTATTATTAGCTCCTACTCCTCCTTAATTGTAGTGGTTTTTAATAAATAAGGCAACTAACGCACATGCCTGAACTTCTACAGTATTAATAAGTTGATGATCAAATATTAATTTCGCATCCTCGTCATTGATGACCTCTTGGATGAGATTCACAATGCACAAATCATTAGTAAAGTAAATCTTCATTCTATGTATTATTAATTCAAATGAAGGAATTAAACATTCTTAGGGCTACATTCCACAAGCATGAAGGATATTTTTAGTTTTTGGTGATTCCATTGGTCTTTACAATGCCCCATCCACTTTTTAGAGCCTTATGAGGAAGATTTTTCGGCCCTTTATGTGCAACTTTGTGCTAGTCTTCTTCAATGATATTTTGATTTATTGGAAAACTCGGAAGGCACATCTGACACATGTTGATCAAACTTTATTATTACTCTAGGATAACCATATATTCATAAAATGTTCCAATTTCATTTTTGGTTATTATGAAGTGGAATATTTGGGTCACATTGTCAATAGGACATGGGTGCAAGTTGATCCCAAGAAAATTGAGGCCATGAAAAACTGCACATGTCCAAAGAAATTGAAAATCTTGTGTGGTTTCCATGGTCTTATGAGTTACTAAGAAAAAATTGCATCTATGATAAAATTGTAGCCCTAGAAAATCCTTGATAAACATGAATGCCTTTGTACAAAATGATGTAGTAGAGTAGCCATTTGATGTATTAAAGGAAGCCATGTTTACTACTCTATTCTTGGTAATGCTAGACTTCATTAAGACTTTCATCCTAGATTATGAAATCTAAAGGAATAGTATTGCGACAGTATTATTGCAAGAGGGTTTCTCATTGTCGTTCACTTGTAAATAAATGTGTGGTAGAAGTTTGGGAAAGTATATATATGAGAAATAAATGATGGGAATCCTTCATACAATAATACACGGTGTCCTTACCTAATTGGCAGTTTATTTTAGATCGATACACATCATGGTAGATTGAAGTACTTTTTGGAACAAAATTTCTCTTCACTAGAGAAAACAATTTGGGTCGCCAAGTTATTAGGATATGATTATGAGATCCTCTATAGGAAGGGAACATAAAATGTGGTGGTAGATGCCATGTCTTGGAAATAAGAATATGAAGGGTCCCTATTTGCTTTATTTTTATTAATGCTAGATTGTATTATAGAGGTACTCTAGGGATAGTTGGCTAATGGAAAGGCTATTCAAATCATCCAACAACTATAGGAGGATTGCAACACACCCACAAGGTATACTTGTTGCAAAAAAAAATTAAGGTATAAAAAATGTATCATTTTGATGTGCTTTAAACGCATGGGTGTTAGCATAATCACATTCCTCCACGGGTCACTCTAGATTCATAAAACATATGAAATCCTGCTAATCTCTCATTTTTTGGGGCTAGGATGAAGAAGAACATACAATTATTTATAGTTAAATGTGACACATGCCAAAGGAATGAGGGTGAAACTGTGAAGATCGTTGGGGATTGCAATTTATATTGATCCTTGCAATTATCTGGGCTCACATTTTCATGGATTTTACTACGGGCCTACCTAAAGACAAAAATAAATAAGTACCTATGGTGATGGTTGACCACCTCTTCAAATATTCTCACTTTTGTGCCTTACAATGTTTTTTAAATTCGTTCACAATTGCACAAGTCTTTATGGATAGTTTTCTTTTTAAATTACATGGCATGACTAATTCAATTATGAAAAATTGTGATCCTACCTTCACAAGTAGTTTTTGGTAAAAAAAAAATTAAACTATAAGGAACCCAATTGAACTGCTTATTATCCCCAAACATATGGTCATCCATAAGTGGTCAATAAGTGCCTGGAAACTTATTTGATATGTTTTTCATCGAATTGATAGAGCCAATGGGTTGAATAGATACCCCTTGCATAATGGTGGTATGATAATTCCTATCATGGTGCTACCAAAATATCACTTGTGAGGTTGTTTATGGACAAAACCCATCTCGATATCCTTGTACTCACAAAACACATCCAAGGTTTAGGTAGTGGATACCAGTCTTAACACCGAAGTTGACATTCTACAAATACTTAAGGTAAATTTGGTATTGGCTCAAAATAAAAAAGAAGAAATGGGAAAATCAAGATCACTCAAAGTGCTCCAGGTTTGGTAGGTGTGGGGGGGTACTCTCTAACCCCAAATAAATAAGGAAGCAATATTATTCTTAGGGTCTTGGAGATACATCTAATAATCAAGCAGAATCTATTTCCCTTTGGTAAGGGTTAAATTTAGCATTATGAAGCAACATAACTCACTTGTCAATCCTTGGATATTTCATGATAGTAATTCATTATCTCATATCCAAAAAATATCAAGTAGATGGGCCCATATCTAGAGCAATTCAGAGAGTCTCACAATTATTGACAAAATTCAAAGTGGTAAAGGTGTACCATGTCCTTAGAAGCTTAAATACTCAAGTTGATTCATATGCTAATATAGCTTTTAATATTGACCAAGGAAGATTGTTTATAAATGGATTGGATTCATGCCTATGCAATATCCCATAACCCTCTATAAGCTTAATGATTAATTTACATCATTATAAGGTTTATTTAGCATTTATTTGGACAAGATTCCTTTTAAATACGTGCATCAATAGGTTTTCCATGTGGCATAATTCCCCTCTGCATTTGCATTCGATCAAGATAATGTGTAAAATAAAGACAAGGCTCATTAATCGTGGTAAACGAATTTGTGATCACTCTTGAGAGGAGGCAAATCATGGGTTTGCATCAGTCAGGCTTCATTACGAATTTAGTGCAGGTTGGTTTGTACCAGGATATGGATAGATATAAATGCCATGGAAATTAATTTAAATGGATTAATTCACCAGTTGTGGAAATCACCACCTCGAATTGGAACCCTCCCGAGAGCAATTGGATATCAACATAGTGAATACTTAGGAGATCAGTGGATTCTGGGTTTGCCATACTCTTCTGGGAAATATTGAGGTAGGATTTTTCCAAGCTTAAAATAATATTGATGCATGTTTTCTTTACATAGAGGTAGTGATCGAGGAAATCTTAGTAGCTAAATATGGCCAAATTTATTTGTTTTACAGTGTCTTTTCTTGTGATATTTGGGTTCTTGGTTTGGTCATAAACACTATTGAATTGTTGTTTGATAGCTTAAATGCTTGTCAAATTAATGAGTTTGTTTTTCCAATCACTTCTACTTTCGGATGTCTGATGTATGGGGAAAAAGATGGTATTTTTATTAAAGATGGTCAAATTCTGGTTTTTATAAGCTATTTCAACGCTCTCTCGAATTTGGTCTTAGTGTTGGTTTATCTAAATCCATTGTTGGGTAGAAATAGTAGTTGTTTGAATAAAGACATTGTTTGCTATATTGTAATTGTGACAAGGCTCACTTTGTGTAGAAGTTTGGAATTTTATAATCCAACTCATATTTTGAATGCTTATTGATGTTTTCTGTATTGAAGTGGAGATCAATGTTGAAAGTTGTGGCCCTGTTAGAACTAGTAACTCTATTGGTGCCACAAATTGTAACCCTATTAAGAAGCAGATTCAAGATGTTTGTTGTTGTAAACTTTTAGGTAGTGGTATTGAAGAGTATCAGTTTGCAGGACCTATTTTTTTCCAATGGGTGCAACATTTTGAATATATTTCTCATTTCTCTCTGATGATCAATTCTAAGGGAAATTTTGATTATGTTTTCCTTGAACATGTTTTTTTTTTACAGTAAAAGTTATAATATATTAGAGGGGTGCTGTAACCGCCAAACATAACCAGAATTACAATGTGCCCTTATGGTAGCGGCAAAAGAAACTCATAGTCTCGACAAATGCCCTTATGGGAGCGGAAATATAGATATTAAAATTCTAACTACGCCCTTATGAAAGCGGCAAAGCGTTACCAGTCTTCAATAACTAGGAAACTAAATGTTTTAGTAAACAGTAAGAGGTTTAGAACTTCAAACTAACTGGGTAATTATTTTACCAGGTCTTTCATATCCAAAGGTATAGAGGGGTATATACAGGGAAAACAGCAAAACAAAAAGGTCATTTATGAATCTCAATTAAACTGTTAAGAACCCATGTCAACCCTCCTCTTTATTTTGTTAGTATATTTTATTGGACACATATGCTTTGTAAGTCATCTCGTTAGTATGTTGTATTATCCCACATTCATGGGGATTAATAGTTGATGTTAAGTCATTTAGTTAGTATGTTGTTTTATCCCACATTCATGGGGAGTAATAGTTGTTTAGATTAGAATTAGTATATAACTAAGTGTTGAGGCCAATGAAAGCATCGAAGAGTTATTTTGTATTGAGCTTGCTCAAAGGAGGTTGCCCCCTCGAAGTGGCTTGCGATCAATAAAATATCTTTTGTGCTCCAATATTTCTGTTATATCGTGCATTCTCATTGTTTATTGCAGGAGGTTCTCCACATCTGGTATCAGAGCACTTTCCTAGGAACAAGTGGGCATTTTTCTTTTCTTTTCTAAGAAAAAAAAAGGGCAAAATTGGGCGGCAAATTTCAGATCAATTTCTGAAACTTTCTACATAGAATCAGAAGAAATAGGTTGCATATATCAATTCCTCTTGCAAAAATACATAGTTTCAAAAAAAAAAAATCATCTCGTTTGGAGTTCCGAAAGTGGAGATATCGCGGATTTAAAATCAGCAATTTTTCATAATTTTGGTGACTGCCGCGGAAATTATAGAGCGAAAATCTTTTGACCAGGTGCCCAGATTTCTATTTCGATTGCGTGGTTAGAAGCAAAGTGGTCGTTCTAGTTCCAGAAATAGGCAATAACAGTGATTCCGAGCAATATAGATCAGGTTATGTTGATTTTAAAATTTCATCTCAAAACCCTAACTCTAATTACGGGTTTTTTTGGGCATCGGGTAGAATTTCTACCACATTTTTTCTAGCACTGTGATTATTGCAGTAGTTCTTCTTCTTGCAGTGGTACTATTCATTCAGATCAGGGAATAAACCCTATCCGCTTAACTGTGGGAAGTACTTGGGCATAGCCCTAAAACTCATTGAGAGGAGTACCACAGGAACCCCGAAGTAGCTGGCCATTGAGAGGACCTGCCAAGCGAAAAGGGAAACGACCCCCACCAGATTGACTAGATTCCCATCTGTGAGGAAAACCAAAGAGTTGTCGTTTTTGGCCAAGCGGTTAGCAGTTTTACTTGCGCCGTGAAGTGAGGGGTACTACCCCAATACTCAAGCCTGAGACAGCCTTGGTGGCCGAGTGACTACCTCTGAACCATTAGGAAGCTGAATATACCTGGGGTCCATATCTATTTACAGTTGATAACGCACAGAATTCCAGAATTGTCACAAATCATTTACTCCATTTCAAGTTGATAAAGCACAACTTTCTTTCACCACCACAGATCATTTCCTCAAAAAAAATGAGTATACATTTCTGTTTTTTTTTAGCCATATCTTCCTTGATTTAGCTCCATTTCCCTTGAAAATTCATAGTCACTCCAGTCTTTCCCAACTCAAAATTTTTATTTTCTAAACCCTCTCTGTTTTTGTTTTTCTACCCATTTCCCAAAAAAAAACAGAAAAACAAAAATACAAAAAAACAAAAATCTTGTTGTTGTCACCCACACAAGTGCAAATAGACTAATGGAAGAAGAACATGTCACCCTCAAGACCAAACTCGCAGATCTGGATTAGATACTTCTCGACCTCGATCTTCAGCATTCAGCCATGAGCAATCGACAACAGCTTGATTCTTCTGCAGACACCGAGTTCTCTTCTTCCAGTAACTTTCGTGGGCCGAAGATTGATTTCCCTTACTTCAATGGTGATGATCCAACTAGATGGATACATAAGGCAGAACAATACTTTAATATGAATAACTATTTTAATGTCACCAAATTCCCACTTGCATCAATTCATTTGGAACGTGAAGCCCTTCAATGGTTATGTTGGTACATCAAGGACCATGAAGAGCCCCAATGGACAGATTTTTGCCAACTTCTTTTGCACTGATTTGGCCGTAATGGTTTTGATGAATTCACAAGAGCACTCACCAAACTTCACCAAACTGGCATTGTGAGAGAGTATCAGACAGAATTTGAGAAATTAGTCAAGCACACAGAAGGATTTTCTGATGCATTCTACAAGAGTTGTTTTATCAGTGGTCTTAAGGATACAATCCGATCTGAGGTTAACATGTTCTGTCCCAACACAATGATGGAAATCCTAGGGTTGGCTAAGTTGGCGGAGGACAAGATCAGGGCTCAGCAATGCCCCAAATCCACTTTTGTTCCATTCAGAAGTATGGTTTCCCAAAGACATCCAATCCCTCCAACTCCTAGACCCACTCCTATCAAGCATTTGTCTGAAGCCGAGATGCGGGCACGTAGGGAAAAAGGACTTTGTTATAATTGTGATGGGAAATTCACCCAGGGACATCAATGCACTAAACAAAAGCTCTATCTCTTGGATGTGGGTTCTCCGCCTACACTTGAAATTTTTGAAGCTGCGCAAGATCCAGTAGACGATCAGGTCGACATTCAGCAGCTGCATGTTGACCCTCATTCTCATGATGAATACCTAGAGATAGCTCTCCATGCATTAGCTGGAGTCACCGCCCCACACACCATGCAAGTCAAGGGTTTCTTCAAGAAGATTCCTCTTACAATACTCATTGATTCTGGTAGCACCCATAACTTCATTGACCCTCAGATTGCCAAACAAGCTGATAGTTTTGTCCATCCTTGCTCCATCTTTAAAGTCACGGTTGCCAATGGGAGCACCTTACCTCGCAAAGGAAAGTGTCACAATGTTTGTATCTCTATTGGAGATTATAACTTGCACTCTAACATGTTTTCCATGCCTCTAGGAGGATGTGATGTGATTTTGGGAACTCAATGGTTACTCACACTTGGACCCATCTTATGGGATTTTGTTGAACTGTGGATGCAATTTTCAGTCAATGGGAACAAACACACATTCAATGGCTTATAACCCAATTATCTCAGCATCATCAATTCCCATCGCATGGAAAAACTCCTTAAGATGAATTCACATGGTGTCATTGCTCAGCTCCATTTCATTCAGATGCAACCTTCAGTAGTCTCAACTACTCCCTTAGATATTTCATTCAAATGCACCCTTCAGATGCCTGATTTTTCCAAGATCTTCACTCTTGAGAGTGATGCTTACAACAATGGACTTGGGGTTGTCCTCTTTCAAGATGAACATCCCATTGCATTCACCAACAAATCCCTTTCTGGAAAGAATTTATCCACCTCTACATATTAGAAGGAAATGATGACTATTTTGCACACAGGACAGAAGTGGTGGCCATCCCTCTTAGAGAATCCTTTCAGCATCAAGACTGATCACCAGAGTTTGAAATATTTCTTGGAACAACGGGTCTCATCCCCAACACAACAAAAATGGGTTAGCAAACTCAGGGATTATGACTATAAGAAGACTCAGGCCAATCTTGTGGTGGATGCTCTTTTCCACACATTTGATGCCCATGTTTCTCTTTCAGTTATTTCTATGCCTATTCCAACTTCGTTACACTCTATTCAGCAAGGCTATGTCAATGACTCCTCATTATCTAAAATCATCCAACGGTTGGCCAGTAACCCTTCTGTGGTACCGTATTCATCTTGGGATGAATTTTCTCTAAGATACACAGGTCGTTTGGTGCTTTTCGAGAGCACAAACCTTAAACATGCAGTCTTTTATGAACTACATGCTTCTCCATCGACAAGGCACTCTAGGTTCATCAAAACATATGAGCTGGTGCGACGTAACTTATTTTGGAAAGGGGTGCAATGATAAATTCAACATATGGTTGTCGAATGTGCTCCTTGTCAGTACCACCAGGGTGAAACTACACTCCTTTATGGATTGCTTGAACCTTTTCCCACCCCTACAAGGATTTGGACATATATTTCGATGTATTTCATTCAAGGGCCCCCTAAATATGGAGTGAAGACCATAGTCTTGGCTGTGGTGGATCGACTCTCCAAATATATTCATTTTTGTGCTCTCATCCATCTATATACCACTTCTTCAATCGCACAAATTTTCATGGACCAGATATTCCTTCTTCATGGAATCCCCTCTTCCATTGTCTCAGACCGCAACACAACTTTCACAAGTCATTTTCGCCTCACTGGAAAGCAAACTGCATATGAATTCAGTTTATCACCCACCAATAGATGGTCCGACTACAGTCGTCAACAAATATTGGGAAACTTATCTTCGTGTTGAGGCCTAAAAAATCGTAGGTAACAACAGTTAGGGATTCTCCCTAATAAACGTTCCCAACTAGCCTGCTGTTTGGTATAGGGAATCCGTCTGGTTTAGGGTCCGGCTACCGTAGGTCAAGTAACAAAATAAAAGGTTTTACCAGTTACGGCCTGATCCACCGTATATATTTTTAATTTTTTGTGTTTAATGTATGATGTGCAAGTGACTATCTAAAAATGCAAATTGATAGAGATAACAAGGAGTGTCACAATGTGATGCGCAGGTTCTTACCTCTCGTCTTACCTCTCTTAGATCTAAATCACAAACAACTAGAAAATAAATACAACTAACTAACCTATCCCCAGGGAGCAAAATTATTAGTTATCAATGAGTAATATATTTCTGTGCATGTATTAAGAAAAATTACAGATAGATGTTACTTATTTCAGAACACATGAACATTAATAGAAATATGAGCAACAAGATAGCTTATTGTTTATGACAACCTTCATTACTCACAATGGAAATTTCATAGAATAAACTATAAGACATTCCTAACATAAACAGAAATGCAATGAGTTAGAACGATCTAACAATTAATGGATATAGGCTCAAAACGAAATAGTTCACATTCAACTAATCCATAGACAAGCATTTGAAACATTCCACCAAACTTTCTCCAGCAGAAACTTGTAATTCTTTATTGCAAAAGGAAGTAGCTCTTCTTATAATATAATCTCAAAAATTGCTTGGGAAAGAAGTCCCCTCTACATATAAACTCTCCTTTATTTATACAAAAAAGCAAAACCTTTGGGCTGCCCCCAAATGACTTTTGGGCTTCCCCAACCTTTCAATCCCAAAATTTTGTCTTGTAGTAAGTGCTCATAATTTATACAATATATTATATTTTAAATCAAAATTTAATAGAACACTTTATGAAGAGGGGCCTGCTTGGTCATTTATGAACTTTTTCTACGCTTGGTCCTCTGCTGCTATGCCTTCAAAATCGGAGGGTTCAAGAAAACGGATATTTATCTCATTATTAGCAGTCTGATTCTTAACTACTTATATTCTCATCGGACTCAGGCGCAGCTAGTCTTCTAGTAAGTGGATACTTACTGCTTCATGAGCCACTGCATTCTTCAGAATCTGTTCATCTAGATCCTTGACTTGTTGGATCTCCTGCTCATCTTCCTGATACCTATTCTGTAGATGTTGTATGAACAGCTCATGTTCTGGTATCACATCCAATCTTTTTTCTGCAGAAACCTGGCATCTATTGTATGTGACCAACACTCTTCTGCAGTATTCCGCACATGCTCCTTTCATTTTCTTTACAGTTTTCTTGAATTCTTCTGCAGTATTGATTGCAAACTCCAACAAATCATAATCCTGCTTTAAACTCTGTCGATCTTTAACTAGTAGCTCCGTAGGGGGTTCCTCATTTGTCTCTATCCACACTATTCTTCCTGTCAGAATCTCCAAAATCTCTTGAGATCTGTCCACAAAATAAGACGTGGTGTCCAAGATTTATTCTAATCTGCTATCTATTTGCAAAATCTTACACCTTTCTTCCTCAATGCGTATTTGCAGTTGGTGGATCCTTCTTCGTTGAGCTAGATCATGTTCCTTCAAATGCTAGACATCTGTCTTCTGTTCCCTGAGATATTCCAGTGATGCTATCAATGAAGCATTTTGTCCCTCCAAAACTGCTACCTGCATTTGATATTGTTTCTCTTTTTCTTCAGTGGTAGCCTTCTCTGATTCTAACTCAATGACCATGTTTTTCAACTAGCTCTTCTCTGCACTTAGAGTTTCGTAGGACACCTGGAGGTTATCTTTCTCATATTTCAATACTTGATGCTCTAGCTGCAGCCTTTGTAATTATGTTGAGCTGTTCTTAGTATCTTTTTCCATTTTTCTTGCAGAAATTTCTAAAGCCTCCTTATTAGCCTGCAGAGTCTGGAGTTCAGTCTCTGAAGTCCTCACTTCGTTCTGCATGTCCTCAAATTTCCTCTTCAACTTATGGCCTTCATCTCTCTCTTTCTTCAGTGTTTCTTTTAATTGAGCTGCATTATTTTTGGACTACTCAAGATCCGTCATCAACATATCTACATTATCTTCAGTAGCTTGGTTTAATGCCACCCCAGCTCTTACTGTCAATCTCAAATCTGCATCTGTTCCATACACCAAAGTCTTATCAGTTATCATCTTTCCTGGTTGTCCTCCTATTTCAACCTTTTTCTCGGTTCTTTTGACAATCATTTTCTTCTCCTTGTCATAGAAAATGGTGCTAAAATCAGGGACCTCTTCTCTTTCTTTTTGCATGAAAGGTATCAAATTCATTCCAGAAAACACAGCTTGCCCTTGAGTGCTGCCAGAAGTTGCAGCAGGCTCCTGAGGATTAGGATTATCTTGTCCATGCCCTTGATCTGTATGATCATGTTCCCCCGGTGTATCCATCTGGTCAGTAGTCTGCTAATATTTTTTAGATCTGGTTAATCTCAGACCCTCACTTTCATCTTGTCTTTTATTTATCTCTACTTCTTCATTTCTCTTTCTCTCCTCCTCTTCCTTCTTTGTTGCTTCCTCTGCAGCTCTCTTTATTTCTTCTTCTTCATTATTTAGCCAGCTTTCTGCCTCTTGTGCTAGTCTTCTAGCATCTTCTTCTCTCTTTCTGACTTCTTCTTCTTCAATTGTCTTAGTCTTGTGTAGAGTTTTGCCTTTCCCACCTACAATAGTGATTTTCTGTCTAAATCTCTTCTTTAAGGCAGTCATATTCTTTGCACTCCTGAAGGTTTCTTCATCCTTGTCCCAGAAGTTAGTATACTCAAAATGAATGTTTGCCTCTTTGCAGTGTTCTGCTACCTTATTCCGGGAGTCATTCCTGTGAAAGTTCATATCACCAAAATGGAAGTGCTACAGCTCATGCACAAATCTGCAATCTATTTTACCTTTGAAAACTTATAATTCCCTGGCCAGAAAGGTATGGTAGGAAATGCTGCCTTTTTATGCTCAAACAAAAAACTCCCCACACCATCAAGATATACCTGCCTGACTGCCTCTTTATGCAGCACATAATCAGTGGCATATTTAGGGAGTAGAGAAGGTGCTCTGGAACCCCCATACATTTTGATATACATACCTTCCTCAGTTAAATAGTAGTCTCCATATTCCTCAATGACCTTGAACGCCTCTTCGGACATGCAGTTGCATTCAGTCAAGAAAATTAGAGTGTACAACGGCATAAGGAAATGTTCACATATTTCTTTGTAGTAACCATGGTATTTGTGTGCCCACAATAATTTGTATGCAGTGTATACCGGGGTCCTATCCCTATCCCAATTACACCTCAAGGCTGGGAAAGATTGGGTACATAGTATACAATCAACTAGGATAGAGCTCATGTAGAACTCTGACTTCTTCTGTGACACTCCTCCCAAGGCTGAAGATATGCATGCTGAGAGGCTAATGGACACTATGTTTTCCCAATTGAATATGGTTCCTTGAGTGGCCACATAGAAAATAATTGCTATCCATCCCAATTTGAAGCTTTTCCCGTGAGCTCTCCCAAAAATCCTATTCAGCATTAGTGCAATAAATGTATAAGGGGTCCGGAGAGTGGTTGTATCATATTCTCCTGATGGCCTGGTTCGAAAGTTATTCCCTGGTATCATCATTCTCTTAACTGTTTCAACCAGGTCCAAATTTGTCTCTTTCAACTAGCTTTCAGTTAAGTAAATTTGAGCAGGAGGCAAGTGATATGCCATTGAAACATAAACAGGACTGTATGCAGCGTATCCCTGTTTGGCAATATTTTCCAGGATCATCGTAGTTACATCTACCCTAGGCAGAATCTAGCCGATCACCTCTGAGCATGGGAACAACTCAGGTCTTGTGGATACCTTCATAAGAGCCGATTTCTCGATATTTGCATAAATAGTCTGCTCTTCAAATCCTGCATCAAGCACATTCTGATTTACAATCATCCTGTATATTTCACCCCATTTATAATCTGGCTCTACCTCGGTGATAGCTTTGGTATCTTCATATATGTATTCCACCTTAGTGATGATTTCAACCTCTGGTTCTCCCTCGACAACAGGAGCCTTCTTCTTTTGTCTTTTAGACATATCTCCTTTGAAATAGTCACCCTGTCATAAACACAGCATGTTCTTAGACCATTTGAGCTTTTAGTTAGTGTTTTAGTAATGAAGAAAAACTGTAACAACCTATTTACCTCTTCCATATGCATTCTCAAAGATAAACTATACAGAGTATTAATGCATAGAAGAAAATGACAAGGCAAAAGAAATCCTCTCAGTCCACCGTCTGTAACTAAAAATGCAACCCTGATAGAAAGCTCATCATTTAATCCGAACTGCATTTGAAATAATCTAACTCTTCAATAAACATGAACCACACTATCAATAAGGCTAATCCTCAAATTGTGAGACCCTATACTGTGATTGAATTTGTGGAAATCCCCAACTCGATCGAAAATCAAAAACCCTTCGTCGTCCACGAAAAAAGGGTAAACGTATATGAAAACTGAAACCCTCCCCGGACGGCCATAAACAACCCCAAAATAGGTGGTGCAGACGACGTAACACTTGTCTGCACCAACTACCTAATATTTCAAACAGGGATAGAGCATCCATAACGGCTCAAAATGCAGGCTCAAAAAACCGCCACCGCCAAAACTGTCAAACTAGCTGATATGCCTCATGTCGCGAGGATAAATATTCATTCTAAACGGATGACTACACAACCTACGGGAAAACCTAACCAGGGAAGACCATGGTTCTCAAAATGACTAATAAAAACAAAAAGAAGAAACTGTGGTTGGCCTACCTAGAAAAAATGTTGTGCAGCCGGCGAGACGACCCAAGAACCTCCATGATAGCAAGCCAATCGAATGAAAACCAGACAACTGGGCATGGTGGTACAGCTCGATCAATGAGGATTGGAGCGGACGCGTTTTTCAACCAAAGATAATAATAATAAAAGACTCCACCTCTATATATAACCTTTGGTAAAATAAATGGCGGGAAAAAAACCCTATCGACAAGCGAAACTACTAAGCGTCGGGTGGATAGTTCACTAAGCAACCGCAACGACGGGCGACAGATAGACTACGGGTTCCGCGATCAAATAAAATCTTCGGCAATCGGAGGCTCTAAGGCTAAACGTCGACGACATAAAGGACAATGCACTTCTGTAGTGTCGACGAATCAATCCTAAGCGTCACCGCAGTGTCAGCGAATCCGAGCACTAAACGCCGCCGCAGTCATGTATCGGAGATCGGAACCACTAACCACTAATGTGTCGGCAGTTGAAAACACTAAGCGTCGGGTCATATAGTCTGATCGATAGCCACAACGGTGGACTCACAAACAACTACGGTTCCGCAACAAAACACAACCCGTCGATGATCGTAAGTTCTAACTACTAAAGGTCAGAACATTAAACCTGAATGCCTCCACAGTGTCGGGAATGCAAAGGAAAAACCCTCCATTCAAAGTCAAGAAACGTTCCGATAGTGAAAAACAAAGTCATCGACAATCAAAAGGTTAGAAAAAATAAAGGCCACGGATTCGGCAAGAATAAGAACTGTCCGTCGGGACGTTCATCATTTCCCTTCCGAAACGTCGGCAGCATAGAGAACTAATGCCTCGACTCAAACTTCAACAAACTCCTGACAGCGATAAATAAAATCATCGAAAAATCAAAAACGTTAAGTGTTCAAAAGACTTATGGCTGGGCAGCGATAATATTAGCCCGTTTAACCTCCGAAACAACGGAAAAAATAGTCAAACAATCATCCGACCTCCAACAGCGATAAAAAAAAATCATCAAAAATCAGACCTTAAGCTTCGAGCAATAAAACAAACTCCACAGTCTTTATGCATTGGTTAGACAACGACAGTGCCAGATTATTCAAATCCCGAAACGAAAGAAAAACAATTGGCCTTACTTTTTACTTCAAAAGATCAAAATTTATAGCAAAGGAAAGACAGATTTCAGGAAACCAAACAATCCCAGTCTAGATAAAAATAAAAGGAGGGTCCCAAAACTTTCAAAAATTTGGGAAAAGGTTGCAACTGCAACACTTCGTTGTTTCACCTCTGGAGAACAACATCAGTGGGAAAAGTGGCTCCCTCTTGCTGAATGGTGGTACAATAATTCCTACCATATTGCATCTAAAATGACTCCATATGAAGCAGTTTATGGTCATGCACCTCCAGTACTCCTTCTAGCCACCCCCAGCAATTCACCAGTTCAGGCAGTTGACATGGTTCTTCGAAACCGACATCAGATTCTTCACCTCCTGCAGGACAATCTTCACGTGGCAAGAGCCCGCATGAAACAACAAGCTGATCAACATCGTTCTAAGCGCACTTTTCAAGTTAGTGATATGGTTTTTCTTCGTCTACAGTCTTACAAGCAATCCTACTTGAAAGACAAAGGGAATCAAACGCTCGCTCCAAAGATCTCTATCCCATATACAGTTCTTCAAAATATTGGGTATGTTGCTTGTCAATTGGCACTTCCTCCTTCTCGCATTCAGCAAGTGATTGGCACCAACATCAGCTCACAAATTGTTTTACTAGAATGGGAAAATGAAGGATCCATCATTTCGAAGTCAGAGGCCATCCTCAATAAGTGCACTTGTCAGCTTCTCTCTCTGTCCATCACAAAGATCTTCAATTCAGTGGAACAACATGCAACCAGAGGATGCTACATGGGAACCACTCCTTCAGATTCAGAAACAGTTTCCACATCTTAAGCTTTGAGGACAAAGCTTTTCCAAGAGGGAAGGATTTTAAGAACTCGTGTCAAGCCTCCTCTTTATTTTGTTAGTATATTTTATTGGACGCATATGCTTTGTAAGTCATCCTGTTAGTATGTTGTATTATTCCACATTCATGGGGATTAATAGTTGATGTTAAGTCATCCAGTTAGTATGTTGTATTATCCCACATTCATGGGGAGTAATAGTTGTTTAGATTAGACTTAGTATATAACTAAGTGTTGAGGCCAATGAAAGCATCGAAGAGTTATTTTGTATTGAGCTTGCTCAAAGGAGGTTGCCCCCTCGAAGTGGCCCGCGATCAATCAAATATCTTTTGTGCTCCAATATTTCTATTATATCGCGCATTCTCATTGTTTATTGCAGGAGATTCTCCACATAAACTTTCCATCAGAGCTGGAAGAGAAACCTAGATCAGGAGGAGCTTCTTGCTTGACGAGGTTAAGGGCTAGCTTATCTACCTTGATTTCCAACTCCGTTATCAGTCCCATTATCACGTTCTCAAACCTCTTCACCTTGCGCTTTATCTTCCTCCATGGATATGTCGGGTCTTTACCCACATTATCCAATCTCTAACCGCCTTCACCATCAATTGCATTGACATGATTCTACAGCAACTTGAAATCATGTTTCATCTCCCTAATAATCGCCTCCACAAGCTTTGAGGCAGAGGACACACTGGAGGATGCAGACCTGACTTCCATCCTAACAAACAAAAACTCCTTCTCACTCACCAACCGACAGCAAAGTTCCTGAAGATGCCTGATTTTAACCACGTAGGTAATGTTGAAATAGCAGCCATCCATTCTCATCCACTGTATTAAATCATTGCTGCACAGGGACTCTGTCAACACGGTATCTCCCATTGCACGAGCAATTAAACAAGCCATGAAATCACTCAAATGCCCAACTTCGACGAGACGTCCATCATTTTCGCACCATGTGAATTGACGGCTCCATGGTGCGCATTTAAGCTAGCTCTTCCAACTGAAAACAAGCCACATGCTCACTTGCCTCCACCTACCCTTGTATCTTGAGGGCACGATGCAAACCAATTTGATGGGGCCCACGAGAGGGAAGGCCACTTGGACAAAGCCTCAGTCCTATGGGGGGAAGCTGATAGAGCCAAGCCCATTGATATTTAGCTCCCAAGGACTAAGAGAGGAGCCCAAGTTTGCTGCTTGGTTTGCCTCTTTATTATTTTTCTGCAACACTTGATAAAATTCAATTTTGTTGAAGTTGAGGACTTGGATCTTGATTTTGTGGATTAGCCGCTTTAGATGCATTTGGTTCAGAATAAGGTTCTCGTTTAAGGCTTGAATAATAATTCTAGAGTCTCTGAGGATAGTTAACTTAGTGATTCCTTGGGTCTTGGAAATCCTCAGCCCTTGCCATAATTCCAGGGCCTCGGCCATGTTATTAGTATATGTTCCTAGGCCCCAAGCGTACATGGTTTCCAAGAGTCCATCCGGAGTGACAAAAACTCTNTGTTTTCCTTGAACATGTTGATATTACTTAGGTGCTTCATTATGTTGACAATACATTGAATATAGGTAAATAAATTATAGAAAAATAATATCTTGGACCTAGAAATATAGAATATAAGGGCACATGTGATAGCAATGATATGATTTTGAAGAATCTTTTGAAGAAACAAAAGACCTAGGAAAAACACTATGACAGAGACCAATTACTGCATCATATCACTTAAGAGTTTCGTGAAACTCAACTTAATCAAATGGGAATGCTTACGATAGATGTTGAGATTGAAATTGATTTCTAGAAGAAGAAATACAAAAAATTATTGGAGCGAGTCATCATTAAATTATAGGGTAAAGTTTAGGAGTATGATATTTCCAAGTCACACAACGTCACCAAGGAATTTACTATTGATTATCTGAATGTTGGAACAACTAACTTAAGGGGAGAAAAGTTATGAAATGATCCCTCTTTCACCTCATCTCCTTTAAAGTCTTATTAGCACAGAGTTTGAATTTACGCATCAAGATGGTGGGCCTTGCACTTTTTTTCCTTTTTATAATGCAGATCAAATGCATTTTGATTTTAGGCACTTTCTTTAGAATATACACTAGTTAGATTTACATTATCATATGAAAAATGGAATAATGTTTGTATCTATTAGAAAATACTATTTTAAGCATGAGAGAACTTACTCAAATCCTATAGAGAAATTTTTGTAACCAAAGGTCTACGGTTCAGTCGAGACCTCCTTTTTTATGATATAAAAAAGTACATTTTTTTGTTAAAAAGAACACTTAGAGTGCTACTCACAATAAGGGGATCATGTGTTTCTTATTATCAAAAAAGTGAGCACCATGAGAGACACTAAAATACACAATAATATTGCACATAATAATGACCAATAATCCCCTTGGAAACCCTTTACCGAGGAAAGCAACACCAATAATATATTATTAACCTTGGCCAATCGAATCAAGATCGACCACATAAGACATTTTGCAATGGAGTTCTTCAGGCATTTAATTAGGCTTCATCACATGATAATACCATGGGTTACGCAATACCATGGGCCATAAACCACCAACAATAATCCCATTAATGACCAAATGCACAATAATCTAGTTCCTATTTTACCAAGTCAATAGTAACCCAACATTCCCCCCTTTTTAATTATTACCTAGATCTACCTTTAGAATTTACATTGGTGATCCAATAAACTAGGGGCACACATGCCTAAATAAGTCTTATGGGTCTTATAGACATATGCCCATTTACATATATGATTAAATCCAACTACATAAAAATTCTTACAATTGTATGCTCGATCATGTGATGTGTTATTTTGAATATGGGTGGGGTAAATAGTGCCCTCACTCTGCCTTATATATACACTAAGAAGGGCATTGAATGATTATTAATTAAGGAGTGCTATGTAGAGAAAGGTAAGGTAGGTTAGGAAAATAGGGAGGCAAGAGGGGGTGTGGCTAATACTCCTTTGCCTAATATACAAATTTTACCCACCTTTTATTACTAACAATATATCATGATGATACATTGGTGAAAACAATGGGGTGGGGCCTATTGACCCAATATCCATTCCTAGAGCTCACCCATGGCCCCTTCACTAATCAATGGTTGATCTCTTCAGGTGAAAAAAAACGTAAATAACTACTTCTTACTTTAATTCCCCTGCTAATTAATACTTGAACAATTATTTAAGTAACGACTGTTGAATTTCCCACTTAGCCATCCTTATAACTAGGAATTGTCAAAAGTCAATTACAAAGGCAATACTCTTAAATAATGTCCTAAACGATTATGATGGTATTAGTTTATTTCCAATCATACATATATTTATGTCAGAAAACGAAATTGCACTTTTACTTTGGTGAGTGCGCTTTGTTAAGGTAATGAACAAGATGAGTTACAGAGTAGCAAGTCCCTACATTTTGATTTAGTAATTTTTCTACCTTTTGATTTAGTAATTTTTTTTACTTTTTTAAACCTAGTAATTTTTAGATTTAATAATTTTACATTGGTAATTTTAGAGTTAGTGATTTGTATTTGTAAAATTCATAATTTTAGAGTTAGTAATTTATATTTATAATTAATTCTAATTTCATTAAATTATAATCTTTGAAATATAAAAGTAGCTCTTTGAAAATTATTAAATTATGTAAAAAACTTTAATGCACACACCTGTTTTTGTTTTCTTATATTTAACTTAACAAATTTTAAGCACCCAACTAAAGTGCATTTTCTTTATTCACTATTGTAATTATTTTCCCATTATCCCACGTAAATGAAGAACTTGATATAAACGTTCTTGTGATTTCATTTATTGTTTTAACAATGAATTTATGATTTCCAATGTTTTCTTGGACACTAATAAGCTATTATCGTAATATATATGGTTTGCAAAGCACATAAACACAAACTTCATCGTAAAACATAAAAGTTAATAATTGTTTTCTCTTTTTAATTCGTAATTTTTTTGAAACTATGAAGTGCTTGTGATTCCATAATATTACAAAAAACACAAAGTATATTGTAAAAATATGTTGCTATGTACTCCCTTATCACAAGTGTTCATAAATGCGAGAGACTAGCTTTTGATATCATGAGGGTGAGTTAACCAATCCAGAATTGGCGATCAAAGGAAGGCATTTGTTCAGTCGATCCAACAACCAAGTTATTTTACCATTACAATTACCAAGTACAAGGCTAGGTTGTTTCACAAACTATTTTACGAGTCATCTCAGGCTATCAGCTAATTGAACCTTTATTTACCACTAGAAATCACCATCTAAGTGCCATGTCTGATACTTCTGGTGTATAGTTATAATACTTCAAATTTAAATAAATTGTTTCATTTTTTTTTAATATTTTTTGTCCTCGTATGGTAACATATATGATTCGTTTAGCAAGATTAACTTATCTGTACAAGTAGAGATTTTTGCATTATCTAACGTGGAAGATTGATGTTAAAAAATAAAAATTATACTATTTTTAAAATTTTAAAATTTATCTTGCATCTTATTAATTCCGTAACCACTCTCGTTTGCCTTGTAGATTGTGTTTCAAGTTTTATTGGCCCATAAAAAGGATGACGTAAGTATTGGCATTCGCCTCCTCCAACGTTGGCGGTGCTATTGCGTCATGGTCATAATGCCATGACCCAAGGTAAGTCGTTGACATTTAATATTCCATCATTCGATTTTGAGTTTGATTGGGACGTTTTGTACCAGGCCCATGTGACAAAGGCTACTGTCTTCCTATGCTGTCAACAATTCAAACTTGAGGGGTTTGGTACCCAATGGGCAAGCGGAGCTCTGTTGCTCGCTTCTCATCGGCGCTGGTTCTAGGGTATGTTCCTAGCCTACGACATACTGTTCGCTCATGGCTCCACTCTACTCTTTCTTAGGGTTTCTGGTGGTGGGCTACTGGGGTTTCTGCTTGCGTTTTTATCCTTTCTTTTTGGGGTTTCTGGGGTTTCTGCGGCTGCTCTTATCCTGTATTTGTGTTCCTTTCAGGGTTATTGGGTGGCCTGTGCATATTGCCTCTTGGAGTCCCTCCCCTTAATTGGGGGACTAGTACCAACCAAGGGTAAAAATAAGTGGGAAGGAGATCGTCTTTGGCTGATTGCACAGGTTTTTTCTCAGTTATGGAAGCTGTCACCCTTGCATGGCTCTCACGTTGCACTTATCTGTGACTTACTTGGTTGACATATTTCTGCACGAACAGGGTTGACCCAAAAAACCCGTTTTTGAATCATTGTTTTATTTTTGATTTCACCTCATGGCCTCTGTCAGGGTATCGGCTTGTCCTTATGATTAGCCCTCCTGCTTGTCTTATCCTTTCACCATCTTTAGGGACTGCTTGCCCCTCTTGGGTTGACTCTGCTTTCCCATTATTCTATTTTGGGATTAGGGTTTATCTTTACCCTAGGTCACTGACTGGCTTTGTTTTTATTTACCTCTGGTTTTCTTTCCTCTGCTTTTTGGGGTTTGGCACCGTCTTTGTCCTTGGCACGTTTAGCTCTTTCTTGTCTTTTTTCTGTGGGTCACCTGTGGGGTATTACCCTAACTGTTTTGTACTTTCTTTCGGTGTGTATTTGCCTCCCCAGTTGACTTTGTTTTGTTCCAGCTGGCGATTCTCTGGATTTGGTTCTGGCTGACCTGGTTTCTGGGGTCGGGCGCTGACTGTCCTGGTATCATCTTTAGGTGGACTTGTTGCAGCGGGGTTCATGGCTAATCAGGTACCCAATACCAAATTTCGACGGAAAAGAAGCTCAAAGAATATGAAAGCTCAGGAAGGACGGGTCAGATATGTGGTTGGACATGACATATATTTTGACCGTGTTACCTCTCTCTGTTCTCGAGCATTGGTCGGACGTCTGGAGTATGCTAGGATGAATAAATCAGACTGGGTAGATTGGGCTACTACATTTTGGAAGCCATTGATTGATTATGTCCCAACTATCAGTCTGTTATATAGGGGTTGGATTGTATTTGTTTTTCTTGAGGAAAAACATTGCGAACGCATTCTGGATGGTATTTGGCGTATCGGAAAGGGTTCTCTGGTACTTAATCGGTGGCACATTGGGTTTGATCCTCTCAGAGAGCGCATCACAAAAAGGCATTTATGGGCTCTTCTTCCGCAGCTGCCATTCCCTCTATGGAGTAAGAAGGTCCTTGAAGGTATAGCTAACACTATTGGTCGGTTCGTGGACGTGGAAACGGACTTTCACCTTGCTTTCGATAAGCGGATTGCCCGTGTCCTCGTCGAACTAGACGTATCACAAGGTCTACCCGCGGAGGTGGAAATTCTCTATGGGGAACGTCTTTTCATCCAGAAGCTGGACTACCTTCGTGTCCCCTTTAGATGTAGCATCTGTCATGATATTGGACATCTAAGGAACAAATGTCCCGCTCTGCATCAGCCGGAAGTTGATTCTGGTTCAGAAGACGATCGAGATGTCGGCTCCTTAAATCACTCAGGTTTGGATGGCGCCACTCCAGGTACACATTATGTTTCTCCCTTTCCTACTGAGATTGTTTCTAAATATTTTTTGGGTGCTGTGGATGGCCTGATTCAATCCCACAGGAAAAGCCCATTTTTGGACTCCCCCCAGGATCACGGTAAGCATCATTGCTCTCTCCCTGACCACGGTCGGGTTGTTAACTCTTCGGATTCAGATTTTGTTCCGGACTCTTCTTCCCCTGCCTCACATCTGGCTCTTCATCCAGGGAATATGCAGTCCTCAAAGTATCTTCCACAGCCTCCTCCCTTGATTCAGGCTTCTTCAGACCGGTCTTCTCCTGTCCCTCTGCAGTACCCAAAGGATCCTCCACAGCCTCCTCCCTTGAATCAGGTTTCTTCGGACCCGTCTTCTCCCGTCCCTCTGCTGACTTCATTGGTGGACTTTCCGCATTTGAACTCACATGGTATACCACCTCCATCTCCACTCCCCCCTTGTAGCCCGATTTCCTCCCCATCTTTTTCTGATCCATCCCTTAAGCAAACACTGCCCATTTTCACGGCTACAACACCAACCTCTCCCTCTACCCTACCCCTAAATTCTATCTGGTTCGAAAATGTTACAATTAGGAAGAAGAGGGATAAAAAGAAAAAGTCGCAGATTGAACTTTCATCTGCTTCTCCTCCCTTTATACCACTCTCTGCACGTCTTGACGATGTGGCACTCAACTATCCTTCTCGGGGACTTAGAGCACCGTCTCCCCATAACGGTGATCCATGAAGATAGTTTCTTTTAATGTTCGTGGCCTAGGAGGCAAGGCTAAAACTCTGTGCCTTCGTTCCCTTTTCACTTCTCTTAAGCCAGATGTGATTCTCCTATAGGAAACGATGTGCAGCTCTCTTCCTGCTCTGTTAGCTTTCTCAAAGATCCTCCCCTCCTGGGAGTTTTGTGCTATAGATGCTTTGGGCCTTTCTGGTGGTTTGTTATCGGCCTGGAACCCACTAAAAGTCAGGTGTAAAGCCTTCCAAATTTGTGCGGGTCTCCTGATCCAGGCCTCTTTTAGGGGCTTATCATACCCTATTTCGATTCTCAATGTGTACGGGCCTTATAAAGAACGTGAGACATTCTGGGAAAAAGCACATGATAGTGGGTTCCTGGGTACCCAAAATTTGATACTTGGTGGGGACCTGAATCTTACCCTTCACTCCTCAGATATTTGGGGTCTTAAATCCTGTCCTGACCCTCTCTCCTACTACTTTAATGCTCTGTTTGACTCTCATGATCTATTGGACCTTGCCCCTCTCAGCGTCGGTCCCACTTGGCGTAATGGGCGTGCTGGACCTGAGGGTATTAGCAAAAGATTAGACCGTTTCTTAATATCTGGCCCTCTTCTTCCATCTTTGGGTTACTATAGGGTTTGGACCCACTGTGCTGATATTTCGGATCATTACCCTATTGTCCAGGAATGGAATAAGATGCGCACCTCCCACAACTATCCCTTTAAATTCAACAGATCGTGGCTTGATGACCCTGACTTCTCGGAATGGGTTACCCCTCTGTGGTCCTCTCTCCTTAGGGATGAGACTGTTTCTGACCTGGATTCTCTCCTTTGGAAATTACAGAACCTCAAAAAAAAGCCAAAGGATGGTTTAGAGAAAAACAGTCCCAGATTGACAAAGATTTATCATCTCTGGAACATACTATCTCCTCCCTCCTCACCAATTCTTCCCATGGTATACTTAATACAGAGGACCTGGCTCTTTTGGAACATTTTAGATCAGAAAGGAAAAAGATCTTGAATCATACACTCCTCACTTAGCAGTTGAAAAGCAGAGCAAAATGGTCTATTGAGGGAGATGCGAATACAAAATATTTCCATCTGTTGGCTTCTGGCCGGCGTAACCAGAATGCGATCTGGGCATTAGCTGATGAGGATGGTAACTTTGTTGAAGAGGAATCTGCTCTCAAGATATTGGGTCAAACCTACTTCTCTAATATCTTTAAAGATGATAGGGCTACCTGTTTAAGTAAGCAACTCATGGTTATACAACTCTTCCCGAGAATGATCCCTGAGGGGGATGATTCCAAGCTTACTTGCCCAGTCACTCTTGGGGAAATAGAACATGCTCTTAAATCATTCAAAAAAGACAGAAGCCCGGGACCGGATGGATGGCCTGTTGAGTTTTATTTATACTTTTTTGATCTTATTGGGCAGGAGCTCCTATCTGCTGTTGAGTCAACCAGAGTCTCTGGCCTGATTCCCACCTCTCTTAACTCTACCTTCATTGCCCTTATCCCTAAGAGAGATAAACCTTAGACTTTTGCTGATTTTAGACCCATTTCCTTATGTAACCTCTTGTACAAGCTCATCTCTAAAGTCATTGCGGTGAGAATAAAACCTTTTTTGGACTCCAGTATCTCTCAAGAACAATATGGGTTTCTAAAGAACAAGCAGATCACTGAACCTATTGGTATTGTACAGGAGTCCCTCCACTCAATCAAGACAAAAAATCTCGGTGCTTTCATCCTCAAATTAGATTTGGTCAAAGATTTTGACAGGGTCAACTGGACTTTCGTTCGTCTTATTCTCATTCAAATTGGTGCCCCCCTTCAGACTGTCAACTGGATTATGGGTTGTCTCTCTTCTGCCACCTTTGCTGTATTGATTAATGGCACCCCTTCAAATTTTTTTCCGGCCTCAAGAGGTTTACGTCAAGGATGTCCTCTCTCTCCCCTGCTTTTCATCCTTGTTATCGAAGGACTAAGTCTTTTAATAGCAGATGCTCGTAGAAATGGCCTTATCAGGGGTATTCAGATTTCACCTACCCTTGCTCTTTCTCATATACTGTTTGTGGATGATGTCATTCTTATGGGCTCGGGCACACTACAAGAATGGGTAGCTTTTGAGGTTATCCTGGATACCTTTTCTAAAGCATCAGGTATGTTAATCAATATGGAAAAATCTGCTTTTATGCTCAACAATATTCCTAGCTCGGATCTTCTGTCACTCACCAGATCGATTCCTTACAAAAAGATTCACATCTCTTCGGGGTTCAATTATCTTGGTTTCTATATCAAGCCACTTGGTTATAGAACGCGGGACTGGGAATGGCTGATAAAAAAGTTTGAGAAAAAAACCAGCCTGTGGACACATAAGATGCTTTCTTTGGGTGGCAGACTTATTCTGGTGCAGTCTGTTCTTTCCAGCATACCAGTATATTGGATGGGACTGGCACCCATACCTGTTTCTATTCTGAAGAAGTTGGGAAGTATCACTTTTGCTTTTTTGTGGGGATCCACAGGCTCTTCTCGCCGCTTTCACCTTGTTTGCTGGTCTGATCTCTCCTGGCCAAAAAGATCTGATGGATGGGGGATCAAAAATTTCCTTTGGTTTAGCATTTCACTGCGTCTCAAAACCTTTTGGGGGGTTCTCTTTTGTGACAATCTCTGGCACCGTGTTCTTATGGCAAAGTACTTAAAGAAGGTTTCTATGATTGAATGGTTTCGTAACAAAAAATTCTGCACTCGTGGTGTATCAGTATTTTGGAGGGGGTTCATTCAGATCTTACCTTGGCTTGGTAGACATCTTGCATGGCAAATAGGGAATGGAAGAGATGTACAGGTTGGGATTGATCCTCTGATTGGCAATACACACTCTTACCTCCTCCCTGAAGGGTTAAGATCTTATTTGGAAGATCTGGATATTATATTACTTGCACAGGCTCAAAATTCTTTGCCAGATGCCCATTGCTATTGGTATTCTGCGGACGAGTTATTACTTGATGGGGAATGGAAAACATCATGGAATTCGTATACTCGGGCACTGGAACTCAATGGCATACGATTAACAGAAGCTCCTGATATATTAATGTGGGATTACAATAAAAAAGATGGTATGGTATCGGCCAGTAGTGCATATGATTGTCTTGTAAACTTCTACAGGCCTGTTATGAGGAATCATGTATCATTATCACTATGGAATAGCTCTTTTCCACGTAAAATTGGATGTTTTATTTGGCTGGTGCAGAAAAATCGGATTCTTACTTGGGATAATCTCCAAAAAAGGGGTAAGCATGGACCTGGCATTTGTCTTTTATGTTTAAATAATGAGGAGACAGTCATCCATCTCTTCACACGATGTCCGATTTGGATCAGCATTCGAGGACTTATCAGCGATCTCCTTCAGATTTATTTTCCACCTGTTGAAAATTCTATAGCAGTGTTTTTGGATACTTGGGCTTCTATCTATTCTGGTGATCCTGCTTTGAGATTCATTCCCCATCATATATTTTGGGCTATTTGGAAAACACGCAACAGGGCTATTTTTGATGGGATAAATGTGACTGTTTTAGGTATCTATCATCAGATATTGTATGATGTATAGTTGTCTTCTCCACGACCTGTTATGATGGAGAGAAAAGAAAAAAAAAAGCAAAGAAAGATTGGCCTGGCACCCTGTTTGCTTTTACCATGTGGCTTTTTCGATGGTGCTTCTACTTCCACTGCTGCAGGTGTTGGATATAGTGTGTTCATAAATGGGAATCATCATCTGGATTTTGCGCTGGGGGTAGGACGTGGCTCCAATACAAAAGCAGAACTCATGGGACTGTGGGCCCTTCTGCTATCTTCCCAAATGATGAGTATTCCACTGGTCCAAATATATGGTGACTCACAAGTCATCATAAACTGGGCCAAAGGCATCACTACTCTCACCCCACCAGACCTTTCACACTGGTGTGGGGAAACACATAAGCTTATCACAAGCTTCCATGATCTGGCTTTTAGTCACATCTATCGTGAACACAACCGGATTGCAGACAGACTTTCAAAAACAACACTCTCACTTGCACCAGGTTTTGGCTGTTTTTCAGAATTTATTGATGACAAATTGGTATCCAGTTATTCTTTCCAGCTCTTTTGAGCTTTGTCTTATTGAGGAGCTCTGTTACTCTTTGTTTTAGCTCCATATGAGTAGCTTTTTTGGATTGCAGATCTGATCCCCTTGGTTCACGATAGATAGGGCTGACTGTCCTTGATCTTACATGAAGAGACAGATTTCTGATGGGAACACATTTTTTGTATGCCTCTCCCCCCGGCAGCGACTAGATGTTCATTCTCCAATGGAACAGACTATTCCTCTAATTATTTCTCTGTGATGTAATTCCCTTTGGGCGAGTGTCTTCAATGCCCTTTGATTCTTAATAAGAATATCAAGGTCATGCTTTTTCTTCCTGAAAAAAAAAAAAGGCTACTGTCTTCCACGTCAACTTTCCTTTCAATGTTGGGTAACTTCCCAAGTCCATTCGTGATCTTTCTCATGTGTACTCTTCTCCTTGCTCCTTAGGAGCTTGAGGGTTTTGGCCTTGCTCTGGGCGATTTCGCTACTATGGTCCTTTGCTCATGTTGTGAGCTCAAAACTTAGCTAAGAGATTGGAGGGAGATGTATTGTATGGTGGTGGATGAAGAGTAGGGATGGGGTTTCGTTATTGTTTACAGATCCTTCAATATTGAACCTTGGTCATCTAATGGTGGATATGAGCATAAAGATGTCAGTGGAAGTAAGAAGAAACATTATCTGGTGTAGTGTGGAAGTAGTATCTATGCCTTTCTTTGGTGAGTAATAATTTTACTCGCCATGCTTTACAGTTTTGTTTAGAGTTTTGTGTTGCTTAATAGTTGCATTAACTGTCAGATCAATTAAATTAATTTGAATTTTACTATTGTGTTGCTTAATAGTTGCATTAGCTCTCAGATCAATTGAATATCCTGCAAGGACCGAAGCTTATTTTGTATGCACAAAGTAAGGTAGGGTAAGATGTTTGCTACGCCTGTCCCATTGTTATTTTTGGTAACTCGCGACCAAACCCCATCGTCATATGAAATCAGTGTTTTCCTTTTAAGTCAAAATCAAACCCCATTGTCATATGCAAAGAAATTGTAGGGTATTGGACAAATTCAATTGGAAGGCTGAAATAAATAAATCATGGGAAAACATACTACATTGTGAAAGAAGAAAAATATATTAATCTGTTTGGATTTGTGTTGGTTTGGGTATTGGCAATGTTGTTGATGCTGCTATTAGTAGAATCCCAAACGTCAGCGTCCAAGCGCCCTTTTGCTATATTGGAGCTCAGTTGCTTCTATATGAAACCGGCTAGCAAAGGCACCAACGTTGGCTAAGGTGTCACAGCCACACTTCGCAAGCGCTCTTGACTCGCCAAAGGTGGTGTGCGGCACTGCCAGGAAGACACCTTGAGGGATTGCCCGCCCAAGTGCCTA
>LPNX010279627.1:322343-341911 GCA_001517045.1 Pseudotsuga menziesii
CGTTTTTGTCTTTCTAGAGCGCTCGTCCTGAGCGCGCAGCTCTGCGGCTGCGGAGCGCTTATCCCCTGAGTGCTCGGCTCCTCCTGCGGAGCACGCAATTTCCTGCTGCGGTGCGCACGGTTTCTGGCCGCGCGTCTTCTGTCTGCGGAGCGCCTGCTCCTACGGTTCGCACTGGCTGCGGTGCGACCGTCACTGCGGTGCGCCCACCCTGCGGTGCGCACTGTCTGCGGTGCGCGCTGTCTGTGGTGCGCCCACCCTGCGGTGCGCACTGTCTGCGGTGCGACCGGCCTGCGGTGCGCACTATCTGCGGTGCGCCCGGCCTGCGGTGCGCACTATCTGCGGTGCGCGCCCTCTGCGGTGCACACTGTCTGCGGAGCGTCTGAATTGCGGATGCTCGTCCGAGCCTGCGGAGCTTCCCCAAAAATTTCCTCGCTGCAACCACCTGTCGCACGAACTTCTCCGAACTGCGGCTCTAACCAAAACTCCTCCGAGTCTTAGCTCTGATACCACCTGTCACAGCCACACTTCGCAAGCTCTCTTGACTCGCCAAAGGTGGTGTGCGGCACTGCCAGGAAGACACCTTGAGGGATTGCCCGCCCAAGTGCCTAGCCTGCAGACTACGCCTTAACCCTGCGGAAACGATTTTTATGTCTTTTTATCTTTAACTGTTATACTGTTTACTTAGCCATTAGCCTTGCCGACACATTCAATACTTAGCCAAAAGCAGAAAAACGCAGCACAAAGTAAAACACAGTACACAGAAATATATGGTGGGTTGCCCAACCTGGCAGAGCCCTTTAACTTGTATAAAAACGGAACAGTATTACATAAACGGAGTTGCCCAAGGCAGAGCTCCTGGTGCACGCCCAACCTGGCTGCTACACCCAGAAAATACAAGATTTACAAAAATGTAAAAGACTGTCTCTTTGCCAAAGACGCCCAGCCTCCTCTGCCTCTCCTCAACGATGGCGCAGACCTCTGTGTAGTTCTGTTCTGTCCCTTTAACTTTCCAACAGCTTGATCCCCCTTGATCCCCACTTGTTGGATGATTTGAAATGACTTGCACTTCGTTTACTTATAGCCTTCTAGGTGTCTTGCCATGTCAACTTGACATCTTGCTTACCGCACAAGTCACCCCTTGCCGGTTCATCAAGTCAACCTCCAAAACACACTTGGCCCACTTAACCGTTTCGTAGGTGTCACCGCACCAAGGTTACTTTGACTTAGGCGTTCACGGGTCCACTTGCCGAAGCCTCTAGAGTGCTGCGCGCACACTTTGCCGGTGAGCCGCGCACCCCTTTACTTTGACCGCCGTTTGCCGCTAACCGTGTCGTCGCGCGCGCGCACCCGTCGCCCAACTGCCGTCGTCCGCACGCCCGTGGCTTTGCTTACCAAAACGCTCTTTTACCGGAGCGCCCAACCGTCCGCACGTCTGTCCGTCCGCACATGTCCGTCCGCACACTAAGGCCGCACGCCCACACCTAGGGTGGCGCGCCCGTTTACCGAACGTCTTCAATACTTTGCATGTCCAACCGCACGCTCAAGGGTCGCGCGCCTCAAAGGTGTCACGCGCCCATCATCAATGTCATCTTTGCCAAGGGGCGCCCGTGCCATCACGTGGGCGCTGGCCTTGGGGCGCGCCACATTCTCGACCTCCGTGCCGGTGGTGAATGTGGGCGCTTGCTAACTTAGCCAAGTGAGAGCCCAACTCCATGCCGAACCATCATAACCGCGCCACCTTGCCCAGGTGTGCCACCACTTGGGTGCGCTGAAAAACATGGCTATGACATAAGGTACATTCATAGCGCTTCCATATTCCCACTTAAAATAAGTGAATCCTTTTGTTTGTTGGTTTTTCCTCTCCGAAATTTGTGAATACCTAAGTTTTGAATTGAAAATTGTTGAAAATGGAGTAGTCAGTGAGAGAGAAACCGTTGAATTGGATCAAGATTAAGACCTCACATACCATTCCCACAGTTTCATAGGGTGCGAAAGGGAGGAATTCGGTTGATGGCATTTATCCGCAAAGAGACTGGGGCTTCTACAAGAAAACCTCTAATAATTTCACACTGAAATTGACGTGGGAGGACAAGATACTTAACGACAATGAAAATTCCACAAAAATTGTATCCACATCCCCTCCTTTGATGTCACTTGACAAAACAGTTTAAATTTGACATAGTTACATATTGATTATGATGTTTTGGAAGTTTTGAGTAGATTCAGAAATACTCAAAGCCTCTTGGGTCATCGAAAATCTTGAGATCAAAGCGTCAAACGCCTAGCTTTTCTGTCAAGAGCATATTGTAACCTGTCATAGAACCTTGCTCTTCTGATAACATTGTATATTTATTGGCGCATACTACATTGCTTAATCATTGTTAATGCATGCCAGTGTTATAAAGCTAAGCATCTATACATGGAATTCAATCTGGGCTCCCACCTCCGCCTCTTAGTCACCTGTGAATGGCTCTAGAAGATAAACACACCTCCTTAAAGCATTCGAACTACAAATCCATGATGCAAAAGCCTTCCATCCACGGTCCACCTATAACAAACAGATCAGTTTGGGCGGAGTTGAGCTGCCTTTCTTTATTTATCTACCTATCTATTTGTGATAGATGATCAATATAAGGATGTGTCATCCATTTATCATTGTACCACCACGCCCATTAACACATCATCTTAGATGCACTCACATTTGTAATTATAGGGAGAAGAAGAGCATCAGTTATGGCGTCGCAACGATGGACTAGTTCATCTCGCTTTTGCTTATGGTTCATCTCATTGTGCTTTTTCCAATATTCTAATTAATTATTGGCAAGCATACAGGCCTGCTTGGGATAATAATAATTGTTAAGGTTTGGATTGGCTAGCGCATCATGTAATGAGGTTGGTTATTTGTTTTGAAAAGTAATGGTATTGCAATGTTGTATTCTTTAAATCAAGTGCTATTAAGTGTTATAGTATATACTTCATTGCAAACTTTATATTATATGAGTTGATATGGTAGGATAGCAAAGATCTTGTTTGCTCTTTCATCACATGATTGAATTTATGAAGACCCTAATTGATAACTAGCAACATTTCTGCAATTCCGATTGAGTAATTGAAATGATTAGTAATGTTGGGAATGAATTGTGCATCAAACAAACATTTTTAAAGCTATTGAACAAGCAAAGGTTCTAGTTTTAAATGTGTTCACTCAAGACTTCAGAGACGTTATAGTATAATTTAGACTTAGGTATGTTGGCGAGCCTTTTTTTTAGCTCACATTCATCTAGATAATTAAACATTGAAACACACTTGGCAGTCACTCTAGTATGGTGTATTTACTCTGACGATACTATCAGGATTTGCATTATACGATGGGCAATGAATTTTAATAGCTAATGGGTATTGTTTGGCATTACAATGAAAAACTGATAATTGGCACTTGGGTGATCTTTATTTACCACAACACCCTCCAACTTCCCTCCTTCAACCCTCCACTTTAAGATGGATATGAAAGTTTAATGCATTTATTTTGTTTGTTCCTCAACCTCATGGTGTACAATTCATAATGATATTTTGAAGACATCATAATGGACAAATGGCATGTGCACAACAAGATTTTGATGATATCATAGTGAACAAATGGCATATGACATCTCTAAGGCTGATGTCACCTTTATTGCACCAAGAAAAATTTTAAATAAAAAATAAAAATTCTCACAAATAAAACCATGAGCTTTTTCAATCTTACAAACGTTTCGTACACTCATAATAATAATTCTTTGTTGCTCTTTGCTGAGCCGATAGTTAATTAGCTTATAAGTCAATGCATGCTTCAATTACCATGGATGATGGTGATGGGTTATGTTCATCCTTGGACTTTATAGAGCAGCATCAAGCCATGCTAACCTAGCAAAGCTAATTTTTACTCTGTTTGGGTTTAGGGTTTTGCCCAATGTTTATTTTCATATGAAATTCCCAACAATAATAAATTGTTAACAACATGGTGTCGTGGAAACACTCAACAATAGCAAGTGGTTAACAACAACATGGTGCCATTGAAATGCCACGTTTCTGTCAAAACTTGATCTTGAATGTTTGATCTTAGCTAGCTTAGTTTTTTTTCCCTGTAGTAAGAAAGACACGTCGATTATATTTTAACTTGCCCCGTTATGTTGAACCAATGTGTTTGCGTCAATAGTGGTTCAATTCTTAAGGTCGCCCTTTGATTCCTATGAATAACAGGGATCGTATTTTTATATATATTAATGTTAATAACCAAACCAAAAAGTATTTGATATCTTTAGTTTTTTTGGAAAAAATACCATATTTTTATAGCTTTTGTGTAATAACAATAGTTGTATCAAATGCGGTGACATTGCCACCTCATGGCTCTTGTTTTTTTAAATATTTTTGACAAAATAGTCACAAAAAAATGTAATGGATTTTTTTTTATTAATTAAAAATACTAGAGGGAATCAGAATTGAAATAGTTATTGAAAGAGTGTTTGCTGACCCGCAGGAGGCATCTTCCCCAAAATCAAGTCACAACTCCTTGTGGAGTGCTAAAGAGAAGGAGGCTCATAAATGACCAAGTCCTAGGAAAAATACTATATAATAGTATGTCCATTTAGCAAGCAGGAGGCTAGCAGTGGACGGGTAATTGATCAAATAATGCAAGAAATGGCACATTAAGTGGATTTTTCTCTTGTGGTTCAACAAACAGGCTTAGGGGGTTCTGGAACAAGTGAGACTTGGTTGCTCTAGGAGTTGGTTGGGAAGAACGACTATTTCATTTATGTTTTCACAACAGTGGTGCCATGTTCCCTATTCTATTTCTTATATGTTTAGAACTAGTTACAATAGGATTTAAAGTTATCTATGAATCGTAATTATTATTTTTACAGTAATATTTCTCTGTGTCTATCTCAACTGTTGATCCTATTATGCATATGTTCAATATATTTCCTATTGTATATATGATCTAAATATTCTTCATACTTATGTTCAGTAAACTAACTCTATTTAGTACTAGTAAGGTTCTTAATGAATCTTTGTTCGGGCATCCATACCTGAATTGAAGATTTCAAGCAATGTTTATTGATTTAATAACTACTAAATTGAACGAAAATTACTGTAGATCTAGATAAATAATATAGATTAAGTTTGTTTATGTTTACAACCGAGTATTTTAAATAAATTATTTAAAAATCAGAATTATACTATGTTCCATTATAAATTTAGTTAATTTTTAATACGACAAACAGAAGGAACACTTTTATTTTAATAAACTCATACAGAAAGGGTCCAGTCAAAACAAAAGAAATAACATGGCAAGTGTATTCCTTTGTATAAATTGAAGGACCATAAAACTATTTGTCTAGGAATGTTCATAACATATCAAGAGTCGAGAGGCTTCGGTAAATCTTAGATAAAGCATATCAGTATCTTAAAAGCGCCAATATAGATCGAGTTTAGCAAGATCGAGATCGAAGGAGTATGCATATTAGAAAATGCTATATCTTTTAACTAACAATGAAATAAACAAAAAAAAACATAACTGAATCTTCTAGATCTAACCATCGCGATTTTACTACGAATCGAGATCATGTATGGCCCATCCTGATCTTACGGGTATCTGACTCGAGACATACACTTTATTTATTAAAAAAAATCAATCATGCAGAATCTGAATCAAAACTCATAGATACGTTTTAAACATTGAAACCATATAAAACATCCATATGTGGCAGTAAGACCATCAATAGATGGAAGCCATTGTTTAAACTTATTTAGTGACAGGAAGTATCATTTAAAATAACAAACGATAGAAAGGTACAGACCTGAGGGTGGTCATTTCTAGTTATTTCATAGAAATAAAAGCATGATGAGTATTATCTTTAATTACAAGAAACGCACAAATAAGAATTTTGCACAAACCCTTGGGGTCGCTTTCCTTTATTTAATATCAAATTTAAACACTAAAGGATTCGAAACTAGGTGGTTGTAAGTCCATCATTGATGGAATCCATTATTCTTTAAGAACTATTATATATATTTAGGTTTTACAAAAAACAAGCCCTGAAGTGGTGGTAATCCCATCAAAGATGGCACCCGTATCATTTAAATCCAAAACATTATACACACAAGAAGGTTTTAAAAGTAAATGATGGAACAGAGAGGCCGCTAAGCCCTCTGTCTAGTTGAATATAAACCCATAAGGGTTAAACCACTTTTCACACTAAACTTATCTTGCAAAGGAGGCAAAAGCTTGAATTCCTTCACGGGCACAGATCCCAGCCAAGAGCCACCTGCAACCAGGCAACTAAGAACAGTCAATAACTGAATATGATCTTTAAATAGCAAATAAACAAAGTTGATGGTGGTTTACTCACCTTAGTGTTTTAAGATGCGAGCCTGGGACGAGGTGACCTTGTCTCCATCCTTGCAGACGTCCCCAAACCTGCAAACATCCACATTCACAATTAGAAACATATTTTTTTAATTGAAAAATTGAAAGTGTAAATGACTAAGGTTATTTTCCTCACCATGTTCGAATGCACAAAGGGACAGGGGTTGGCTCCTCCTATACGCCCTTATCCCTCCTCTATCTACAAGAAAATTAAACACACCATTCAATCATTATGACCTCAGAGTTCACAAAAACATTTTATCAAATCAATTACAGATTTAAGATGATTTTACCTAGTTAAAGGCAGTTGCAAGGTCGTAGAAGGTGGTTCAATTTTGAGTCGCAGCAACCAGCAAAGCTATGGCTATTAGCAGCCATCAACATTGAGGAATCCTCCATTACACCTCGGGAGCAAACATTAAACATGCCATTAACTATTGGTAAGAAATTAGACCCAAAGGACCTTATAGAGCCATCATGAGGGGAAAAGCCTCTATTCCAAAGAGCTTACAAACCAAATCAACAGCAAAATGAATGGTTTGGAAAGGAAAGATCCATAACAAAACCCTATCAAAAACCCTTTCCTGTGCATAATCTAAGTGGAAGGATGAGATTAAAAACTCAGACACACCATTTTAATGCCTGGATGCGTTGTCAACTCGCATCCAGGACCAAAATTTATTGCAAAGGTCAAACACTGTACAACCACATTATAATATTTTACTTCCCATCATATTGCACAGCCAAATGATATATTATAACATGTCAACATTTTATTGCCTTAGATTAATGTTCGACTATGGTATAAAACCCCATAGTCCCGACTCTGCTTAAACAAGTAAATCAACGCAAATAAATATGTTTATATATACACTTTGTGCAAAGGACCAGGGTTATACCTTGGATCATTATAACCTTATTACATGTTAAATTATGGGATCAAGACTATACACCATAGTCTCCTAGGCCCTTTCTTTCCTCATTTAAATCCAAAAACATCATGCTTAAAGAGTTATGGCTGGAAGAGGGAGCCAATACTTTTCCTTAGGGCTAAGAAATCCCTTAGTCAAACTTATGACAAGATTAATGTAAAAAGTGTCAAAAATGTCACCTACAGGTGTCATGGAAGAATGTTGATAACCATGCAAACATCTGCATAGTGTATACCCTGTCAAGATCAGTAAGAAACCAGTATAAGATACTTACATTGAAACGACATGGTATTTATGATGAAATCAATATTACTTTATTCTTTGGTATAAGAGTTGATTCTCTTATGAAACAGGAAGAGAAGGGGTGACTTTTTTTTTTGCAGGAAATTATGACAGATGTAGGAATGTCTACGGAAAAAGAGTCTCGCCTTATAAATCCTCTGAACAATGAAGAGGGTAATCTAAGGGAGGGTGAAATTAGGGTAAATATTAATGAGATTCGAAACAATAACCCAACAAAGTTACAACAAATTGTTAAAGAATTAAGAGCATAATTAAAAAGAGTCAGAGAAGATAACGAACATATATTGAAAGCACAAGGGGAGTCAAATAATATTTTGCTAGCTAAAATAAATAGTACTAAAAAAAGAGAAACACAAATAACCTGAACTTAATATGGAAAAATCTACACCTTACAAATGTAAGGGAAGGAATCTTGGATTTTTCAATCATGGAGTTGAATCTTCCAGTGAGGAATCAGGAAAACACCACACATAAAAACATCAAGATTCTAGTGAAAGTAGTGATAGTAATCAAAAGAAAAAGAAGTACAAACCTTATGAAGAAATTTATGGGGAATTTAAAATATTAAACCTTCTATGTTTAACGATGAGATCGAGAAAGGAGAAGAAGTGGAAGCTTGGTTATTTGGAATGAATAAATACTTCTAGATCTATAACTATTCCAATGAAATGAAGACGAAAAACGGTCATTTATTACTTAACTAGAAAATCTTATATTTGGTGGCAAGATATAAAAAATATAAAAGGTATAAAAGAATATTACATAACATGGAAAACCTTTAAGAAGAGCTTTAAACATAAGTATCTTTCATAATAGTACTATGAAGAAAAAGCTAAAGAATTATACGAGTTAAGGTTGGGTGCCATAACCATGAAAGAACTCTATAGTAAATTTCTAAGTTTGCTTCGTTATGTACCATATATAATAGATGAAAAACAAAAACTACAACGCTTTCTCAACTACTTGCCTCTTATGTTTAAAGAGAGGATTGAGTACGACAATTCAAAGATGCTGGAAGAAGCACTAAGAAAAGTGAATATCTATTATAATAAGAATAAGAATAAAAGAGAAAATGTGCCTAACTGAAAAACTAAAAGACATGACAACTTTGATCAAAGAAAGAAGAATACTAAATTTTACAAAAATACTAGGAATAATTATAAAGGGTATCAAGGCACTATTTATAAAGGTTTTAAACCACAAAAACCTGCAGCAAAAGAAAGAGAACCTCCCACTACTTTTGATAAAAATATTGCACATAGGGAACCCTTAAAATGTTGGAAATGTGGCGAGCCACGTTATTTTAAAGAATGCCCTATAAGAATTTTTTTTTTAATAATGTTCACTCCATTCAAGAAGCTGTTAAAGTTGGAGATATGGTGAGACGCATGCCCATAATCATTGTTTCATTGGAGAATCGACAAGAAGACCATCAAACTTCAATGGTCAAAATCGAAGGTATGATAAAAATTCAACCCATTTCCATACTAATTGATCCAGGTGAAAGTTTGAGTTATCTATCACCTAGGATTGTTGAAATGTGTAAATTATCACAAGAAAAAAAATGAAAAATATTGGTTGGTACAGTTAGCCACATGTACTAAACGGAAGGTCACTAGTTATGTGAAAATATGTGAAATTATGATGAATGAATTGAATACACACGCTAATCTGAATATTTTACCATTGGGTTCCTATGATATGTTGCTAGGAATGGATTGGTTAGAAAAACACAAAGTTATGTTGAATTGTTATGATAAAACTTTTACATGCAAAGATGATAATGGAAATACAATTGAAGTAAAAGGAATTCCCACAAAGGTTACGATCAGAGAAATCTTTGCCTTACAAATGAAAAGATATGTACGTAAGGTATGTAATTTGTTTGCATTCTATGTAATGGATGACAAGGATAATGATAACAAACTTACAATAGAGGATTTACCTATCTTAAAATATTTGAAAGAATCTTTCTGGAAGAAGTCCTTAGACTACCTCTGAAAAGGGACATAGACTTTACAATTGATCTGATATCGGGAGCGGTACCAGCATCAAAAACTATTTATCGAAATAATATAATAGAACTTACGGAACTTGAATCACAATTACAAGAATTAATTAATAAAAATTACATTTGACCTAGCGTTTCCCCTTGGGCAACACTGGTCTTATTCGTAAAGAAGAAAGATGGAACTTCAAGATTACGCATAGATTCTCGACAATTAAACAAGATGACTATTAAAAATCAATATTCTTTACTTCGGATAGATGATCTATTCAATCAATTCCAATGGGCCACAATCTTCTCCAAAATATATTTAAGGTCTGGATACTATCAAGTACCGATCAAGGATGAAGACATCTTTAAAACTGCTTTTAGAACCCATTATGGTCATTACGAGTTTGCCGTAGTGCTCTTTGTTTTAACAAACGCACCTACAGCTTTTATGTGCGTGATGAACAATATTCTTAGTAACTACTTAGATAAATTCGTAGTCATCTTCATCGACGACATACTGATTTACTCAAAGAATAAACAGGAACATGAAGAACACCTAAGAATAATTTTACAAGTGTTATAAAGAGAACAACAACTATTTCCTAAGTTTAGCAAATGTGACTTCTTTAAGACGGAATTCAATATCTAGGACACACAATGTCTAAAGATGGAATATATGTAGACCCCGACAAGATTAAGGCTATCATTGAATGGCCAGTTCCAAAAAATGTAATTGATACAAGATCGTTCATGAGGATTTTACGAGTTATTACTGAAAGTTTATTGAATAATTTTCTAAGATAGCCTACCCCATAGATTCACTACAAAAGAAAGGTAAGAAATTTGATTGGAGTGAAAAGTGTATTGAAATTTTTAATAAACTAAAACATCTGTTAACCACCAGGCCCCTATTTTAAAAATTGTTGATCCTTTTAAAGATTTTGTCGTATGCATCGACACATGTAAGGAAGAATTAGGCAGGGTGTTAATTCAAGAGAACTACGTCATGGCCTATGAGTCTAGTAAGTTAAAAAAACATGAAAAGAACTACGCTACACATGACTTAGAACTTGTTTCAATTATATATGCACTAAAGATGTGGCGACACTACCTTATCGGAAGAATTTTTTTTCTAATGTCAAATAACATAAGTTTAAAATACTTGTTTGATCAACAAAACGTAAATGTTAGACAAGCTAGGTTGTTGTCATTTTTAAGTGAATATGACTTCGAAGTAAAACATATAAAATGGAAAGAGAACAAATTTGTGGATGCTTTAAGTCATCACACAAATTTACTATTCGCAAGCAGTAGCTACGAATCATATTTGGAAAATAAAATCTTAAATGCAATTTTTTTTTATAAAGAATACCGAAACCTAAAGGAAAAGATTGTTAAAAATGAAAATAATCAAATAAAAACATATTTTAGTCTGAATGGAAGAGGGTTATTGCTACATAAAAACATATTATACATACCAAATACAACAAAAATTAAATTAGCTGTTATGAATGAGTTACATAAACAACCATATTCTTGACACCCTAGATACTAGAAGATGATCACTATGATGAGAAAGGACTTCTTTTGGTCTAACATGAAAAAAGAGGTAGCAGAATATTTAGCTCGCTGCATCAACTGCCAACAGGTAAAAGTAGAACACCAACATCCAACAGAGTTACTGTAACCGCTACCCATACTAAAATGAAAATTGGGAATAATCAGCATGGATTTCATAATAGATCTACCAAAAAAAATTAGGAAACACGACTCAATCATGGTCGTAGTGGAAAAATTAAGGAAAGAAGCTCATTTTATTCTAGTAAAATTTACTTATAAGGTTGTTAACGTTGCATATATATTTGTGAAATAAATTTCCAGGTTACATGGTGTACCTATGGTAATAGTATTAGATAGAAATGTAAAGTTTACAGGAAATTTTTGGAAGGCTTTGTTTAAGGGACTAGGCACACAATTGAATTTCAGCACTACGTATCATCGCAAAAGGATGGACAAACTAAAAGAGTGAACCAAGTCCTAGAAGACATGCTTAAAATGTATGTAATGGACAAACCGGGTAAGTGGGAATATTACTTGCACTTAGTAGAATTTGCTTACAATAATCATTTTCAAGTATCATCTAGAAATAGTCCTTTTGAAATTTTGTATGGACGCAAATGTAATACTCCAATTTCTTGGAGCAGTGCAGTTGATAGGTTAATGTTAGGACCTGAATTATTAAAGAATATGGAAACAATTGTGAAACATGTACAACAAAATTTGAAATCTTCCCAAGACAGGAAAAAGAGTTATGTTGACTTGAAAATAACTCCTCAAGAGTTCCAGGTATGTGAGCATGTGTATATAAAGATGAAACCCAAGAAAATCTCCCTAATACTGCGAAAATATTCAAAATTGGCGCCCAGGTATTGTGGTCCATTTGAAATTTTGGCAAAAGTAGGGTAGGTATCATACCAATTACCCCTACCACCTACGATTAAAGTACATATTGTTTTTCATGTTTCCATTTTGAAGAAGTATGTTCACGATGTTACTCATGTGATTGATTGGAATGTTATACAGGTGTAACTCGAAGGAGAGTTCCAGGTGGGACCGAAGCGTATTCTTTTCAAGAGATAACTTTTACTCTGGAAATGTACCATTGGACAAGTCAAGGTGCAATGGAAGCACCTTATTCCGAAAGAGTCCACTTGGGAATTGGAAAGTGATATGTGGGAGGCACATTCAATCCTATTTCAAGATGAAAAGATGGAAGAATAAAGATAGAAAAAATAATAACATCGAGGATTGTGTTATCCTCTAAGGGGAGGTGTATGTAATACACCAAATTTAAATAATTTTTTTATTCTTTTTTAATATTTATTTTTAAAATATTTTTAACAACAATTTAAAAAACAAATGTAATGGATTATTCTTTTATTAATTAAAAATACTAGAGGGAATCAAAATTTAAATAGTTGTTGAAAGAGTGTTTGCTGACCCACAAGAGGAAAAGACAATGGTTGAAGCTGCTAAGTGAGAGCTCAAGATGCTTGAGGTGTCTTCCCCAAAATCAAGTCACTACTCCTTGTGGACTGATAAAGAGTAGGAGGCTCATAAATGACCTAGTCCTAGGAAAATTACTATAAATAGTATGTCCATTTAGCAAGCAATAGGCTAGCAGTGGACGAAGAATTTAATCAGATAATGCAAGAGATGGTGCATTAAGTGGATTTTTCTCTTGTGGTTCAGTGAACGTGATTGGGGGTTCTGGAGCAAGTGAGACTTGGCTACTCTAGGAGTTCACTGGGAGGAACGACTATTTCATTTTTGTTTACCTGACAGTGATGCTAGGTTCCCTATTCTATTCTTATATGTTTAGAACTAGTTACAGTCAAGTTATCTATGAATTGTAACTATTCTTTTTATAGTATTATTTATATGTATTTGTCTCAAATGTTGGTCCTATTATGCATCTGTTCAATATATGTCCTACTGTGTATCTGATC
This sequence comes from Pseudotsuga menziesii, assembly GCA_001517045.1. Classification (NCBI taxonomy): domain Eukaryota; kingdom Viridiplantae; phylum Streptophyta; class Pinopsida; order Pinales; family Pinaceae; genus Pseudotsuga; species Pseudotsuga menziesii. Next base: position 335,493 of record LPNX010279627.1, read on the forward strand.
TAAATATTCTTCCTATTTATGTTTAGTAAACTAATTCTATTTAGTACTAGTAAGGTTCTTAACGAATCTCTATTTGGGCATCTATACCTGAATCAAAGATTTCGTGCAATGTGTATTGATTTAACAACTAGTAACTTGAACGAAAATTACCGTAGATCTAGTTAAATAATATAGATTAAGTTTGATTATGTTTACAACATGGTATTTTAAAGAAGTTATTTAGAAATCAAAATCTAATTATGTTCCATTATAAATTTGGTTAATTTTTAATATGACGAACAAAAGGAACCATTTTATTTTAATAAACTCATAGAGAAAGGGTCAAATCAAAACAAAACAAATAACACGGCAAGAGTATTCCTTTGTATAAATCGAAGCACCATAAAACTATTTATCTAAGAATGTTCGTAACAGATCAAGAGCCAAGAGGCTTCAATAAATCTCAGATAAAACAAATCAATATCTTAAAAACCCCAATATAGATCGAGTTTAGCAAGATCGAGATCGAAGGAGTATGAATATTAGAAAATGCTTTATCTTTTAACTAACAGTCAAATAAACAACAAAAAATTCATAACTGAATCTTTTATATCTAACCATCATGATTTTCCTAGGAATATGGATCATATATGGCCCAACTTGATCTTACGGGTATCTGACGCGATACATACACTTTATTTAAAAAAACCATCAATTCTACAGAATTCGAATCAAAACTCATAGATATGTTTTAAACATTGAAAACATCCATACGTGGCAGTAACACCATCGATAGATGGTAGCCATTTTATAAACTGTTTTAGTGACAGAAACTATCATTTAAAATAACCAAAACTCAACTGATAGAATGGTACAAACCCGAGGGTGGTCGTTTCCAGTTATTTCATAGAAATAAAAGCATGTCAGGCATTATCTTTAATTACGAGAAACACACAAATAAGAATTTGGCACAGACCCTAGGGGTCGCTTTCCTTTATTTAATATAAAATTGAAACATTAAAGGATTCGAAACCAGGTGGTTGTAAGTCCATCGCCGATGGAATCCATTGTTCTTTAAGAACTCTTAAATATATTTAGGTCTTACAAACAACGCAGCCCGAAGTGGTGGTAAGCCCATAAAATATGGCACCCATATCATTTAAATCCAAAACATTATACACAAAAGAAGGTTTTAAAAGTAAACGATGGAACAAAGAGGACGTGAAGCCCTCTGTCCGGTTGAATATAAACCCATAAGGGTTAAACCAGTTTTCACAGTAAACTTATCTTGCAAAAGAGTCAAAATCCTAAATTCCTTCATAGTCATGGATCCCATCCAAGAGTTACCTGCAACCCAGGAAACTAAGAACAATCAGTAACCGAATATGATTTTTTAATAGTAAATAAACAAATTTGAGTGTGGTTTACACACCTGCATGTTTTAAGATGCAGGCCTGGGTGGAGGTGACCCTATCACCATCCTTTCTAGCGTCCTCAAACTTGCAAACATCCACATTCATAGTTAGAACCATATTTTTTTAATTGAAAAACTGAGTATAAATGACTAAGGTTATTTTCTCACCTTGTTTGAATGCAGAGATGGCCAAGAGTTAGTTCCTCCTGGACGTCCTTATCCCTCCTCTTCCTGCAAAAAAAAGAAACATACTAGTTAGTCATTACACACTAAGAGTTCACAGAAACTTTTTATCAAACCAATTATTAAGTTAAGATGATTTCACTTGGTTAAAGGCAGTTGCAAGGTCGTAGAAGGTGGCTCGGTTTTGAGTCACAACAACCAGCAAAGTTGTAACATATTGACGACCATCAACAGTGAGGAATCCTCTGTTACACCTCAGGAACAAACATTTTAGATGTCATTAACGATTGGTAAGAGCTTGCACGGAAAGAACCTTACAGATCCGCCATGAGGGGCAGAGCCTCTGTTCCAAAGAGCTTACAGACCAAATCAACGACGAAATGAAGGGTTCGGATAGGAAATATCCATAACAAAACGCTATGAAAAACCCTTTCCTGTCTGTAGGCCAAGTGTAGGGATGAGATTAAAAACTCAGACACACCCTTTTAATGCATGGGTGCACTTTCAACTCGCATATAGGACCGAAATTTATTGTGAAGGTCAAACACAGTACAACCAGATTATAACCTTGTACTTCCCATCATACCCCGTTATGTTTAAACAAGTAAATCAACACTATGTTTATATATACACATTGTGCAAAGGACCAGGTTTATACCTTGGATCCCTATAACCTTATGACATGTTAAATTATGGGATCGAGACTATGCACCATAGTCTCCCATACTCTTTCTTTCCTCATTTAAATCCAAAAACATCATGTTTAAAGAGCTAGGGCAGGAAGAGAGGGCCAATACTTATCCTTAGGGCTAAGAAATCCCTTAGTCAAGCTGATAACAAGATTAATGTTAAAAGTGTCAAAAACATCACCTTCAGGTGTGACAACAGAATGTCGATAACCATGCAAACATCTGCATAGTGTATAACCTGTCAAGATCAATAAGAAACCAATACAAGATATTTACAGTGAAACAACATGGTGTTTATGTTGCAATCAATATTACTCTATTCTTTGGTATAAGAGTATTATTTTCATATCAAGAAATAAATATTTTGGGAATTAAAGGTGTGAGACAATAGTACGACCAATGACGAATGTCTGAATATTGAAATAAATTGGCGAAGGAATATAATGACAGTATGGAAAATTGCTTAAATGTGTGATGGAGAATCGACAAGCAACAATCATACTACAACCCAATTCTTATAACATTATTCTCTCTATAATTTAAAACTGCCAAGCCCATTATACGTATAAAAAAATAGAACACTAAAGCCATTTTTGTTTAGTTTCATATAGAATTGTTTGGGATGATGAATAATATTGTATGCAACAAATATATGCATATTATTTTCATTGACATAACACAAGTTTGGTATTGGGTGCAAGATTTGGGGAGACTAGGTCTTCTAGTTGCGGTGCAGGTGTGTTTAACAAACAAGTGAATCTAAAAGTGCAGTGTAGAATCTACAAGGATCAATCATCCTGGCCTAATTCTTATAACTTTAATCTCTTTGTAATTGAAAACGGGGAAACATACTGTTGGCAACATGGCAATATCGGTTGGAATTGATGGAAATTGAGGAAGCCTACAGGTCTGTAGCCCATGTGTTGAAGATGAAGGAGCTCAGAATGAACTACAACGGTTTAATCAGACAGGAGACTCAGGGATTGTTGGATCAAATGTTCGATGTCTAAGATTCAAATAAAATACGATGATAAAGAAGATTTGAGTGTGTGCATGTGTGGATGGTCGAGATCGTGGTTGAGAAAGATCTATGACTATGGTTGCATTTCACAAACTGGAACTGAAAATGAGACAACCAATATTCCTGGAAACTGATCGTTCATACGATTGATGATCGTCTCACTAGTACAAAATGAGGAATTAGCTACTAGGTGACTAAAAATTCTAGTCACCACAGGTTTTTCAAGTGATTTACTAGTAAATATGAGCAATTTTGATTGACTCAACTATAAACGACTAAAATTAACAACTAATTTAGTCACCAGTTAACAAATATGACTAGATAATAAGTGACAGAGTTAAAAATGACTAAAATAAATGACTAATTTAGTCACGACATAAAAAATGACTAGCTAGAAGAATATGAATTAGTCATTTATGTTAGTCATTTTTAATTGTGTCATGGAAAATTGCAAATTTGGAAATGAAGTGTAATTTTTGTAAGTTGTCTACCTTCTATTAGTAATATTAGTACCATGCACCTCGATCTTCAGAGATCCAACAGAGCAATTGCATGAACTTTTAGCCTTATGGGGGCTTTTATGGTTCGCAAAAAAAAAAATCTCTATCTTTCTATTTTTGGCGAATCAAAGGTCATGATAATTGATTGGGCCAGAGGTCTCACCAAGTTGCAGTCACTGAGTTATATATGATTGTTGGTTGAAAAGGATTGGGCTCCTAAAGAATTGTTTTCTTTCTTTATCCTTCAGGCACCTGTACAGGGAGTTCAATTATGACGTGGACCTACTGTGTTGAATACTTAGGCTAAGAGGACTAGATTTACAAGTAATTTGTCTGAATCTAAGAAGATGCTTGAAGACACATCTAAGAAGAGTAAATGGAATTGGAATTCAGGCAATTCTAAACATGGTGATGAGATTGCTGTCGGTGGACAGAAATTGAAACTGACAAATATTGGTATTGAGCTTCACGTTGGGTCTCCACTGCCTTCAGAATGGCATCAATGTTTAGACCTTCAGGTTTGTTATGTGTTTTTCTTGATTATCTATTGTGTTTTTTTTCTATTCATGTTTTTTTTCTTTGTTGTGGATGTGGTGGAGATGAAATTGCTAGATCATAATTCCCTTACAGTAACAGAGGAATGCTACACCTGCAGATGCACTATAATAGGCCATAAGGATCAAATCTATTATTGGATATCCTGTGATTTTCACAAGTTGCAGCCCCGAAAATAGGTCAGACCTGACCAGGTTCATAATAATATTGCTATGTTTACAGATAAAACTCAGGAACTAGCAATTCAAGGGTTGGTAGACCAAAAATGTTGTGTACAGGATTTCAGACTAAAGGTTATAATATCTAAGAATTTCCTTGCTTCAAGGTTCAAGGGAGGGACCTAGACTCTTTACTTTCCCTACTGGACCCCTTCCAGAAACACTTACGAGAGGAGTTGTGCAAGTCTTTACCTGTTGTTGCACCTCTTTTTTTGTAGTAAAGTATAATGCTTTCCCAAATACTAAAACTGCGTAATCTGCTTAATATTGTTATATTTGTAAGATTCATGAGCAGCCCCCAGGAATTGTAAGACTCATTGATTAACTTTGGGGATTACAACAATCTCATACGAAAATAAGCCTTCCATTACTCGAAGAATCCAACCTTTTAATAGACTAATTCAGAATATATACAAAAGGAGTAGGAAACTAAATATAGAATTAGAAAGTTAATTCCTAAATTTATGCTAACAATCTGACAACTTCACAAGATATCCTAAATGAGATTCAACTGCATTCTATCCTATTTCTAACTTAACTCTTCCATTGACAGCGAAGCTAACTCGATTCTTTCCATAACTAGTTCACTAAATTCATTACCAGTAACCTAAACATATGGAGAATATTCAATTAAGGGAAACCCTCTCCCTTTTGTAAAATTTAGAATCTTAATTTTCGAATGGCCACGTTGCAATTTAAGAGTGATTCCCCTGCATCATTTATCCTTAGTAAAAGATCTAGAGTAACCTTGGTAAGCAACATTACAACTTTGGGAGAAGAGCCAATTGGTTCACGGTAGAAAGGAAGTTATGCTACGAGGAATAGCCAGTCTCTTTACCAAGATGGTGCTAGTATATTGATTGCTCGGAGTGAATCATTATATTTTATTTTGCTATTTTAAGTTTCTTTCCACTAATTTTTAATGTCTCATTTTATACTCGAAAACATTAGATTTTATTCTTGAAAGTGTTGACTTGTGTCTTGTCTAGTGTTTTAATCTCTTCAATGAGACTTTTGTCTTCTATATTATATTATACTTTGTTAACTTTTTAATGTCTCATTTTATACTCGAAAACATTAGATTTTATTATCTTACATCTTTAGTGGTACCATTCTTGCAAATATTAGAGTTTGTTGATGGCAAATATTATATGTTGAAATTTGAAGGTTGATGTTATTGATTATTGATGATTGATCATTTGATGACAACTTTATAAGTTATAACTCTTAGATGATTGATGTTATATGTGTACTGAAATGATTATATCTACGTTTTCATGTTTTCTATAGCTAATTTTCATGTTTTCTATAGCAAATCTTGTAATGGATAATAATTTTAGAGAGCCCCACGCTCCGTGAATATTGAAAGAAAAAATATTCATTAAGGGAATGATTTTTGGGGTAGGTATACTTTAAGGACCCCAAAATTAGAATGAGAAAAGCCATCCAAGACAATTGAATTACAGCCATTTAAAACATGACTAGAAGACGGTTCCAAGTTCTAAGAAAGACCTCCATGAACAACCCCATACTTAAATTTTCTACCTCTCCCGCCTTATTTTTTGCTCACTGTAACATTAGGAAACAAGGATGATTCCTTATTACCATCATCCAAGCATGGAGCCTTCTTTGCTGAAAAAGTTTGCAATAGGATTTTTTGAAGCACATCTTTATAAGAATGAGTTAGGGTTTTCTCAAATCAGTTTGGGTTCGGGGGTAAGACCCCGATAATCTCATTAGGGGGATTCAAATTCAACAACAGAGGAAACTCAAGCCGAGGGAAAGTGGATTGAGAAAGGGGAAGCTCGGAAGAGGAGCAGACATGAACCTCTCTCCTAGCAAACATTTATTCTATGCCCT
>LPNX010279627.1:354490-404050 GCA_001517045.1 Pseudotsuga menziesii
ATGAATAGAGTTGTAAATAAGCTATGGAAACCCTACCTTCACTTATGACTAATCTCATTCCAAGATTAATGTGTCTGAATATCGATTTGAGAACATCGTTATATGGTAATATTATTGGTTTGGCGGCAATCAAGTAAAGGATGTGCTTTCTGATATTTCAAAAAACCTCTAAGTCATCATGGTCCTTATGGAAGTCTTCATTGACGAACATTCTATACATGTATTTGGGCACTCAAGGTCATCTTGGAATCCAATTAAATGATTTGTATCCATGAGCAACATTGGATCTGCATCTTTTCAAGTGTTGGGACTTTCTTCAACTTCCCATTTTAAGGTAGCTTCCCTATTCCTTGTGCTTTTGACATTTTAAATAATAAATATCCTACAATAAAAAACGAAAAATACAAATATTAAATCTTGTAGACATAATTATGTCAATAGGTGAGTTATGAACATAAATCAAGTCTACCTCAAGTTTCGAGCTAAAACAAATGGACTTTGAGAAACAAGATAGCAGGTGAACAAACTTGGCTTCTCTAGAAAGTTTACAAAGGATAATGGTGAATATTAATTGTGAAATACCTCCCTGAGCTGGTTAAGATTATTAATGACAACTATATATATGCACGGGTGGCAAAGTTTGGTGATAAGTCCTGTATTTTGTTTTTGCAATGATTTATGGAGTTTGAGGATATGCCCTTATCTGAAATCCTTATGGCATGCTTAGGTGGCAAGTTGGGGTGCATAACTTTTGAAGAGAAATGTTTTGACCATGTCATTTGCACCAAGGGATTCACATGAAGCCCAAGTGCAGTTTTCTTTGGAGTGAGGTGTGCCTGCTGTGATTGGTGTAATGGGGAAACAACAGCTTCCTTACCCTTCCCATAGTAGGGATCGGAACGTCGAGATTTGCGAAATCATCCAACGCATCTCCTTTTTATTTACAATTCTCCACTGCGTAAATGACTACTTTCATAAATATTAGTTACTGGTAAGTTATAATAGTAATAATTATGTAGTTTGTAGATTGATATCTATCATAAATTTGTTTGAATATCATCATTGTCAAGCAATAACAACTTTTTAAAGGGTGCTAGCTCAATGGTAGAGCGCCTGCCTAATTATAGGCAGGAGGTTGGTGGTTCGATTCCTCCGTGCCCTATCATAAATTTGTGACTACAAAAATGACTAAATTCACATATATACGACTATTAGTAGCTAATTTCTCATATCTTAGTCGTATTTAGCTTGGTCATTAATATGTTAACATCTAGTAGTTTATTTAGTCATATATTTGGTCATTAATGGTTGCAATCAGTGACTAAATCAGCGACTAAATCAATGATTAACTCAATGACTAAATCTGTGACTAAATCAATGACTAAATCATTAACTATCAATGACTAAAACAATGACTAAATCATTGTCTATCAATGACCAAATCAATAACTAAATCAGTGACTACTAAGTCAAGCTATTAATGACTAGTGAAATACGACTAGCTATAAGATAGTGGTAATTTGCTACTATTAGTCACTGACTAAAAAATAGTCGTTTATACCCTGATTTTAGTCATTTTTTTGTCATTAATTTCTCATTTTCTACTAGTGTCTGGTGGAGATTGAAGGTTGGTAGAAGATCAACGATCAAGGTCATTTCGTTGGTGAAAAGAGCGAGGAGGATAAAAGGGAAGCAACTTGCAAAATCAAAAGTGATAGTGAGAAATCAGATTAAAGCCAATGGTTGAGATCGATCTTTGTAAAAGATCGACGGTTGTCAGCTATTTCGCGAGGTGAACTAGCACAGACAATCAACATTCTGATGTGCGCAAAATAATTATGAAATCCAACCTATGATGTTTGAACTCCATCGTCGATCTGGCCAGATCTAGATCTGACGGTCCACAAGCTATTTCGCAGCAACAACTAATAGGTGAGTTAAGAAGGGAGCAAAAATTTAAAACTTAACCTACTTTGTTTATTTTCCATCATTGATTGGAGATCCGACGGTTGGGGATAAGTTCTACAAAGGATCAAAGATCAGACGGATGAGAATAGTTCCGCAAGCAAATAAGCGATTCGAACAAAAAGCGTTGCGGAAATGGAAGTGCAAGTGCGGAACCGCGGAAATCAAAAGGTCGAAATCGTGGAAAAGTTGAGTTTCTGACTTTCGCATTTTTCCCTGCATAAAGACAATGACGAAAGGACCGTTGCAAAAGCAGAAAGGAGGAAAACAAAAAGACGAAATCTTGGAAAAGTTGAGTTTTCAATTTCCACCTTCCACAGTGTTAAAAAGACGTTGTAGGAAGGCCGGTGCGGAAGCGGAAAAGAAGAAGTGCAAAAGTTTAGATTTTGGAAAGGTTGGGTTTTCCTATTTTTGCAATCTGCAGGCAAAATGATTGGTGTGGAAAGGCTAGTGCGAAAATTTGAACTGTAGAAATATAAAACTGCGGAAGAAATCTTGCGAAAACAAGAAAATCGTGAAATCCAGGTTGCGGAAGATGTTAAGATTGCCTGCAAGCCTTGAAGATGATGACCGCAAGTATGAAGAGAATGTACGCCATTGTTGGATGAATATCAGATAGGTTTAATTTAGAAAAGAATTATATGTTCATAAACATAATTATGAAGGGCATGGTTAACATAGTTACGATGATTATGACTAACAAAAGGCACATAAACAGAGTTAGAGTATTGTAAGGATGTGACTGTTTGAAAAGGTATGTTGTTGTATTGATGATTGAAGGATATATAAACAGAATATCAAGTGGTAAGTAAAGAGTCTCTGTCGTTCAGATCTATGCAGCTGAAGCATAAGATAGAGACTAAAGTAGAGTAACAAGAGACATAGTTTTTAAGAAGATCTAGAAGTCTGATAAAAATACATTCAAGGGTGGAAAGGTGGTTCTAAGCTAGGCTACATGCATGCAAGGAGGTATTAGCCTCCTTCTAGTAGTGGATGGAGAATCAAGGTATTGGTGTATCCTTGTCTGTAGGTGCAGGCAGAAACCGGGGTATGGGTGCATCCTTCAGTAGTGGCTAAGAAACTTGGGGATTGTGGTCTCCAGCAAGTGGGTTCTTGCAAATAACTATTGTATATTATAAAAACAATTTTTTTCATATAATAGAAACGTGTTGGTGGTTTACCTTATTGGGTTCCACGTTAAAACATTTTGTCCAAATATGGTTTTACATTTGCTAAAATAAAATAAAAAAATTATGCTTAAATTTTTGTCACTGATTCACACCCCCCCTCTCAGTGACAAGACCCGATCCATCAATTGGTATTAGAGACGGATCCTTCACCACAGTTTAACCACTGGAAGGAAGATTTTATTACAACCACTATGGATCAACAGATGAAGATGTCAATAAGAGTCCCCATATTTGATGGTGAAGACCATTTTTTTGGAATATTAGAATGAAAAACTATCTGATGTCCATTGGTATTGAAGTTTGGGCATTAATTGAAGAATGATATAATGTTTCAAAAGACACTCCCACGGAAGTAGAATAAAGGACAAAATTTTGGGAACATGCAAAAGTACTGACTTGTAAAAGTGCAAAAGATGTCTGGGATAAATTGGAAACCATATATGCAGGAGACTCCAAAGTAAAGATGGCAAAACTTCAATCTCTCAAAGTACAATATGAAAGTCTAAAAATGAAGGATGAAGAAAATATTTTAGAGTACTTCAAAAGAGTTGAGAATCTTGTTAATGCAATCAAAGGTTTGGGAGTAGAAGTACCAGACTATGAGTTAGTTGAAAAGATACTAAGAACACTTCCCATGGTATATAATCCCAAAGTATCCACTCTTGAAGACCGAGAGAAACTAGAAGTTCTAACCATGGATGAATTGTATGGAATCCTCACAGCCTATGAATTAATATTAGTTATTGATAATATCCCAAAAGGAGAATCAATTTTCAAGGTGATCAAGAAAAAAAAGTAAAAAAAAAAAAAACCTCAAACTAACCATAATGAAGAATCTGATGAAGAAGAAGCCAATTTTATCAAAAAACTTCAGAAAGGATCGGGGAACTACAAAGGCAAGATGCCCTTCAAATGTTTTAACTGTGGTAGAATTGGGCACTTTCAAGCCAAGTGTCCTCATCCCAAGGAAGAATCTGAAGATGAAGATGACAAAAACAAACAATACAAGAAAAAGGGAAAATTCCATTATAAGAAAAAATACAAAGGAAAAAAGAATTTCTACTCAAAAGAAGAAGACAACAGTTCATATGAGGTGAGTGACAGTGATGATGAAGTCCTCTTTATAAGTATTGAAGAGTCTAATGAGATAGAATAAATTGAGCATAAGAAAGAGTCAGAAGATGAAGCAGAGGTTTATATGGAAGAAGAACTATTCAGTGCTTTGGATTGACTAAGAAGATACACAAACAAATATAGACAGCTGGAAATATTTTTAGTTGAACAATAGGAAGAGCATGAACAAAAAGAAAAAGAGATGAATAAAATCATTAGCAATATGAAACACCAAATTCAAGATGCAAATAGGATATAATAAAGGTTGGAGAAATCTCTTAAAGAAAAACAACTAATCTGTGAAAAAATGGAGGCAGAATTAGTTCACTTAAAAGAAGAGCTCGATGCAAAATTTATTCAAACTATATATGAAAATAGTTCTAAAATCTTAGATAAGATTATAACCACACAAAGGGATCCAAGCAACAAAAATGGAATAGGTTATTGTCAAGAAGAAAATAAAGTTAGCTCAAAATATTATGCAGTTGCTCTTCTCAGTACATTGAAAAATAAAGAGGAAGAAAAGACAAGAAATGCTCAGAACTCCAGAAGATCATTTACACTTAGCAAGAAGGAAGTCAAGACAACTCCAAAGAAAGTTTATCAAAACATGTATCCTCACATTTTCCTTGGATATTTTTTACATGCTCTAACTTTGGACACAAAGCTATGAATTGTAGAGCTTATGAAAGGAAAAGTTTGAAGGTTAAAAACTATAACCTCGAGAAGAATCAAACAGTTGGTCAAGTTAAAAACACAAATTATAACTCATTTGCACCTCTACAAAAAAGGGAATTAGAATGCTTCAATAGTCAAAACTATGGACATAAAGCAAGCAATTGCAAATTAATGGAAATATCAGAAAGACCAAAGGATATTAGAGAGCAAAAGAAGTTGTGGAAAGAAAGAACATTAAAAGAGGAATGTCTTATTGCCTCGAGAACACAAGATAAAATAGATCTCTAGTATGTTGACAGTGGGTGTTCTAAACATATGACAAGAGATAAAGACAAGTTTTTAAAATTTTAAAAAAGAAGAAGGTAGAGTTACATTTGGTGACAATGCTTCAGGTAATATTATTGGGAAAGGTATCATGTATGTGGGAAAAGACAAAGCCAAAAATGTGTTGCTTGTAGAAAATCTGAAGCCTAGTCTATTAAGTGTCAGCCAAACCTATGATCAGGGGAACATTTGCATTTTGTATTCTCAGAAATGTGAGATAAGAACGTAGAACTCAAGAAAATTGGTTGGTGTTGCTTCTAGAACTCCCGAAAATGTATACACACTAAATACAAGGCAGCCTGAGAAATGTCATATAAATTTAGTTGATGAAAGTTGGCTATGGCATAAAGGTTGGGGCACATCAACTTTGATAATGTAGTGGAAGCTAGCAATCTTGGGGCAGTAAGAAACTTTGCAAAGATCACAAAGCCTTCAAATCATATATGTAGACATTGTCAATTAGGGAAACAAACTAGAATTAGGTTCAAAACAAAAGAGTACTCAACCTCAAATCCTTTAGATCTGGTTGACACTGACCTCTATGGACCTACAAGGACCAAGAGTCTGCAAGGAGAATCCTACTTTATTTTGTTCATTAATGATTTTAATAGAATGGCTTGGGTATTTTTTCTCAAGGAAAAATTAGAAGCATTTAACAAGTTCAAAGCCTTTAAAATCCTTGTTGAAAACGAAACATAGGCAAAAATCAAATGTCTTAGATCAGACAATGGTGGTGAGTTCACCTCTAAAGAGTTTGATCTCTTCTGTGAAACCCATGGAATTAAGAGACAATACTCTGTTTCCATAACACCTCAGCAAAATGGTATTGCTGGGAAGAGAAATAGAACAGTTCAGGAAGCTGAAACGACTATGCTCAATGAAGCAAAACTCTCTGATGGATATTGGAGGGAAGCTGTAAACACAACAGTACACATATTAAATAAAGGTCATCTTAGGATTAATAGTAATAAGATTCCTTATTAGATCACAGATGCTACACAACAGTACACATATTACAAAAGCTATAAACACAACAGTACCAAAAAGGCATACATATGCTACAATATTAGATTACATAAGATTGTTGAGAGTGCAGATATTAAGGTGGATGATTTAAAAACAAATAAATTGAAACAACAAGAGACCATACTTAGCGATGAAGATGAAGATGATGATGAGTTAGTTTATACACAAGCAGATGTAGAAGAAAAGGATGATACACAAGAAGATGAAATGGATACCAGAAAAGAAGAGGAAGATACTCGAGGAGAAGAGATAATAGAAGAATCCCCAAGAAGAGACACAAAGACACCCTCAAGAATAACTCAAAAGAATCATCCTGGAGACCTAATTATTGGAGATAAAAGTATAGGAGTAAAAACAAGAAGACAATTGTTGTATCAAACTGAAATAGCACTTTTGTCATGTATTGAGCCCAAATCAATCAAAGAAGCATGCATTGATGAAATTTGGGTCAAAGATATGAACAAAGAATTATAGCAAATAGAAGAGAATAAAACTTGGGAACTAGTTCCAAAACCACAAGACAAGAATGCCATTGGAACTAAATGTGTGTTAAAAAACAAATTAAATGAAAATGGACAAGTAATCAGGAACACATTTAGATTGGTATGTAAAGGGTATGCTCGGGTTGAAGGAGTATATTTTGAAGAAACTTTTGCACCTGTGGCCAGATTGGAGGCAATTAGGATGTTCTTAGCCTTTGCTAGCTACAGAAAATTGAAAGTATATCAGATGGATGTCAAATCAGTGTTCCTTAATGGAAACTTAGAAGAGGAAGCTTACATAGAGCAACCATAAGAGTTTCACTTAACTAATAAAGGGAATTATGTTTGTAAACTAAAGAAATCTCTCTATGGGATAAAACAAACACCCAGAGCATCGTATGCAAGGCTAGATTCTTAATTACAAGTACAAGGCTTCAAAAGAGGATCAATAGGCAGTAATCTTTACTATAAAATTATTGTTGATAACATGATTATTGTGGAAGTATATATGTGGGTGATATCATATTTGGGAGTGATGATGAAAAAATGAGTAAGGATTTTTCATGTAAGATGCAACAAGAATTTGAAATGTCTTTGCTTGTTGAACTGAATTTCTTTCTAGGATTTCAAATAGTTCAGTCCAAAAAGGGAATCTTTATTCATCAGTCCAAGTATGTGAAAGATATATTTAAAAAAAATTAGTTTGAAGATTGCAAACCTGTTTGTATACCTATGACAATAGGATGCAAACTAAGTAAGGAAGACGAGTCCAAGACTGTAGATCCAAAACACTACAGATCAATGATTATGAGTTTTCTATATGTAACAACTTCTAGACCTGATCTCAAGAAAATTGTTGGAATAGTATCTAGATTTCAAGTTGGACCAAAAGAGAGCCATGTTCACACCGTGAAAAGATTTTTTAGGTACTTAAAAGGAACCATAGATATTGGATTGTGGCATCCTAACAAGAATTCATTCACTTTGAAAACGTATTCAAATGCAGATTGGGTAGGTTGTGTAGATGACAGAAAAAGTACAAGTGGAGGAGCATTCTTCTTGGGAGAATCATTGGTAGGTTGGACAAGCAAAAAACAAACCTCAATTTATTTGTCTACTACTGAAGTTGAGTATATTGCAGTAGCAGAATGTTGCAATACTACTATATGAGGGATCAGGCGGAGAAGAAGAACATTAAATTGGAATAACGGTCCCAACTCAAGAACAGATTGTAGACATCTTCACTAAACCATTGAGCAGAAATGTGTTTGAATATATCAGATAAATATTAGGATTAGTTTCTCTTCCAATCTAATCTTTCAAAAGAATCTATTAGTTGGCATCGGTTCAAGGGGAGATAGTGATCAAATTGAGGGAGAGTCATTCAATCCTTTTCCCTTGATGTCAAAGGGGGGGAAATGAAAATAATATTGCCATCAAAGCCAAAGGGGGAGGTTGTTGGCATTGATGACACTGAGGAATCATGCAAGCCAATAGCCCATGTGTTGAAGATGAAGGAGCCCATATTTTGAAGACAAAGGAGTTGTGTAGAGAGCTCAGGATGAACTACACCGGTTCAATCAGGAAGGAGACTCAGGGATCATTGGATCAAATATTCGACAGCTAAGATTCAAATAAAATACGATGATAAATAAGATTGAAGTGTGTGTAGGTGTGGATGGTCGAGATCATGGTTGAGACAGATCTAAGACTATGGTTGCATTTCACAAAGCGAAACTAAAAACGAGATAACCAATATTCCTAGAAACTGATCGTTCATACGCTTGATGATCATGTGGTAGACATTGAGGGTTGGAAGAAGATAAACGATCAAGGTCATTTCGCTGGTGATAAGAGCGAGGAGGATAAAAGGGGAGTGACTTGCGAAATCAAAAGAGATCGTGAGAAATCAGATTGAAGCCAACGACTGAGATCGATCATACGGTTGTCATCTATTTTACGAGGCAAAGTAGCACGAACAATAAACATTCTGATGTGCGTGAAATAATTATGAAATACAACCTATGATGTTTGAAGTCCAATGTCGATCTGACCGGATCCATATCTGACGCTCTACAAGCTATTTCGCAACAACAACTAGCAGGTGAGTTAAGAAGGGAGGGAAACTTTAAAACTTAACCTACTTTGTTTATTTTCCATCGTTGATTGGATATCCAACAGTTGGGGATAACTTCCGCAAAGGATCAAATATCGGACCGCTAAGAATAGTTCTGCAAGCATATTGACAGTTCGGAAAAAGCGTTGCGGGAAAGCTGTTGTGGAAACGGAAGTGCAGGTGCGGAACCGCGGAAATCAAAAGGTCAAAATCGTGGAAAAGTTGAGTTTCTGACTTCCGCATTCTGCCCTGCGGAAAAGGAAAGTGCGGAAAGACAATAGCGGAAGGACAGTTGTGGAAGTGGAAAGAAAAAAGACAAAATCTTGGAAAAGTTGAGTTTCCAATTTCCACCTTCCGCGGTGCAAAAAAGACGTTGCAGGAAGGCCGGTGTGGAAGTGGAAAAGCGGAAGTGCAAAAGTTCGAATTTTGGAAAGGTTGGGTTTTTCGATTTCCACGGAAGTTGAACTATGGAACGATAAAACTGCGGAAACCTGAAGACTACGGAAGGAAGCTTACGAAAACAAGAAAATCATGAAATCCAAGTTGCAGAAGAAGTTAAGATTGCCTGCAAGCCTTGAAGATGATGCTCGCAAGAATGAAGAGAATGTACACCATTGTTGGATGAATATCATATAGGTTAATTTTGAAAAGAGTTATATGTTCATAAACAGAATTATGAAGGGCATGGTTAATAGAGTTACGGTGGTTATGACTAACAAAAGGCACATAAATAGAGTTAGAGTATCGTAAGGACGTGACTATTTGAAAAGGTACGTTGTTGTATTGATGATTGAAGGATATATAAAATGAAGATGAAGTGGTAAGTAAAGAGTCTTTGTCAACCAGATCTATGCAGTTGAAGCTTAAGATAGAGACCAAAGTAGAGTAACAAGAGACAGAGTTTTTAAGAAGATCAAGAAGTCTGATAAAAATATATTCAAGGGTGGAAGGGTGGTGCTAGGGTAGGCTACATGCATGCAAGGAGTTCTTAACCTCCTTCCAGTAGTGGCTGGAGAATCAGGGTATTGGTGTATCCTTGTCTATAGGTGCAGGTAGAAACCAGGGTGTGGGTGCATCCTTCAATAGTGGTTGAGAAACTTGGGGATTGTGGTCTCCAGCAAGTGGGTGCTTGCAAATAACTATTGTATATTGTAAAAACAAAGTTTTGCATATAATAGAAACGTGTTGGTGGTTTACCTTATTGGGTTCCACATTAAAACATTGTGTCCAAAATTGTTTTTACATTTGCTAAAATAAAATAAATTGTGTTTAAATTTCTATCACTAATTCACCCCCCCCCCTCAGTGACAAGACTTGATTCATCACATACGGCACATAAAAAATTAATTTAGAACACGAAAGCCATTTTGTTTTTTGTTTGATATATTGTTTAGAATGATGAAATGTTGTATGTAGCAAATATGAATAATTTATGCAGCAAATATATGAAGAATATTGCCATTTTTTTATGTTTGATATATTGTTTGGAATGATGAAAAATACTATATGCAACAAATATGACATTATATGCAGCAAATATATGAAGAATATTGCCATTGATATAACGCAAGTTTGGGATTTGGTGCAAGATTTGAGGAGACGAGCTTTGCATATTGCAGTGGTGCAGGTGTGTTTAACAAACAAGTGAAATGTAGAAAATGGAAGACAAAAGCATTCCAACTTTCTGTTCCATTTTTGTGTCATGGTTTTTGAGCTCAACAGACATATAATTGAAAGAAAAAAACTAGTAATGTCTCTTTGGAAAATGTTGATAGGTAAAGGAAAGATTTGGTCAACAACCTCACCCTATTTTCCTTGTGCTACTTGTGCTTCTTTGATAGGGTCGTTGAGCATGATGCAATTGTATCCAATTTCAAAATCCTCAATGTGGAGCAAGGTCCTTTTTTTTCAGAGGAAAAAATACCAGACCTTGATATTCAATTGAATCAAAGGACATCATATACATTCAACTAGTTATGGCGATCCATCATTTGAGATGACAATACTATGGGGACCTCCAGTTCACAATAGTGAAAACCCTACATTGACATCATGGGCAAAATGGCCACCAAGCCTGTAGAGTACAGGATTTTATCATCATTCTTGTATAAACAGGTCAGAATATTGCAATATATATCAAATATGACCATGAAGCAAAAAAATCCTGAGCATAATAAGAAGACTAAGAGTCTCTTCAGAGTCTGCTCAGTTCAAGAGTCATAAATAAACAAATACTGTGCACAAAGAAAGGCTTAAAACCCAACACATGCTAATAAAGCTGAAAGTTACCATGATCAATGATCATGCCATTCGCATATTCCATGCAATTTCCAAATCCTGATTCAAGAGAACGAGCCTTTTTTGAGAGACTGTTAGTCGTCTAGTTATGCTCATGATAAATGTGCTTCATGGTCAGATCCGGAAAGGATTGCAGCAAATATCGAATGTCATCACACTAGTGACTCAGATGAGGTAAGTTAAGTGAGCACATCCTGTTTGCCCATGAAATGATGACAAGGAAGTCCCCAAAAATAGTGAGTAATGGGATCCCCATAAGTTTTGTCATAGAAAGAAGAGCCCATAGAGCCAATAGTTTTGATCTTGTATTTGTACTATTTCCACAGCCAAGAGAAAGTACATACAGTGAGAGCCACTCAAATGGATCACGAAACCTGAACCCCTGATGTTCCCTGCAGTTGCTCTGTCATAAAATCCACAAGGATAGTTTATCTGAGGAGGTATACCAATGTTTCTGATTTTTTCCTTTTTCTTGGGAGCTGGGTAGAGGTGCAAGAGAGCTTCAGTCTGGAGAAAGATGGCATATACAGAAGGTTGTTTGTCCTAAAAAATACAACCATTTATGAGTTTCCAGATATTCCAAAAGAGGAAGAGGGGTAAAAAAAGAACTGCAGAATCAACTGAATGTGATTGGAACCAGTGCTCAAGGTACAATCGAACGGTTCCTTTGAAAAAAGAACATATGCCATAATGTTCATATAATACTTCGGTGTGTCTCTTAGTAAAGTGACAGTTAGTAAAGTGACAATCCATAAACAAGTGCTGAGCCACATCTTCACCATTCCTGCAGAGAAAACAAATGCTTGGGCCCTGAAAACCCCGGCTGATGAGCTTATCCCAAGTTAATACCTTATTCATAATAAGAAGCCAAATAAAGCATCTAATTTTTGCAGGGATTTTAATCTTCCAGAGGAGATGAAGAACATATGAAAAGTCAGAAAGAGGATCCAGAAAATGGTTGGAGATACAGTCGTATGCAATAGCCGCAGTGATGGACCCTGAATAATTCTTGAAAGACCAAAGTAGACTGTCAATTCGGGGCTTGAGCCTGATTCTACCATACTCCAGCCCAGTGATATAAGAGTTCTAGATAAGTTTCCACTCACCTCCCAAATCCAAATCCTCTGCAGTGAGCCAGTATGACCGCGCATCTGGAGAGTAATTCCTGGCGTGTTCCAACGAAATGATACCAAAATCCTCCAGGTAGTCCCGCAAGTTTATGGGAAGGGAGAAAGATGTTCCCATGCCAATAATCAGGTCCAAACCCACCCTTATACTCTTCCCATTCCCAACATGCCAAGTCAAGCCTCTACCAAGCCAGGTTAAAGAACTAATAAACCCCTTCCAGACCGAGAAAGCTTTGCTTCGTATCCAAGACAAAACAGTCATTTTTTTTAAATACTTCACAGATAGGATATTGAACCATAGGCCATTCCCACTAAGAGCATACCAAAATCTCTTAAGTCATAATGAAATACTGAACCATCCAAGATTTTTGATACCCCATCCTCCATGGGCAGTAGGTTTGGATAAAGTCAGCCAGTCTGCAAGATGAAACTTTTTTTTGTCCCCCGAAGAGCCCCACAGAAAGGCAAATATCATGCCTTTAAGCTTATCAAGAATGGACTTTGGTATAGGAACCAGAGCCATCCAGTACACCGGCAGGCTAGTAAGGACGACTTTTATAAGAACTAGTCTGCCCCGCATAGAAAGTAGATGATATGTCCAGTGATGAATCCTTCTTTCAAACTTTTTAATGAGCCAAAGCCAATATTTAACCAGATACCCTAGGGGTTTAAAAAAATAACAAAGGTAATTAAACCCTGAAGTAATGTGCTCTAGTTTAAAGGTGAGAGAGCGAGTGATCCTGTTCAAGGTCCCATCTTCGACATTGTTGTACAAGAAACAAGACTTATCCATATTAATGCACATGCCCAAAGCGCCACAAAAATTTTCAAGTATAACTTTAAAAGCAACGCATTCTTCGCATGAACCATAGCCATACAAAATCACATCATCAACGAAGAGAAGTTGAGTGAGGGAGAGCTGATGTGAAATCTTAATACCCTTGATCAATCCATTTCTGCGGGCATCATCAATAAGGAGGCTGAGTCCTTCAATAACGAGGATAAACAGTAATGGCGATAGAGGGCACCCCTGCCTGATACCTCGAGAGGCAGTGAAAAAACAAGAAGGAGATCCATTAATGAGAAGAGAAAAGTTTGTCGAGGACAGACAGCCCATAAACCAGTTTACCACCACCAGGGGCACACCTATTTGGAGGAGAATGAGTCTAAGGTAGGACCAATTTACTTTATCAAAAGCTTTAGTGAGATCCAGCTTAAGGATAAGGGCGCTCATGTTCTTGGTTTTGACAGTGTGGAAGACTTCTTGAGTAATGGCTAGAGGTTCAGATATCTGATGGTTTTTTAGGAACCCAAACTGCTAAGGTGATATATACTTGTTAAGAAAGGTCTTAAGACGTTGGGAAACAACCTTTGCAATCAGTTTATAAACCAGATTGCACAGAGATATAGGTCTAAAATTACCAAAAGGAGAGAGGCTTGTCCTTTTTTGGTATGAGGGCAATGAAAGTGGAGTTCAGTGAGGGTAAAACCCTGCCTTTCTTCCTGGAGTCTTCCATGAAGTTTACAAGTTCATCCCCCAACAGGTCGAAAAATGCCAAAAAGAATTCCACAGGCCATCCATCAGGCCTAGGGGATTTATCTTTCTTGAAAGATTTTAAAGTCCGTTCCACTTCCTCCAATGTAATCTGGGAAGTAAAAATATCCCGTTCCTCCTGATGAATATAGGTAGGGAAAAGTCTGATGACTTTCAACTGAGCTTCAATGGAGGTTTGGTTATCATCACAAAAGATCTGCTTGAAATGTCTGACACCCAAGTCCTTTAAACCTTGATCATGCTCCACCGTAATACCTGCTTCATCCTCCAATCCCCATATGGCATTTTGATTTTTTCTAGTTGATGCCCCTGAGTGAAAGAATTTGGTATTGGCATCACCCAGAGAAGCCCAAATCATCCTGCTTTGAAGTCTAGCAGAATGAAGCTCATGATCCCTTAGCTTTTTTAATTCTGCTCGAAGAGACCGAAGCATGTCATTGATCTGGAGAGTGAAAAGACCAGAGGGAGAAGTATTAAGGATGATATTAATTTCATCCTCAATGTGAATGCTTTTGTCTTTCATCTCAAGGGCCATGTCATGAGTCCAAGATTTAACTTTCTCTTTCAATAGTCTTAGTTTCAGCGAGAGCTCCTCCATGCCAGAAGAGGAGGACCCAAGTGAGAGTTGAGGCCATGCTGCTTTAACCATATTGACAAAATCATCATTGGACAACCAAGTGTGGTTAAATTTGAAAGGAAAAGAGTAGGGAGCAGAAGACTCCTCCCATTCCAGGATAACCGGGTAGTGGTCAGATACAGACGAAGGATAAGCCCAAACCCTATGTCGGGGGAGGAGGTCAACAAGACTGGAAGAAAGAAGATATCTATCAAGTTTTTTTACTTATACCCTCATCACCAGACCTACCATTTCGCCATGTCGGACCCGCACAAGCAGGGGCAATATCAAGAAGCTGAGAGGATGAGAAAAGATGGGTGAAATAGGGACCGAGAGGATCAGCAAGTGCCTTTTTACCCCAGACCTCGGTGCCATTGAGAGTAAGGTTTAAGTCACCTGCTAAGACCAAGTTAGGTAGGTTTAGAAGGCCTCCCCGGACAACCGCACCCCAAAATGATTCGCGATTACTGTAAGGCCCATAGCAATTGAGAAAGGAAAGTGTAATAGACGATCCCCGGAGGCGAGCTTTAAGAAGGATACCAGCAACAGTATGAAAAGCTTTAACTTTTAAATGAAGGGGATTCCAAGCCGATAGAATGCCCCCCGAGAGGCCAGATGAGCTGACAGCACAAAATTCCCAACCCGGGCGAAGTTTGGAGAAAGCCAAAAGTGCAAGGTAGGAGCTAGTCATCGTTTCTTGTAGGAGGATTAAATCAGGAGACAGAGAAACAAAGAGATTCTGGAGGCTTTTTTGTTTAGCCAATCCTCCAAGGCCACGAACATTAAGGGAAAGAACCTTCATCAGGAACCAAATGCTGGGGGTGTCCTTGCTCTAAGTACCCGTGGAGGGGAAAGTTGCTTATTACTAGCTGTGTTCTTTAGCCTAGTAGACAGCTGAGTGTACTGGTTGGAGGACGGGGAGAAATCTGAGGATATGGGGGGATCTTTTTTGTTTTTTTTCCAGATCGTTACATTCTCAAAACGTGTAGAGTCTAGGGGAAGGACCGATGGAGAGAGAGGAGTTTTGGCTGAGAAAATGTCCAGAGTAACTTGCAAGGACGGGTCAGCAAAGGAGGGAGAGGTGACCGGGCTTCGAGGAGGAGAAGAAGCAGACTGCAGTCGTGGACCCGGTAGTGGTGGAAAATCGGAGTCTGAGAATAAAGAAGGCATCACAGAGTAGGGGGTGGGGAAGTGTGCATCTCAAATGGAGAAGGCAACCCAGGAGATGGAAGAATCACCAAGTGGTCAGGTATAGGAGGCGAGACAGTAGTAGGGTCTAAAAACAAGGTGCACAGATCCCCCATCAGCAGAGGGTAAGGTTCCAAAGCTAACCATAAATTCCAAAAGAAGTAATTCTTGCTCTGATGCATCCTCAAATAAAGCGCAGGCTTGAGAATAAATACCTTTTGAAGACATGTCCCTGCTCGAGAAAGCTGCAGGCAGAGAAGGTGTGGATCGACGTTCTAGAGGAGAAGGAGGAGAGATAGGAGAAGCTAACCCTTGTCTGAGAATCGAACATGCCCTCTGGAGGTGTCCCACTTCCCTGCACCTGCTGCATCAGAAGGGAATGTTAAGGTAGTCGAGTCGTTGCTGAAATAAATGATCCTGACAAAGGATCTCAATATCATCCAGGAGACCCACAGATATGTCCATTTCCACGAGTATCTTGGCCATTCGCTTGTCATAAGCGTGCATGAAGTCCTCTTCAACAGCGACAAAATGACCGAGAGTGTTACCTATGCCTTCCAGCAAGGTTCAACTCCACAAAGGGAAAGGGAGATCGGGAAGAAGAACCCACAGATGTCGCTTCTTAATTCACTCCCTTAATGGGTCAAAATGGACGTGCCAACGATCCAGAACTAATGATCCCTCCCTGGTGCGCCACAAAGAGTTTAACACCGACAGGGCGTGAGCCTCATCCAAAAACACAATGACCAGCCAACCTTTGGCCAGCAAACTGATCGTGGGAACATAGGAGAATAGTGGCTTCCAGTGCTCCGTGGCCCAAGAAATCCAATCTTTCTTCCCCATCTGGACATATTCGAGTCTGCCAATGAGAGCCCGAGAGCAAAGAGCCTCCACTCGATCCATATAGACGTCTCGACCCAGAACGAACCGGAGCTTCCCCTTAAGAACTTTGTGTGCTTTTGCACTCCTTCGACGACGAGAGCGAGCCTGAGTTGACTGAGGAACACCCAACGAAGATGGGGTAACCCCATCATAATCACCCAAAAGAGCAAAAGCAAGCCTATCAACCAATGTCCTAACCCAGCAATCAACCACAATTAAGGTTAGTTCGAAGAAAACCGCGAGTGGTATTCCCTGGGAGGGTAAAGTCAACCACCAGATCTGAATCAAACCATAGAAAAGGAGAACACATACAGGTGAACCGGGGTTAGGACAACCCCCAAGACGGTCTGCACAAAGAGACCAAGGGTCAACCCGCCAAGACCCACCCTGAACCCAAAAAAAACAAGCGAGGAATAGATGCCCGAGGGTGCTCAAAACTAACCCTGGTGAGCTGACAACATGAAAGAGAAAGGACACCAACAAACACGGGATCAGACAGCAGAGAATAAGCGCAAAGTCAACTCCCTGCAATCACGGGATTCCCAAAAGTGGCATGATGGGGAAACAACGTAGATACAACCCTCATAACCCCCACCTAACGTACGGTAAGCAAAGAAGAACAGAACAACGAGCAAGTGGGCGTCAACCAGGAACCAGCAAAAAACTCCAAGAAATTCCCACTTTTTTGTAACTGGTTGGTACTAGTCCTCCGCTAAGGAGGAGGGAGTCCAGTCGCCAGTTCCTGGTCTGAAAAACAAAGACAAACAAACCCAAAAGCCCAGGAAGAAACCCCTGAAAACCAATTCAAAAAAAACACACCGAACAGGTAGTAAACCCCACTCTAGAGAAAACCCAGTAAAAGAGACCAAGAGAACATGACATCAAAATGCAGGAAGAGGAGAATGAAACCCAAATCAGCTGAGAGCCTCGCCATAGCGGGTGAGTCAGCGAGCAAGAGCCCGCCAGAGCAGCAGCAAAACCTCCATTCTATTCCGCTTTCTCAGCTTCAGCGAGCTCCTTACCTTTACAGGAATACCTCTAAGACCCAGTAGTTTATGTAACATCAGAGCTTGTTAAAGCATATGAGGCAAGGGAAGGGAATAAGTGGAAGAGCAATAATTAGAGCTTGATGAAGCTATATATTCGATTCAACATAAGGTTACAAAATAGATCCATCCATTTTACTTTCGCAGGTTGAATGCCACGTAGAAATGCATTGTAGAGTGAGCGTGGAGCATGGCCAATTTACTTTTGCATGTTGAGTGCCACATAGAAATACGGTATAGAGTGTCATATTAGCAAACAAGTGCGTGTGAGCATGGTTTATAAGGAGCATAACAAATTAATGTTAGCGATTTTTAGAATTACTTCATTTCTTGATTCTAGCATTATTTGTTTATTGAGATTTCTATGTTTTTCAGCACTAAACATAAGAAATTATATACCAAAAATTTCATTGGTGGAGATAAAGCTATCTTCTATCCTCGATCCAAAAACTTTGGATAAGTTTGAAAAATAATTAATATGTGTTTTGGTTTGTGTGCAAGTTAATGAAAAAAAGGTTACTAGAGTCCTGTTGTCGTGACTAATAAGGAGTGAATCGATTATATGATCAATTGCATTATTATATTTTGGTGTGATTTAAGTTCATTAAATAAAGTGGTGGGTGTTGTTACTCCTCGTTACTTATTGTCGGCTCTCTTATTACTTAGTATATTTTTTAAGGGTGAATTTTTGTCAATGGGCTATTTATAATATTTTTGAAAAAATATAATCATCAATTGTCTTAAAAGTTCATCTATTTTTACATAAGATATTATTAAAATGTTAAAATTCGTCAAACAATTTACAATTTTTTATAGTATATTATATGTTTTTAATTGAAGATTCACCTACATATCTATAGTATAATTTTTCCATTTGAATAGACTCCTAGAATACTATATATAGGTATAATAATTGAATCCTTGAAAAATACTTAAGTTGGGGATGCCACTGAAATATGCAGGAAAGTACGCTATGCAAAGAAAGCGTTAGCTCAAAAAAATTAATAATTGTTCTTATTTATTTCATTACATTCAATAAAGGTAGAACCTCTTCTATCCAGCCAAGGTCTAACTAATAACTGCTAGTTAAAGGAAAATCAATCAACTCGTTCAAGCTTAATTTGTTCATCCCTCATGCTCCAAGTATAGTGAACCAAATCAAACACTCCTTAATCGAGTACTTTGTCATCTACTAATCCTTTGTGTGCTTTTTCTATTAATTCTTCACATCAATACATCTTCGGATTTTCTCATGAGAGAGATTTATCTTCCCAAACATGGCTCTAATACCATATTAAAAAAATCAAACATCATGAGAGAAACCAAAATACACAACATTTAATGGCCAATATTTACCCTGGAAAATCTTTACTAGGAAAACCAACACCCACTACAATGGAGTTCTTCAACCCTTTAAATAGGATTCAACACATGATAATACCATGGGCCCATAAACGACCAACAATAAACCCATTAAAAACCAAATACAAATTAACTTAGTTATTATTTTAATATGGATTACCTAATACCATGGGCCCATCACCAACGATAAACCCATTAATGTCCAAGTACGCATTGATTTAGCTACTATTTTACGAAGTCAATATTAACCCAACAATTCTTTGTTCCGATCTTATAGGCAAACATCTCTTGAGGAAAGAGGCACCGTAAGCTAGTAATCAAGTTCTATGGCCCCTATATATCCCCCATTTCATTGGACAAGTTGCCTTTATATTGGTTCTCTTGTTCCACTCCAAGCTCCACCTCATATTTCATGTGTCATGTTTGAAGAAAGTGGTAGGAACAAAACGTTATATTTAGAAAATCCTCCTAGAGCTTGATGAATAGGGTTCCATTTGGTTATAGTCGATAGTAGTACTAAACGAAAAAGTGCATTTATGATGCTAGTGTATTATCCAAGAATTCTTCATACAATGGAAGGATATGCAACTCAAAAATGCCACCTAGGAATCAATAATTATTTTACAATAGTTTATACACCTCCAACCTTGAGGGTAACATTACATTTGAAGGGGAGGGCATGTTAGGGCCATACCCCAACCTTCTTACTTAGGGGTAATTAGGAAATCAATTAGTAAATGTATGTGGCCATGATCCTCTTTGAATAAGCCCTGCTAGGTAGTTGTTGTGTGGCTATTTTATGCAAAAGGATTATACTTATGGAATAAGGTCTGTTAGGTTATAGGAACTCAATGATGTTGCGATGACTAGTGGTTAGGGTTTGAGTAGTGATAAATTATTTATAGAAGTAGGAAGTCATTTAATGTTTATAAAGTACTATCATTACATTGGATATCTTCTCGTTTGGAGGCTACCTCATTGAAGAGGTCCATGAACATTGCTCTCTTTCTAGATTATTAATATAATGATCAATATTGTATGGGTTCAATACTGTTATTCTTTCTCTTTTACTTTCTATAGTTTTACTTTCTTTGGATATAGATCTTAATTCTTCATTTTTGCTATATAAGTACGCTACATTATAATATTCTATATGTTCAATACTCTTGTTCTTTCTCTTTTACTTTCTATAGTTTTAATATATTTGAATATCGATCTTAATTCTTTGTTTTTGCTATATAAGAAAGTAGTTGTCTTATATAACTTAATGACCTCTTATGTTTTACTATATGTCCATTATGTAAACAAAGAAATAGAATATTATCTAAAGTTAGGCAAAGAGATACTATGTTGGTCAATGCTATGCCTATTTTTTAAGATCTCTATTTGTTGGCAAGGAAATACTGTGTTGGTCAATATCATGCCTATTATTAAATACACATATTTGTTGAACTTCATGTCCATTTGGGGCATGTTACCTCTCAAACCTGCATTCAAAGTGTAAAAAGTCCCAAACACAAAGTGCAACTTTTAGGGGACTCAAGAAGGTTTCCCATTCTTACCACAAAAGCTCTTCCCCGCAATTTATGTTGTCTCTCCTCTAGCACAAGGGGGTGATTTCTTGACTTAGGGTTACTGAAGATTATTGTAAGGATGCTTAAGGTGATCAACAAATATAGGTTTAGCAAAACAACAAATTTTAAAATAGATTTAAAAAAGGGTGATGGGAGGATCAAGATGATTGTCAAATCCATTATGCATTTAGAGATTATAAGGTCATGCTTATGAGATATATTCACAAGTAATAAGGATAAGTTATAGCTGGAATAAATAAATCACAACATTCTTATATGTTTATTTATGAATGCAAAAATGTAATTTCAAATACCCTAATAAAGGAGAAATGGAAAATATGAATAAAGGTATGATTGCAAACTAGAAGATGTGAATTCCAACATGTTTTTATTAAGAAAATATAGCATTCATTTGACACTTCACAACAACAAACACAAAGAGTCTTCAAGTGAAATCAACCACAACTCTTTTAAATAAATCCTCTAAAAAAGGAAAATAATTACCATGCTGAATCCCTCATAACGCACTTTAATAAAATAGAAGCACGAGCCTCTAGTTTTCCATATTATAAAATATGTTCAACAAAAGATCCTAAAGGAAAATTCCCTAAATCTAATCCTCCTCTCAAATGAAGACATCTACTCTTTAAATAGAGTCGAGCTCCATCTCCTTACACTAAACTATTATTTGTTTTACTATATCCAAAAGTTCTCAAATGAAGAACAATAGAATATTACATTCAAACTTCCTCAATAACTTCCTAACTAAAAATAACAATGAGTTGTTGAGATATACTCTATTCTCAAAGAAAACCTATAAAATATCCTACATGCATCCTCATCGCCAACCAAAATAAAACAATATAATAACACTCTCATGTAACTCACTATGTGAGACAAGTCAACAATAATAAAAATAAAAAGTGGTTAAGCCATTTGCCTTCTCCAAAGTGGTTGATTGTGTCTCAACCTCCAATAATAGTACAAGTAGGCGGGACAAATTCTCTACATGAATGGTTAAGGTGTGCAACAAGGCTCCAATGTCCATGTAATGGTATAGAAACTCCTTGAGTGTGGATTCCTCTATAACAAGTGGTTAACCAAACAACATCTCCAACAAATGATGAAATAAGTGCCTCCATTTGTGCATCATGCAAGAAGGAAAACTAATGATTATCAAGGGTGTGCACCAATAGTATCGACTAAGTGAAACCTCCTTAAAATATAAAGTGGCCTTGAATAGTGAACAAAATAGGGTTTTGACCAAATAAAATCCCATCAAAAAATAAAATAGTGTCCTCTAAGAAGCACAAGTAGCACATTGTCAATAAACATGTAACAAAAACCCTTTGAGAGGTACATTTGTGTAATAAATTATACATAAAGATATAGGTATAGGGTTTGAAACCTCCTAGGTGTAATCGAATCATTCTCAAAATATAATGTTCCCTCTCCAATGTGTGACCAACTCATCCTCAATTGATTTGACCATGTCAAACCCTCTCGGGTGGTTATAACTTCTCAAACAATGTGCAATTGGATAAGTACAAGGAAGAAAGAGCCAAAAAACAATATAACAGTTTGCTACATCCCAATTCATAATGAAGTACAACTAATCCATGGAGATTAACCCTAGAGAAGTGTGTCAACCTCAATCAATAAATATCAATATAATGCATGCATGCCTCAAAATGTGTGCTCAAAAGTGAGCACTATAGTAGAATCATAATCTGCCTTCAAATAACCTCAATGAGGTGTGAAACCAAGAAACTAAATGAGGCATTCAAGTAATCAGCCTCCATCGAGGTAAAAGCGGTAAATTAGCCATTGAATGGTTAAATCAACCTCAAAATGCGTACACAAAGGTAAGCACTCCATCTAGGGAATAATACTGTGGAATAATAAAGCAAAACATATGTGGAAAATGCTCCAAAGAATCTAGGGTACACATCTCCTAAGTCTAAGTATTATTAAATCACTTTTATAGCATGTCTAAGTAGTCATAAGTATTATTAAATCACTTTTATAGCATGGCTAAGTAGTCATGTTATGAACATAACAAAAGGGGACCATGTGCAACAACCCCTTCCTAGTGACAAACACATATAACACCACAATGCACATACCATGTCACCATCCATTCATCAATATAATCACTAGGTTTATCCATTCAAAAGTCCTATCACTCACATCACCATTATCCAACCCCTTTGGGGGCTAGAACAATCATAGATGAACAAAGGGGTAGCACTCTCTAAACATGATGAACCAAGACAACACCATGATGAAGTAGAAAGCTCCATGACCATAAAACATACCAATAAATTAATCCACCAAGAAAAGGCATACAAAATGAGAGGAATATCAAACCATAAACCATCAAGCATGATCATCCAACAAGGAGAAGTGAGTATCCTCCAACCCAAAACACCAACTCAACCAACAAATAACATCTCTGAGAAAAGAAAGAAGTTGTATACCCCCAATCTAATAAAAGGTCCATGGGTACTATGCTCCAAATGATTCATTTATTGTGAAACAAATCACAAAAGTTATCCTCATCTAGTATGAGGGATAACATGAATCGTGTACTAGGCTAAAATTTCGATCAAAGTTGTTTCTATATAGACAATTTTTTAAATTAACAAATAATATCGACTTTTTCCATCTACTTGAAAAAAATTGGTTCTTTTAGCCATAGTTATGCATGTGGTAAAAGTCACAAATTATGGTATTCATTGCAAAAAGAAGGCCACATAAAAAATCTACACATTGCAACCTCCTCACATTTTCACAAGTCCAAATGGTAATTTGTTTACTTTTCTCTCATTTTAGAGAGTTATTCTATGAGAGATTTTGTATGCAATAGAGTATTTTATGATCCATTATGAATTCTTGCACATTTTGTTCCACCTTTTCGAGTGGATAAGGAATCCCTTGGACTTATGCTAACGTGTTCCTAATATTGCTAGTTTTTCTAATAAAGTATTTATTTTATAAAAAATATGCATAAAAATTAAATGGGTTCTCTTTTCTTGACCTTCTATATCTATAGGGATACCACTTAAAAGCACTGGGTATTGGTTAGATAAATAGCCAACCATGTTACTGAATGTATCAATGGCTAATATATTTTTATCTAACTTAACAACCAATGTTGTGTCCATGCAAAAGTGAACTACTTTCAAGATTAATCCATAATCCAAAACAATAGATGCGTATAGCTTAGCCCTTGCTTTATGTGATAATTTGATTAACGCTCTATGCAATTAGTACTTGGAAATTATAAAAAATTGAACTCGCAACATGCATAGTATAATGCTTATTCGTCTATTTTCTATCACATTGTAGGCATATTCGATTAAACAAAAAATGAGCACTTGTGTTTAAGATAAATCTAAAACTATTATACTTAAGATTAAAATGTTTTTACTTCAAAACAACCCAAAACTATAACATTTATATTAAGTTTAACAAAGTTCCAATAAAAACACTAAATATTCAAACCCAAATTGTTGTGCATTCAAACCCAACACTTTAAATCAACATGCATCATATATCTTTGTGAGAAAATAAAATTTAACCATGAACAAAAACTAAATTAAAGCTTCAAATTTGAACTATTCATAATTATACATACAAATAACCTCTTACATGTCCTTCTCTGAGATATCATCCACCATTGCGCCAGAAACAAAAGAACTTGACAATCCTAGATTTGTTTTTTCAATAACTGCGGTTTTCACAATGACTTTGTTTATGACCAACATTTAAGTGTTGGAAAACCAATTATCGTGGTTATGTTTCCACATAATATGTAGATATTGTAAATAAGTTATGAATATGAATAGTCACATAAGGAGATGAAAAGGTTGGTTGGAAGATGAAGAGCAACCACCATATGCAATGTATAAATAAATGATTTTGCCATGGAATAAAATGATTTCGGGAGTTATGTATCTGACAATTGTACTAAAGCACCACCTACCATAACTCCTGGTTGCATTTCAGTCCTGGCATCTTTCCTGTCAAACCTCCATTCTTCCCTCTACCATATTTGTTTTAGGTTGCCTGAAAATCTCCAGTCTTCCTCCGGATGTTTCTCTTACCAGCCTGCATACATTCAATACGTGCATTGTCCACTTGATATGTCCAGACTTGCGATTTGGGTGAAATTTAGGTATGAAATGGTCTGTTGGTTACTGTATTATTAACTATCCCTCAATTTCATGTACGATTCGCACTGCTCTTTGCCAAAGCAGTTGATTTTTGTTAGAAAATGGGACTGCAGAGCAATAACAGTTATACAGTTAAATCATTAAACAACATGCAAAACACATTAAACACATTGCAAAGAGACACAGATATAACGTGGTTCACCCAAACGATGGTCTACATCCACAAAGAAATTGCCAGTCCTTTTATTACAGTCCAGAAAGATGAAGGGATACAACCTGCAGCAAAACCGTTGCACTTCCTCTTGACACTCTCACGATCTCTCTCACACAATCATAGAGATTGTTTACGATGCCATAATGCCATACACAGCCATGTTACAATGCTTTCTTTTATAGGGGAAAAGATACCATGGGAAAATACTACGATTAACCCAATACCATGGGTCTGCAAAACTGTTGGACAACAAACATCCCAAAAAAAATTCTCGAGGGCTCCGCCCCCGAACCCCAAAGCAGGGGGAATGAGTGTATAGTACACCTGGAATACAAACATGACTAAATAATATCTCTGGATTTGGAATATCAGGCTCCATAACCAACATATTTTTCGCTCATTTGTTTTGATAAATACCTAACCCTAAGTTTGCATCATGATCCCATTTATGCTTATGTGTATAGTGTGTTCTCATTTATGTTCTCACTCTACTGCTACATATAGAGTGGTCTCATTTACACACAGAATGTTCTCCCATTTCCCATTACTCCCATGAATTTCAACAGTCATGTTATAACAACATTAGTTTTGTGGGAAAGTTGTGATGCCTATTGTGAGTCACGGGGGCTTCACTTGTTGACCAATATCCTATCACGTTAGTTCATATTGTGGGTTTTAAAATTATCAAAAATTGAACCAATATATTGCAAGTATTGGGNNNACTTGGGTCAATATCTCTCTAAATTAAGGGTATTATTTAATATCTCATGATCGCACGTGCTATGTGAGAGGTTCACTAAGTGAAGTCCCTGTGTTGTGAGTTTTTGATGTATTTTTTAGCTGCAACTTCAACCTCGTATTGAGAGATGCATGATGCGACCTACCATGAAGAGATATCAGTACTCAAAGTTGAGAATCTATTGAAGACTGGATATGTGAGGAGTCGTGATATTCTATTGTTGTAAGTTCGTTGAAGAATGATGATAGAAGGCTGAAGGATCACACCTTTTCAATTGCGTGAAGATTGAAGTCATCTTATTGCTGTGAGTCCATTGAAGACCAATGATTGAAAACTGTTGGGGGAAGATTCATGTCATTTATTAATTGCATGGAGGAAAAATGTTGACCTTGTAATTATTCATGATCATTGGACTGTATAATACCTATTTTTTCCCTAGTTATTTGCATGAAGTGTAATTTGAGAATTTTGCAATATTTCCCTATGGGTATGAACCGTGAATGGGAAACTATTGTATGAGGCCATTCTTGATCGATGTGTGTTTAATGAGTCATGACTACTTATGTGTTTGATGAGTTGGATAAATAGTATATGTTTTGCTTCACCTTTCTGAATGACTTGGCCTCATCCTAGGCGTTACTGGTACCTTGCCCATTCCCCTGGTTTGGTTCCGCATGACTTGATTCCTCCATACTCACATCTTCTTCCCATGAAATGCACTGGAATGGCAAAGCCGAGAGACGTAGCAGACTGCACATGTGGTCAAGACTGTTTTTAGCTTCATCCTTGAACTTACCCATAGTGATGCAGATGAGTTCCGCGGAGCTCTCTCTCGTTCATGGAATGAGAGATTATGAATTTGAGGCGCCAGTAATGCGACATTACTACTCCCTCTCCCAATTTCACACAGAACTCTTCGAAAATCTCCTCTTCCATGGCTATTATGTATCGACGAATATGTCTCGACGTTTATTCATTAAACAACCTTTCCCATTGATCTTCCTCATTTCCACCATCCCCCCCTGCAGGAACTGCCATCTCTAGCTAAGGCGTTGCCCTACTTAGTCTGTTACATAATTTTCACTCTAAATTATGACGAATTCTTCGTCGTCCACATCTGCATGGTAGCTTCGCTCTTCGAAGCAGTCTGAGTCTAGAAATTCCTATGCCAACTTGAGAATGCTTCTCCCGAACCTTATGCACAATCCACCTTGCAATGAAGTCTCTATGCGTCGTGGTTAAATATTAATTTGGCACCCAACATGAGTGGTTTATTATAAAAACCCAGGCACAAGAAATATTCTCTGATGGAATACCAGGAGATTCGCAAAGGCTATGGCTCACGCGGCTGATCAACCTCATATCCATGACCTGCAATGAGATCTTCTCACACAGCTTGGCCCCTTGCCCTGCCATGTTCATCATCACTGATCGTTGTCCCTTGGCACTGCGAAGAGTTCACTCCTCCCGTGTAAACCTTCGATGACGTCCTTATTAATTTCATCGCGCCATGTCTATGTCCTCTCTTCTCCTTCCTCATGGATATCGTGATCTGTTTCCAAACGTGTTGCGCAAGCGTTGGCCCCGTGGGACCTCATTTGTGGCCCTGTGTCAGAAGCTTCTCCTCCTCATGGCATGACCACCTCCCACAAGTGAACGCCAATCCTGCATCTCGCATCCTCCTCCACGTTCTTTTCACCCGCATCTCGGGACCTATGGGACGATATTTATGAATGAAAAAGTATTCAAATAGAATTAGATGCAATCATAACCTCTTATTCAAACCTCCTACATCACAGAAAGAAATTGCTATTTGGAAGTCCAGAAACAAGAAATATTTAGCTATGATCATTGCCATTGTTATTGAAGAGGTGAGCCAACATATTTTTCCTACAAAATCATGTTTTGAAGCATCAAAGACATTAAAAGACTTGTATGACTCAGATTATGAGATGCAAATAATTCAGTTAATGTTAAAATTGTTCGGTTTGGAAGTAAAAGATAATGATCCTATGTTGGTTGCATATGAAATCAGAGCAATCATGCATAAGATCCAATCATTTGGTATGAAACTCAACCTTCCACTTGCAACATTTGTAAAGTCACTTTATTCAACTCAGTCCAACTACATTGAATCTTTGCAAGCAATCGAAAATCTCATGGGCCCCACCTTTGACATCTTAGTATAAAAGATTGCATACAGAGAGAAAGCCTTAGGAAAAAAATCAAGCAAGCCTACTGGAGAATCCCGTTGCTTTGTTCAGAATGCAAAGAATCATCCCAAAGACCCTTCAAAGGGAGATAACAACAAGAGAGGACGAGGAAGAATAAATTTCAGAGGTAGAGGGGCAGAAACAACTCAAACAAAATATCAGATCTAAAGTGCAAGCGTTGTGGAAAGAATGGACATGAAGCAGATCGGTGTTGGGTTCCTTAGAAGTCTATCAAAGGAGGGAAAAATTAGAATAAAGAATTTTTAAAAATCAATAGGTTAGTAAAGCCCTTAATTCTTCTCACTGTATAGTTGCACACTGTAATCTTGGTATTACTGAAATAAATTCTCTCTCATCTTACAAAGATTGTCGGTTACTTGATACTGGTGCAACTTTTCATATGAATTTTAAAAAGGACTGTTTTGAAGAACTAAATGACATTGAAAATGGCATAGTATACTTTGGAAACAAATCTAGCCTTAGACCAAGCGGAATTGGTTCAATTAAGCTTAAGTTCCATGGTTCACCTAATTTTGTGTTGAAGAATGGTCTCTATCTTCTAGAGTTGCAGAGAAGCTTGTTGTCCTTAGTGCAAGTTAGACAACAAGGCCATTCCATCCACATATTTGATGGAATTGTAGAGATAAGGAATTCCTCTAATAACAAGGTCATCATGATCGGGTATAAAGATGGAAAGTTGTTGAAGTTGAAGGGTTGTTCTACAATAGTTTAAAACTTTGCATGTATGTCTTAGCTTGAGAAGGTAATTTGTCATATAGTTTATTATGGCATGCAAGATTTGGCCACTTGAATTATAACATCCTTCGTTTGTTAAGAAAGAATGGTGAGTATGGTTTTCCTACTATTCCTGAGTAAAGGAACAAATGTGAGGCATGCATACTAGGAAAACATAGTAAGCAACCTTTTCAAGAGTCTAAATTCAGAGCATGTAGAAAGTTAGAACTGATTCATTGTGGCTCATGTGGCCCCATGACATTTCCTTTTGTAAATGGTAATAAGTACCTCATGACCTTTGTTGACGATTATTCAAGAATGTGTTGGGTATATTTATTGAAGGCAAAGTTTGAAGCATTTCAAACATCCAAGAACTTTCATACATGTATAGAGAAACAATTAGCACAAGCATGTATTGGTACACTTCGTTTTGATAATGGTAAATAATACACCTCTAATGAATTTAAAGACTATCTATGCAAACATGGGATTACACATCAAACTTCAGTGCCTTATCATCCTCAACAAAAAGGTGTAGCAGAAAGGATGAATATAACATTATTGAATATGACAAGATCAATGATGTTTTTTAAGAATGTGAAACTGATGTTTTGGGGTGATGCAACAGTATGTGCAATATATTTGAGAAATAGAAGTCCATCTCATTCTCTTGAAGACAAGACTCCACATGAAATGTGGTTTGGCCACCTTCCTTCTGTTGGGCATCTCAGGGTTTTTGGTTCCATCTGATATGCCTTGATACCAAAGGAGAAAATAAAACAAACTTGGTGCTAGACGTCGAGGATGCATTTTCTTGGGGTATTCAGACCCTTCCAAGGCATACTGTCTTTATGAGGTAACTAAGAAAATTGTTGTTTACAGAGATGTCATTTTTCTTGAAACTAATAAAAATGAAAAGTCTATTGAAATGTAACTTGATCATTTAGAGAAGTTTTCCCATCTAAAGACATATTATGAATTTGATAATGAAATTCCAAACCTTGAAGGGGGAATCCTAATCTTGGATCAAGATCAATCTTTGGAATTTCCTTTTGAAGCACCAACACCCCCTCATGAAGAAACTCACGAAGAAGAATTTCTCGCCACTTCACTTGAACTTGATGATGTTATTAAGAGGATTTAAAGATTGAACCTTGAAGGGAGTGTAGCACCTCCAATTGATCAACCTGGACCATCATAGAATATTCCAAAATGGTCCATAAAGACACTTTAAAGTGTCCATCCAAATGAAGTTGGAAAGACAGGGAATGAGAAACTCAACAAGACAAGATGATGGAGGAGAAGCATATAACTCAAGTGATGAGATGGTTTTCTCATTTGATTGTGAATTGAATTTATCTGCTAAATTTGAACCAACTTTCTTTATAGAAGCTACTACATGTGATGAATGGAAATAAGCTATGCAAAATTAATATGATGCAATCGTAAATAATGGAACCTGGAAGTTGGTTGACCCTTCAATTGGAACCAAACCAATTGGTTGCAAGTGGGTATATAAGAACAAATACAAATCAGATGACTTACTTGAAAAACACAAAGCAAGGCTTATGGCTAAAGGCTATGCACAAAAAGAAGGATTTGACTATGAAGAAACATTATCCCCCACAAAAAATGGGCTACCATACGCACTTTGCTCTCCATGGCAGCACAAAATGGGTGGAAAGTCGACCAGATGGATGTAAAAACTGCTTTCTTGAATGGAAACTTGAAATAAAACATCTTCATGTCTCAACCAGAAGGTTTTGTTGTGAAAGGACAAGAAAACAAGGTATGCAAACTTGTCAAATCCTTGTATTGCCTAAAACAAGCACCACGAGAATGGTATGAAAATCTAATCGAGCATATTCTAAAGCTAAATTTCAAGCATTATAATATTAATGATTCA
Source organism: Pseudotsuga menziesii (assembly GCA_001517045.1). Taxonomy (NCBI): domain Eukaryota; kingdom Viridiplantae; phylum Streptophyta; class Pinopsida; order Pinales; family Pinaceae; genus Pseudotsuga; species Pseudotsuga menziesii. The sequence continues at coordinate 385,018 of LPNX010279627.1, forward strand.
ACATTGTTTGTGAAGAAAATTTGAAGATCTATTTTTCCTGTCATATATGTAGATGACCTTTTGATGACAGGGAACAATGAAGATTATAAAACATCCATAAAGAAAGCTTTGAAGAAATGTTTTGAAATGGTTGTTACACCTAATTCTCATCAACACCATGTTGCGGGATAAGTATCTCATTATTTGCCTTAAATTCCTCAAATATTGAAGTTGAAAATGAGTGGGGATGAGTAATTCATTGTTTTATGCCGCCACTGCACTTTACCTATGTGCAACCCACGAGTTAGGATTCTATAATCCTCCCTTTTCCATATATAGTCTATTGGATCTTTTTGCCTAACTTAGGAGTCTTTTACTTGAGTTTGGTGCCGCCATGATATTAGTGCCATTGGTGCCATCAGTGGCACCGGTACCAAGCACTAGAGTGTGGGGAACACATATAGAGGTTAACTGGCACTTACTGCATGTTCATGCATCAGTTAATGTGCCTCTGAGACCAATCCCTACATTTTAGGAGCCACTCTAAGTGCCACCAGCAACCTCCATCAGTTGGTTGTGTTAAGTAAGTAGTTATGCTAAGTTAACCTCCAACTACCTTTAGTTAGATGTCTTTCAGTTGAGTTAGCACCATTCTTGCATGGTTGCATGGAAGTAGGCGCCTTTTCTCACCTACCTCAACAGTTTAACTAGTTTAACTGATTGATAGATTGAATTAGACATGTGGAGTTAGACTAGTGAGCTTCAATAGTGATTTAGACACTTCTAGTTAGCCAACCATTCATGATTGAGTTGGTAGATTCAAATCTTATCTACATGATTCGAATTTTCATCATTGTAACACTATTGTATACTGCTGAGATTAATGAAGATTAATGTTTTAATTTACTGATCAATTCTTATCAAATTTGTCTCAAATTTGTCTTGTCCAGTGTACATTGTTCTTGAGATTCCACTGCATAGTCCATTTCACAATTACTCTCATTTGCCTATAGATCAATAGGTTCACAAATTAAACATGGTATCAAATCCTTGTTCAGGCTAGCAGCAATTCTCTCCGATCTCCATTATACACCAGAAGCAGCTAGGTTTCCACATAAACCCTACAATTTTTTCCTTGCTAACTCTATATTCATCCAAATAAGTCTCTGCAGGTGTGAAGGACCCTGAGAAAGTGTACATGTCAAAGTGGAAGGCTTGAAACTAACATGATTGCTAATTGATTTTTATTTTTGCAATGATACTTGCTAGTACGTGCGTAGCTTATTGAGGAATTGAATCATTAGCAGAAATATTGATGGATTCTTCAGGTCTTGTACCCTAAATCCTTACGTCTTTCAACTGTGTTGATTGGAGGGTAGATATGCAGGTCTCATTACACAAGCTTGGCCTGTTTAGGATGACAATGGGTAGAGAGATAGAATCCCATCACCCTGCTAAGAAGAACAAGTTTTGAATCAGTTGGATGAAGCATTTGGCTTCCTATGCACTCATATCTACCAGGATCTTTTGTTTCATCTTGGGAGAAGCTTGAATTCTTGTTTGGAAAGAAAGATGAGCTTCGAGGGGACATAGTGGAGAATGAGCTCATTGCATTGCAACCCAATAGTTTCGAAACTATCCAATGGTTTTTCACAAAATTCAAGTCACTGGCACTATAATGTAAACAATGCAGAATAGAAAGGAAAGAAGAGCAACTGGTTCTATCAGTACTAAGCAAGCTTGGATCAGAGTACTCTGTCTTTGTCTCTACATTCCATTCCAAAAGAGCTTCCATCCCCAATTGGAAGATGCCTTCTCTAGATTATTTTGTTGAGTCTTTAATACAAGAAAAAGATTAAATGGTTCAAATGGGAGTGATTCAGACCTCCAAGAACTAAGCACTCTTAGTGACAAACTCAAACAATGCACAAGAAAGAGGGAAGCATAAAGGGAAGAAGCCCAAATCCACTGATTCAAAGCCAAAGGAGAATTAGAGATCTTCCGAAGGAGCCTTGGGTTCTAAGAAAAAGAAGAAATTCGAGAAGACTAAGTGTCCATACTGTATGAGAGGATTTCATCCAAAAAGCTAGTGCATGAAGAAGAGAATCGACCAATCATCATCATTCCTTGAAAAGAACCATATTGCTCTTCCACAAAGAGTAAAGTAGTCTGATGTTGGACAAACGACAAGAGATCATGAGAGATGCCATGCCTTAAAGGCAAACCTCTCTCAATCGAAAGCTTACTTGATAGATTCTAGAGAATCCAACCACATGGTTGCCTCTAAGGAATCCTTCACCACTCTCAAACTCTCAAGAGGACCTAGTATTCATATGGGTGATGACTCTCAGATCCCAGCATCAAGAAGAGGTTCTATTAAAATCCAGCATGGAGAGTTCATAAATGTACTCTATGTTCCCTCCCTTGCAACAATTTTGTTGTCTATATAACATATGACTCACACTGGCTCACCAAAGCAAGTGGTATTTGGCCCTGACTCAGTAGAGATCACATATATATCAACTTGTAAGACTATAACGAAAGGAATTGCAGACCATGCCTCTAAGGCATATTATTTCTCACATTTCATGCCATACTCAGATCTAGTACAACCACAGCTTCTATTCAAAGCAGGTAAAGGTATCAAAACCCCTTTACTTCCATTTGCAGATACAAATTTATTGTCTAACATTTCGGATTCAGGTTCAGAAGAAGAGGAAGACCAACATGATTTTGATATTGAGGATTTAGATCTAGATCCAATATCCACTTCATCTCTGCAACCTAAATGGGCTCAACAACTCATTGAAGCAGTTGGGGATGTTGTTGGGGATCTAGATGATAAATTAAGAACAAGGCCCTAGTATCAGAAAGAGTACGTTGTACTGTCCCACGCAGATCCACTCCTCCCTAAGAGGCGCTTCATGATGTTGGGACCAGATCCTCAAATATTAAAAGAAGCTTACCATGATCCAACGTAGAAAGGAGCTATGGACGAGTAATTTGATCCGCTACAAGACAACAAAGAACTTGTCTCATTACCTTCAGGGAGGAAACTAGTTCAGTGCAAATGGGTCTACAAGACTAAGATAGCCTCTGATGGAACCACAACCAAGTACAAGGCTCGGTTGGTGGCCAAAGAATACTCACAGGTTCAAGGTTTGGACTATAATGAGACATTCGCTCCAGTAGCAAGAATGGATTCCATCCGACTTGTCTTGGCAGTTGCAGCTTAAAAAAGGTGGGAGGTACATCACATGGATGTAAAAAGTGTCTTCCTCCATGGTGAATTGAAGGAGGAGATTTACATGAAACAACCTGAGGGGTACATTGAGGATTCGTCCTTAGTTTGCAAACTGAGGAAAACACTCTATGGGCTCAAACAAGCCCCAAGGGAATGGTATTCCAAAATGGATTCCTTCCTCATGTCACAAAAATTTGAAAGATGCAAATAAGATTGCAATGTTCACATGCAGAAGAAAGAGGGATCATTGTTATTGATAGTACTATATGTGGATTACTTACTCATTACTAGCAGCTCTGCTGCTGGATTGAGAAGTATCAAGTCAACTCTAAGCAAAGCATTTGCTATGACTGATCTTAAAATGTTAAGACAATTCACTGGTCTCGAAGTAAGTCAAAATACTTCAGGAATCATGATCTCACAGTCCATATACTCATTAGACATGCTTAGGAGATTCCACATGGAAGATTGTAAAGCAACCCATTTTCCTCTTCTATCTGGCATCCGGCTAGATGAAGGTGGCTCTACACCATTGGTAGACAACACTCTTTCCAGACAACTCATTGGGAGCCTTCTGTATCTCACAGATTCGAGACCAGACATATCCTATACTGTGAGTGATGTTGCCGGATACATGCAAAAGCCACATGAGTTGCATTGGAAGGCAACAAAGCATATCTTGAACTATCTGTAGGGTACTAGATATTATGGGATTCATTATGCAGTTGGTGCACAACTTGATCTCATGGGCTTCACAGATCCAGACTGAATTGGGGATGGGAATGACAGAAAATCCACTTCAAGATTTGTGTTTATGTTGGGATTTGGGCCCATTTGTTGGTCCAGTAAGCAACAAGCAACACTTGCACTCTCTTCAGCAGAATCATAGTATAGAGGGGTTGTAAATGCAACCATTCAGCAAGTTTGGCTTCATGGCATCTTGACAGAATTTGAGATTTGCACTTCACCTTCAGTGTACATCTACTGTGACAACCAGAGTACCATAAAGATATCCAGTGACCCAGTTCAGAAGCATCAGACGAGGCACATTGAGGTTCACATGCATTATATTTGAAAGTTAGTGCATGACATAACTATTACACTGCATTACTGCTCTACAGAGAGGAACATTTTGCAGATATATTCACCAAGTCCTTCACATAAAATAGATTTGTCTTTCTCGTATCTCTTCTCGGTGTAAAGGCTTGATCCATTTTTCCTCCCTTGTCCATATATAGTCTATTATATCTTTTTGCCTAACTTAGGAGTCTTTTACTTGAGTTTGGTGCCACTGGTGCCATTTGTGCCACCGGTTCCATTGGTGCCATTAGTGCACTGGTACCAACCACTAGAGTGTGGGGAACACATATAGAGGTTAACTGACACTTACTGCATGTTCATGCATCAATTAATGTGCCTCTAAGACCAATCCCTACATTTTAGGAGCCACTCTGAGTGCCACCAGAAACCTCCATCAGTTGGTTGTGGTAGGTAAGTAGTTATGCTAAGTCAACCTCTAATTACATTCAGTTAGATGTCTTTCAATCGAGTTAGAACTAGTATTTCATGGCTGCATATGAGTAGGTGCCTTTTCTCACCTACCTGATCATTTTCACTAGTTTAACTGATTGATAGATTGAATTAGACATGTGGAGTTAGACTAGTGAGCTCCGATAGTGATTTGGACACTTCTAGTTAGCCATCCAGTCATGATTGAGTTGGTAGATTCGGATCTTATCCACATTAATCAAATTCTCCTTATTATAACACTATTGTATACTGTTAGGATTAATGAAGATTAATGTTGTAATTTACTGATCAATTCTGATCAGATTTGTCTCAAATTTGTCTTGTTCAGTGTACATTGTTCTTGCGATTCCACTGCATAATCCACTTCACAATTGCTCTCATTTTCTTGTAGATCAATAGGTGCACAAATTAAACACCATAGTACCTATTTCAACAATGTCTTTTCTCCATGTGCAAAGAGTGGTGCCACTGCCTACTGCTCACTTACAAGTAGCGGTGCTCCCTTAGCATAGCATGTTTTCCTTAGACAAGGCATGATGCTCGACTTATGAAGGAAAAAAAGGAAGCTTCAAGAGGCTTCTCGAAGATGGACTTTATGGAGCCTCATCCCTATAAACCAGGATAGTTGGAGCTCAAGATCCCCCATCCTAGGGATCATCCATCCACCTCTCCCATACAATCCTCAACTTACCCTATCCTATCAAGCCTTTATATACTAGCTCACCCCTCATGGGAAGGGGGAGGAAAAATGTGTTATAGCATCTAAATTCTCACCAAATTCTGTTAGAATCTTGAGTGGTTAGTAGGAAAGTTGCAAGCTTTGAGGCAAGGGTTGTATACTCTCCTTCTTTATATTTTAATGAAAATATAGTTTCTTTCCCATAAACATTGTATGTATGGTTATTATGCTTTGTTTATTGTATAATTCCTTCGTCTTTTACATAGGATTATAAACCATCTTATTACTCTCCCTTGGTTTGCCTTTGTTGTGTCTATTGCAGTATCTCTGCATAGGTCAAACACATCAAGGTTCAGAGCTTCACAACCTGTGTAAGGCGAGGAGAGCAATTAATTCAAGTAGTTCATTTGATCGTAGGGAAAGTTTCTTTATTCTGTAGTTGTTTTTTTTTAGTTTTGAGTCTTTCAATCTACGGAAACAACCTCTATCAACACTGGTTGATAATTTCAAATAACAATGGTTAATCTAGGACATCTTCATTACTGCTTAGGAATTGAAGTGACTCAACATCCTAAGTACATATTCACATCTCATAAAAAGTATGTTGGAGAATTGCTGAACAAATTTTGCATGATAGAATGCGACACTCTCTCAACTCCAATGGAACAAAAGTTGAAGCTCATATCAAATGAAGGAAAAGAATTTGAGGATGCGACCAAGTCCCAACACCTTATAGGAAGCCTTATCTACCTTACCACTACCAGACCATATATTTCTTATGTTGTTGGCATACTTTCCAGATTCATGCATAAACCTTGTGAAGGACACTGGTCTGCAACAAAAAGAGTTCTAAGGTACTTGAAGGGGACTCAAGACTTTGGACTCAAGTACACTAAGGTGGAATAATTCAAACTGATTAGGTACACTAATTCAGGCTTCGATGGAAACAAAGAGACATGAGTGCCCACTTCTGGATACACAATGAGTTTTTGATCAATAACTATTTCTTAGAGGTCACACAAACAATAAGTTCCAACAGATTTGACAACAGAAGCAGGATATGTGGAAGTTGCAAAAGCAACAAAGGAGATTGTGTGGCTCAGGAAGATACTTGAAGATTTGCATGAGAAGCAAGAAAATTCCACTGCCTTATTAATCGACAACACTTTTGTAATCAAGTTGACCAAAAACCATAGATTCCGTGATCGAACCAAGCACATCAACACAAAGTACCTTTTGATTCAACATCATGTAGAGTCTAAGATAGTTCCTTAATGACATTGTTCCACAAATGAGCAAATTGCCGACATCTTCAACAAAGCACTTGGATGAGAAAAGTTTGAAAGATTTAGAGCCATGCTCAAACTCACAAAGACCCTTCGAATTAAGAGGGGGAATGTTGGAAACCTAATCCTCATGATTATGGTTCCACATAATATGTAAATATTGTAAATAAAATGAATATGAATAGTCATGCTGGGACATGCAAAGGTTGGCTGGAAGATGAAGGGAAACCATCATATGCAATGTATAAATAAAGGCTTTTTCCATGGAATAAAATGAATTTGGGACTTATCTATCTGACATTCAGAATAAACATTTTCCATATTACTACATCACAAGGGTCAAGGAGGGTCAACTTAACTGGCTCTCTTGGCTAGTTTGGATTTCAATCAATGGTCCAAATCCTTTGCTTATCTTTGGGAACTTGATTTGCACAAATTGTTGTAAGTGGCATGAGGTTTTTTCGGTGAGCCTTCCCATCCAAATGTATTACGTCAACTACCACACCTTTGTCCACCAAATGCATTGACATGTAAATACCCATATTCCTCAAATAGCCAAAAGTGACACAATCGATTATATTATGCAAGAACAATTTTTAATAAAGGGAAACTACCTTCAAAAAAATAAAATTGGGGGGTAAAAAGTATAGCTCGATGGAGAATTGGTTTTTTCGCTCCAAGAAAATTCGAATCGTTCTTGTCTATGAAGATCCTCGGATCTAGTTTTTGTCCTGGATCTGTTGCCCCGGTGGTAGTTAGGAATTATTTTTTGTATTTGCATGCTAGTGCTCTAGCTATGTGGAGGTTTTGGAGGTTGATCCTTCTAGATTCTGCGTTGGATTGGATGCATCTTCAACATCTTGATAGCTTGACGTGCTTAAGATTGGTGCTCGGCCTCTGGGCTGGTTCTTCCCTCTCTGGTGACTTCAAGCCTCTCTTGGTGGCTGATTTTCTTTACTAAGACCTTGTTTTTTCTATAGATTGTTCTTGCAGGGTAGATTTGGCTTAGGGGCTCCCTGCTTCTGATTTTCTGTGTCTCTTTGGAGGTGCCTTCAAGCCTGTTCTAGTGGATAGATCTCATGGACTCTAGATGGGTCCCTCCACTACCTCTTCCTCTTGACCTAGAAGCCTTCAAGAGATTGATTGCTTCATGTGGCAAGAGAAAAGGTGACCCTTCTCAGAAATTTGTAAAGAAAGTTGATATCCCTTCGATTGAGTTACCTGTTGATCAGATTTGTCGTTCGACGCTAAATCTGGTTGAACTTGGGCTCATCGATCAATTCAATGGCCTTTGGCCTTCTCCAAAGGCTATTGATGGCTGGGTGTAGAGAAACTGGAGGCCTTTAGTCTCTGATGGTATCTGAAGTCATTTTGTAGGAAGAGGTTATTATGTTTTTGTTTTTGACTCTGCAGAGGACCAAGACCTTATCTTTCGAAATGGTCCATACTTCATGGGCCCTTAGGGGCTCTACTTGAACAAGTGGACCCCTGATTTTGACCCCACTCAAGATGTCCCGTATGCTTTGGGTAAGGCTCCCACACCTTCCTTTACACTACTGGAACTCAAAATCCCTTGAAACCATTGAGAACAAGCTTGGTAAATACATTGACAGGGCTGAAAGGAAAGATCAATATTATTGCACAAGAATATGTGTAGAAGTTGACTTGGAGACTCGCCTGCCCGAGGCAATCAAGTTAACAGTTGTAGAGTGGTCTCATATTCAAGAGTTGGATTATGAAAAAATCCTGTTCAAATGTAGATTCTACCATGGTTATGGCCATTTTTTCTGAAACTGTAAAATAAATTAGAAGAGGATACTGTAATTAAGAAATATGATAAGTGGATCCAAGTCCAAAAAGCAGGAAATTCCAATTAGGGCCCTAGAAAGAAAGGAAAAGAAAGTAAATATGTGAATGGTGACTCTGCTGTTGGGAAACTTCCTCTTACATCTCAGGTTGTTGACATCCCCAAAGCTTCTTCCAATCACTTTGTTCTTCTTAGTTCTTCTGAAGCCATCCATGAAGAAGGTGAAATGCACCAATTCGATGGGAATGAGTTGGAATCTGAAGTAAATACAGTACCAAAGGATCAAGCTGGTCCATCTTTATCGGTTCCTCCTCGGGCTGGAGGTCCCTCCCATACTTGTCCTATTGGTGCTAGCTCTCCCCTTTCTCATGCAAACATTACTCGGAAGAAGCAAGTTGACAGCTCTGGATCTTCTGATGATGATTCCATTGAGCAACTCTCCAAAAAGGCTGGTAGGAAGTCTAAGAAGGATGTTCGGGAAGAAGAGGTCGAGAGGATAAAGACGCAAGGAAGCCAGTTCACTATCGAAATGTCATACAGGAGGAATAAGAGAACCACGCCCCCTAAGGGAGTAATTACTCCCTCTCAATTGGGTATGTAATGCAGATCATCTCTTGGAATTGTAGGGGATTGGGGAATCCATTCAAAGCTAAAGCAGTTAAAGATCTAATGAGAATGGTCCCTACTGAAATCCTATTGCTCCAAGAGACCAAGATTGAGGAGGAAGCTCTCCTTCTCATAAGTAAAAATAAATGGAAATTGAACGTTGGCAAATATGTCAGTGCTAAAGGCACCTGTGGGGGATTAACAACTCTATGGTGTGATGAGAACTTTCAGTTAAAAATTGGTTGGCCACTCAACACTAGATTTTTTCAGAGCTCTATCATCTCTCCAATAAGACCTCTTTTTCCCTCTTTAATCTCTATGTACCAGTTAATTAGATTGAAAAAAAAGAATGTTGGAAATCATTATTAGACTTCCTAGAGTTCAACTCTATTGTAAACATAATATTAGCAGGCGACCTTAACATTACATTAGCTTCGAATGAAAAAAAGGAGGTTTGCGTGGCAAGGATTATCTGCATGATATGGTAGAAGAATTGATCCAAGTTTAGGACTTGATTGATTTCAAACCCAAGATTGGGCATTTTACGTGGTCCAACCATAGAGTGGGTGTCGCAAGCATCTCTGCCAGCCTCGACCAATTTCTTGTTCATAGTAATCTCATGGATGGTAAATCCATTATTTCTTCTAAAATTTTACCTAAGCTCATGTCAGACCACCATCCTATCTCTATGCTGTTTGAAAAAGAAGAGGAACTTGGACCAATTCCGTTTCAATTCAGCCCACTCTAGATTGAGAGAGACGAGTTTATGGACATTGTATCTCAGGCTTGGTCCTAATATGTCATTGGATCTCCTAGTTTTGTCTGGGAACAGAAATTGAAAAAAACTAAACTCACGTCGAAGAAGTGGGTCAAAACTCCTCTCTCTTTTCCAACGACCAATAGGAAGGAAAGAGTGTCTGAGTTATCTGAAATTCAAATTGGAATGGAAAATTGTGAAATTACCAATTCTCAATTAGCTCTGGAACAACTTGCCTAGTTTAAAACTTCTCAATCTTTCAGGTAGGAGGAGGAACATCTTAGGTCAAAGTCTAGAAGCCTCTGGCTGAAGGCGGGTGATAAGAACACTGCATTCTTCCATCGACATGCTAGGATCTCCCGAAATCACATTTCAAAAATCTCCATTGGCGATGGGGTGATCATTAAAGGTCAAGAGATTCTTAAACAGTCAGCTAGTAGGCATTTTCAGCTATTGTTTCAAGATGATGGTCTCTTTGATGAGGAAGTGTCTTCTAAATTTCTGGATAACGTTCCTTCTCTTGTCAGTGTTGAGGACAATCATGATTTAATGAAACCTTTCTCAGAAAAGGAAATTGTTGATGTCATCTGGGCAATGGAGTCTGATAAAGCTCCCGGGCCATATGGTTTTTCTATTCATTCTTATAAAGTCTGTTGATCCATCATCAAATCAGATCTGCTCCGTATGGTGTTTGCCTTTCAAAAAAAAGCAAAAGTGGGAGGGTGTACCAACTCTACATTTCTCACCCTTATCCCTAAGGAAGTCAATCCTTCTTCCTTTGACAGGTTCCGTCCTATTTCGTTGTATAATGCTTCTTGTAAGATTCTAGCCAAACTTCTAGCTAATAGATTTAAGCTCTTACTAGGTAAGTTGATCTCTCCTCTTTAGGGGGGATTCGTTAAAGGCACACACCTAGTGGATAATGTAATCCAAGTTCAAGAAGCTCTTCATTCAAGTTTCCATAGGAAGGAGAAAAGCATGTTAATTAAGTTGGATATGAAGAATTCCTTTGATAGAATAAAGCTTCCCATTCCTTTATGATGTTTTGCTCTCATTTGGTTTTTGCTCTGATTTTGTAAACTTTATCAAAGCATGCACAGACAAGCCTTGGATTGCACCATTAGTCAATGGTAGACCTATTGATTTTTTGAAATCTACTAAAGGCCTCTGCCAAGGTTGTCCGAAACTCTTAGCAGAAAACTCATAGTTGAAAAGGAAGCTGGGTATATCCCGAGTGTTAATATTGCTATGGGTGTGGACCCAATCAACCATGCACTTTTAGTAGATGACTCTCTTCTTCTAGGAGGGGCCTCAATGAATATTGCTCCAGCATTCAATGTAATCCTTAAAAAATTCCGCCAAATTTCAAGAGCATTGATTAATAAAAACAAAAGTGTTGTTTATGGGTAGAATGTAGAACATTCAACAATTCTTCAAATATCAGACTTCTCGGGCTTCCCTGGCTTTAACAAGTGGGAGAAGATAAAGTATTTGGGGCTTCCCTTAACTCTTGGTTCATCCCCTCCTTCTCTTTGGTTTGATGTGTTGGCTAAGTTAAAGGAAAAAATAGCTTCTTGGGGTGGACAGTGGTTAACCAAGGCTGGGAAATTGATCTTGATTAAATCAGTTCTTTCAACATTTACTATTTTCCAATCCACTCTGTTGCTTGCCCCAAAGTCTATCTCGACCCAGATATCTAAACTACTAAGAGATCTTCTTTGGAACGATGATAAAGGTGGCCAAAATAAGATGCATTTGGCAAGCTGGGAAGTTCTTAAGCAACCTATTATAGAAGGTGGATTACACATTTGTGACCCTGGTCTGGCTTATTTGGCGTTGAGTGGCAAACTGATTTGGCAGCTATTCATGAACAAAAAACACCTAGTTAGTAGGATTTTTAGGATGAAATACCTAAAGGGTGGCTCATTGAGAAATATTACTTCTGCTAATACACCAACTGGCACTGCTACCTGGAACTCTTGCATAAAAGGTTTTGATTTTTTTAATCAACAACTATTTAGAACCCCTACCAATGGGAAGAGGATCCTTCTCTAGGAGGATAAAATATTCGGGAAACCTTCTCTCTCCTCTCCCATTCCATTAACAAATATTATGGATTGGGCAATAAATAAAGGTATGCTACGCTTGGTAGATATGTGCTCTTGGGACATAGTTGGTAATTGGGTAGGTTGGTCACTCCCAGATCTTCCTTCTCGTCTTAATTCCCCAAAAACCTTGTTGTTCTCTTCTCTATCTGGCCTCCCTCCTGTCCACATCTCACAAAAAGATTGCTGGGGACGGGGAATTGATGGTTTTTACACAGCAGCCAAAGGTTTCAAGGTTCTTCAAACAACCCATACTTCATGTTTTACTCCCGCGATCTGGAAAACTGTTTGGTTTTCTCATTGTCTTCCGAAGGTAAATTTGTTTTCTTGGTTGTTACTGAATAATAAGATCCTGACAGGTGACAACCTCCTAAAACGTGGCTTCATTGACCCTTTTCATTGTTGTTTCTACAAATCAGCCTTGGAGACAACTGATCATCTTCTTATTGAATGTGATTTATCTAAAAACGTCCAGGCTCTGGTTCTTCACGGTGTATAGTGCTCATTTCCAATTCAAAATTCAGAGGCTTTTTACTCTGCCTGGTATGATCGGCGTCCTTTGAAATCAAATGGTGTAGTATTGCATAAAAATTGGCATTCGATTTTGAAATATACGTGGTGGTCTTTGTGGATAGCTAGAAATGACTGCGTATTCAGTGAATAGAGCTTGATCTCTTAGATCGTGGATTTCAAATCATTATCGTGGTTTATTGAATCTATTGGACATTTGTTGCCCCGTTTGCCTATTTCCTTGTGGTTGGGTTCTGGTTCTTAAGCCGCGGGGAATAATTTGATTTGTGCCAAGCCTTTCAGTCTCCCTTCTTGGAGGTTTTGTGGGAACAAGGTTGCATTTAAATCTTTTTGGATGAGCTCCCCTTCAATAACTATTTTCTTTGATGGTGCTTCCAAGGTCTCTAAAGTTGGGGGTTTGGTTTTCTCTTTGGATAGATTGTCCATTTCAGTTTTAGTTGGGGGCTTGGAACCATGTCAAACAATCAGACCGAAAGTTACAGCCTCCTCTTGGCGAGTTAGTTGGTTAAGGAGAAATGATTCAAGTCTGTTCAAATCTTTCGTGATTCTGAGACGTTGATAAAAGCTCTAAATTCAGCTGATAGTCTTAATAATTCTGCCTTGAATATAATTCTGCAGAGAATTAGGATTATATTAAAAGATTTTGAAAAGTCTGACTCTTTCCACATTCTCCGGGACTTAAATAATCTTGCAGATGCCTTGGCTAACAAAGCATGTCTTCTTCCTCCATGCAAGATTTCTTAGCATCAATGGGGAACCCAGTTATTTCCATCCTATCCTGTAATTCTTCATGCAGTTGTAATTTGTTAATATGGGTGATCCCCTCCCTCTCTGTAATGCTTTGTTAAGCCTTTAGCTTCTTCGGAATATGTAAATAGGTTGACTGGTTATTGCCAAAAAAGACCCGTAATCTTTCTCATAATAAAATTACCCATTTGTGTTAAAAAATAAAATAAAATTGGGCAATACTCATAAAATCTTAGCCCCACCATATGAAATTGTTGTAATTACTAGTGAGGTTGTTGGTACTAAGCTTGCCCATGTTATGTTAATTTTGGCTAACATCACTCATAAGGATATGAACGAGTACACAAACCAATATATTTGACTCTAAATGCTCGAAGGCTACAACAATAAACACAGTTAGAAAACCTCGTACAAGTGAGGAGCATGACTATGACGATATGAACTCGGGTCTTCATCACAACAACTGCTCCATGTTGCCATTAGATCACAACTCGATGGACATAAAGTGCATTGACATATGTAAAGCATCCTTCCTTAGTCTCTCCCATGCTCTCAACAACCTTTGACTACTTGGACCATTGATTACTAGTTCATCCAAGTTTTGTGATGGAACCAATGAAGTAACAAAACGCTAAGGATGTATAATATTACTATAAACAATATAAGCAAGATTTCCCAAAAGCGATGGGATGACCTTAAAACCAATTTGAAAGCTAATGCACAACAATAACGACTACTTTTTCAAGAGTTCGATTAACATGCAACTTAGTAGTGCATATGACAATGAAGAGGAATTAGAGCTAACTTAAAACTCATAATATTGATGAGCAACAACATGGATGCAATGGAACTAAAAGTTCATACTTCTCATCTGTTACCACTATACCCTTGGATGCGCTCACATAGACCCGAGCATGGGGCACGTGTTAGCCGAGGTTTAAATCCGTGACATCGCAAAGAATACCTCCATTATACTCTCCATTGCCACTTAGTCTACACCCTTGAAAGCAATGATGATAATGATTGTTAATCTCTAAAATATAAATAATTACTTAGATTACTTTAAAATTTAATTTATATTTTCAAAAATAGTTCTTACATCTCCATAATTTTAAGAATGAGTATAGTTTTAGAAAAGGTAGCAGCCAATATACATCTTTGATTTTGTTTTAACAAAGTTAACTTTATTTTTCTAATGTAATTCATTAGCAAGAATGACACTTCATGTATGGAAATTGAGGCCATATTAAAAATACAAAGAATATTCAATAAACCCTTGACCAAATTCTACTATTGCCAATTTATTTATCTAAAATAGTGAATATGAAACTTTTAATTAATTTATATTATTGCCAATTTATTTATCTAAAATAATGAGTAGTAAATATGAGACTTTTAATTAAATCTTTAAACTTTTTATTTAGTTCTCATTTTAAGTTTGACTTCCTAGATTTTATATTTATTTATCAAGTTAAACAATTTAAAAAGTTAAGAATTAATGTTATTTATTTTTCTTTAAAAATTGAGACTCACATCCAAACTATATATATACGAATTTTCATAAAACTTTTATATAATTATTAAAAAAATAACAATGTCAGACCAATATAAAAAACTAAAAATATAACAGATTTTACTATGCATTATTATGTATCTTTTAGCCATAACATCGGTCCTACTATTTTCTAAATATTTCAGTGTGCTCTTCTGAGCTCACTTGAAAAAATCCGCCGAAATAAGAGGCACATTCCTCTAGCGGGACTGTGAGTTGGTTTTCTTGGCGGGCCTCAATCTAGTTCGAGTTGATTAGAAAATTGGCTGCTTCTACATGAGAATCAATGAAATTTGGCAAAACCAATGCGCGTTGGAGTGAGAACAGCTCCAATCAGATACCCTGTATTATTGTGAGCACCGCAAATTCAGCGTATTATTATTATTTTTATTATGTAGTTAAGTTTGTGTGTTTCAGAGGATGTCAGACTTTGTACAGTAAACCAGCCACAATAGCAGCATTACCAACAGTCATTGGATTAATTTAAACGATCATGAAGTTTATGAAACTTGGATCGAGGCCAGACGCCTTTTACTCAACAACAACAGGAACAGGGAATGCCAACGTCAGGTAAGATAATAGTTCGGTGCCTTTCTTCATACATTTTGCTAAACCATTATGTGATTAAAGAATGGAAACCAAGCGGGTATCAGAGTCAGTCGTATAAGTTTGTTTTTATTTTTCCAGTAACCTTGATGAATCTGACCCATTGTTTGTTTTTGGTTTATTTTTGGGTTCCAATTTATAGAACAAACTAAATGTAGCAAAAAACATTTCGGCGAGGCTGGATTATTTTCGGGTTCGTAGATAGATACTGATATACTTCCATACATTTGGTGCACTATTTCATGGGCATGAGCATGCATCAATGCCACCGGCAAACTAACAAAAGGAAATGGAAATGCTGTGATTTTGGAAACTTGGGGATAATTTTAAACGGACCTGTCTCACTGAGGACGATTTTGACTTTTTGGTTGATTTTCAGCCTGTCCAATTTAACTTACAAAATTTTGTAATTTTTGTTGTTTGTTGAATTATTTTAAGTGCAAAAATGAAATTACATGAAACAAAAACCCTAAATACCCAAAATCTGTAAAATCTAGCAATATTTTTACACGTTTTGAAAATGCAGTAAAGATTTATAGCCAAAGAAAATCGTCCCTTAAACAACTTGATTTAAAACAGTCAGTCAGGTCAGCCCGGGAGAGGAGAGATTTCAAAGTGTAGCAACCATTCGAAGAAACTAAATATGGCGTAAGGGGTATATGCAATCACTATATTTATTATTCACTTTCACTGTTATTATCAAGACGCAAACGCTTACAACAGATCCCACAGAAGAGGGAGGTAGAAACCAAGCAAGCACATATATCTATATTCATCTAGATACGAAAACAAAGTTTGACTTCTATTCCTTAAGACTTAGGTACAAGGAATTACTACTTGTGATAATATGCACGAAAAACTATCTGTTGAATGTTAGTTAAATCCCAGCTGAATGGATAGTCGAAGGTCAAGCCTCTCCACTTGCTTGAATTTTCTCTCAGCTCATGTTATTGCCTGTTTGACATTTACTTGATGAAATAATCTTATCCTGTGATCTGTTGGACTATCCCGAACCAAATTATTATGTTGCCAAATGCTACATATGTTTCAGATTTCAGGTTTTTAAAATGCTTTGGTAAACTAAATTCCGCTCCGATTTAGAGGGCATGCTAAGGCCTTTGATACAAAGTGCATATATGCTTCCAAAAACATGGATATGTGGTTTCATGGATGGAGGAGCTACTAATGGGTATGATAGGTTCATGTCTGCCCTTGTCAAAGTGAAGTGCTCATTTTTTTGGGGCTCAAATTTAAAACCCTTCCATAGAAAGATGGATACACTGGTCTACCAGCTTAGATAGTTGCACAATGCAACTCATGCCTGAAATTTGAGCCGAGATGAAAACTTCTCCGTTATCTGCAGCTTCATGCTTCATGGCCATCTCATATTTTCTATTTTATTTTGTGTAAAGAATGATGTGACACAAATAAAAAGATACATTTCATTTTAATCAGTGCCTTACAATTTGGGAATATGCTTACCTAGCAGCTACAAACATCTTCTAGCAAACAAGTTTAGTACACGTTACAATTAGAAGCTCTAACGAGTGATACTGGGGATCCCGTGGATCCAAATTCAAATCTGTCCAATGAATGTATAAGATTTTAGGGATGGACCATTCTCATTGCTTGAAATGGGTGGTTCCTGCATTTGTCAAAATGTTGTGGATTCCTGCAAATGTCAAAATGTTGTGGATGAATAGTATATTCTCCCAAAACATATGAGATATATTCCTGATGATGGTATGGACTGGAATGTTCTGGATCTCTTCCTGGCTACCTCTCAGCTGACTTTGGAGATTAGCCCTGTAGGAACTATGATCCTTTCCATATCTTCTATAAGCCTGCTTGTTGTGAGTTGTGGAAGCATTCGTTAATCAACATTATTAAATACTAATGGATTACAAGCCTAAAACTTGAAATTTAGTCCTCTTGTTCCTCTTTTGAGCCATCCTACTGTTTTAAGTATTGCTTATTATAGATGCATGCCTGTGGTCTTGGCCTTCCCTTGTCCATGATCCTTTGTCTCACATCTCTGCCCAAATTCTTTATGCTTGGTGATGTAGCCAGTGGTGGTAAGATCTCTGGCCATTTATTAAGGAAACTTGAGAAGCTTCCTATGGCGATAATTGAGAATTCACTGCTTTTCAAGAGGAGGGCACTTCTATATACTTCATGTTGGGACTTAATGACCATGATGTTCCCGCTAATTAACCGCTCTCTTGTGAGAGCGCACTGGCTACTTCTTTGAAGAATCGAAACTGGTGGGGTGACGGGGTCTATAACACTACCCCGCTTTCACTGACTCGATTCTCCTCTTGTGGCTGTGGTCATTGTTTAAGGTCAGTTGTCAATCTATTATAAGTTTATTATCAGAATATTTGGTACATGAGAGTTGCTTCAGTATCCAGCCCCAAGCTTTCACTCAAATGCATACAGATACACTTCCTGGATATGGACTGAATGTTGAGAAACACGAAGAGATTACAAGAAGCTCAAAAGTTGTAATCAGAGACAAAGATTCCTGGTATAATTTTACCAAGATTCATGTGATAACCAAAAAGAAATCAGTAAGAACATTACTAAGAAATTTATTCTCCAGGCTTTCGTCATAGTGTATTAGGATAAAGATTTCAGATGGAAAATCAAAATCAATGAGAAAACATGAAAAAAGGCAGTAGCATGGACTATGATCCCTGGGATGATATTTACCATCTATTAAACAGAGTAAGAGGTATCCTAACAAATTACCCACTGTTGTCAGAACAAATGGTAGTGTTCCTTTGTATATAAAAAATAGCAAAGCACCCCAGCTTTATGTCTCGAACTACCAAGGAGGTTGCAAGGCTTTATGAAGTTGTGTTCTCTCAATGAACCCTCCCTTTGCTTTTACCCATTGAATTATTGAGCAGGAATATGTGAATAGGAAACAGAATGAGCCAAAGAAGTCAATTGAATCCATGTTGAAGGGGATAAAAGCGATACTTAATACAATGTAGCATGGAGTGTATAATGCATCTTTAATGTTACTGTTAATATCAATACAAGTGTAAGTAGAGATGCAACAGAAAATGAGAGAATTGGGCATCGATATACAAACTAGTGGGTGGTCATGGATGGGCCATGTTATACAATTTGAGAGATATGTCATTATCATTTATTGTTAAGTTCTTTTCTAATCTTATATTTATTATGCATCGAAAATGATAAGAAAAAATTCCAGGTGCAAACTTTTTATTACTTAATAAATCTAATGCTAAAATGGATATATATATCATAGTTACATATATCGGCGATATATCGCCGACATCGCGATATATCGCGAGACAAAGGAGCCGGCAATATATCGCCACCAAAATATCGCGATAAATTCCGAATATATCGCGATTCGATGGAAAATATCGGCCTGCTGACAAAAAATTAGTTTTTTTCGCCATAAAGAGGCCGCGGACGGGTTTTTCCGGTTCATTTGCACTTTGCGGCTTGGAGGAAGTGGAGCACTGATGTCTTGGGCGATTTTCTACAAGAGAGGAAGGGGGCAAACCATCAAGCTTCCATTGCCATCTAATCAGGTATGTATTCTTTGAACTTTCATTCTTTTTCT